>CM066042.1:290423508-290958738 GCA_033557465.1 Ichthyophis bannanicus
TCCCTCCCTCTGTCAGCCCCCATCCTTCCATCCGTGCATGTCAGCCCCCCTCCCTCCATCCAGCCAACCATATCAGCCCCCATCCTTCCATCCGTCCATGTCAGCCCCCTCCCTCCCTCCCTCCATCCATCCATCCATATCAGCCCCCATCCCTCCCTCCCTCCCTCCATCCATCCATATCAGCCCCCATCCCTCCCTCCCTCCCTCCCTGTCAGCCCCCCCTCCCTGTCAGCCCCCATCCTTCCATCTGTCCATGTCAGCCCCCTCCCTCCATCCATCCATCCATATCAGCCCCCTCCCTCCCTCCCTCCCTCCCTCCATGTCAGCCCCATCCTTCCATCTGTCCATGTCAGCCCCCCTCCCTCCCTCCCTCCCTCCATGTCAGCCCCATCCTTCCATCTGTCCATGTCAGCCCCCTCCCTCCAACCATAACAGCCCCCACCCTCCATGTCAGCCCCCATCCTTCCATCTGTCCATGTCAGCCCCCTCCCTCCCTCCATCTGTCCATGTCAGCCCCCTCCCTCCATCCATCCATATCAGCCCCCTCCCTCCATGTCAGCCCCCATCCTTCCATCTGTCCATGTCAGCCCCCTCCCTCCCTCCATGTCAGCCCCATCCTTCCATCTGTCCATGTCAGCCCCCCTCTGTCGATGTCAGCCGTGTTGCAGGTTGTCTGCCTCCCTTCTAATGCAGCCGCGGCTCTCTGCCTCTTAGGGAACCGCGGCTGTACCTGTAAAATCATTGCGGAGCCCTTCCTGTCTCGATGGGCTCCATGCAGCATTGTCCCGCCTCCAAAGGAAGTTGTTTACCACTTCCTTTGGAGGCGGGACAATGCTGCACGGATCAAACTAAAAGAGACAAAAAGAGAAATAAGGAAAGCAAAATCAAAGGCAGAGGAAAAGATGACTAAAGATGTGAAGTGTGGCGACAAAACTTTCTTCAGGTATTTTCGGGAGAGAAGGAAAATCAGAGATGGAATTGCAGGACTCAGAAGTGTTGGGAACGGATTAGTGGAAAATGACATTGAAAAAGCAAAATTGCTAAACAAATACTTCTGCTCTGTTTTTACTAAAGAAAATCCTGGAGAAGGACCACCTGTGACTCCCAAATATATAAAAGGGAATGAAGTAGATACCACACAATTCACAGAAAATGATGTGTTAGAACAACTTGCAAAACTGAAAGTGGACAAGGCCATAGGACTGGATGGGATACATCCCAGGATACTGAAAGAGCTCAGAGAGGATGTTTTCAACAGATCCTTGGAATCAGGAGAAGTTCCTCAGGACTGGAGAAGGGCGGATGTGGTACCTCTTCACAAAAGTTGTGACAGAGAAGAAGTGACAAACTACAGGCCCGTGAGCCTTACCGCGGTGGCGGGAAAAGTAATAGAGTCGCTTCTGAAAGAGCGAATAGTGGACTTTCTCAAAACCAACAGGTTGCATGATCCAAGGCAACATGGTTTTACCAAAGGGCGATCTTGCCAAACAAATCTGATTGAGTTCTTTGACTGGGTGACCAGAGAACTAGATCAGGGGCATGCGATGGATGTCATCTACCTGGATTTCAGCAAAGCCTTTGATACTGTTCCTCATAGGAGGCTTATCAATAAACTCTGTAGTTTGGGAATGAGTCCCAAGGTGGTGAACTGGATCAGAAATTGGTTGACTGACAGAAGGTGATGGTAAATGGAGCTCACTTGGAAGAAAGGAGGGGTGATTAGCAGGGTGTCCCAGGGTTCGATCCTGGGCCCGGCACTGTTCAATGTATTTGTGAGTGATATTGCTGAAGGACTGCATGGAAAAGTCTGTCTTTTTGCAGATGACACGAACATTTGCAAAAGAGTGGACTCCCCTAAGGGAGTGGATAGCATGAGAAAAGATCTACAAAAGCTGGAAGAATGGTCTAATGCTTGACAGTTAAGATTTAATGCGAAGATGTGCAGTGTCATGCACTTGGGAAGCAGAAATCCAGGGGAAATGTACGCGATAGGGGACGAGAGGTTGGTGTGCATGGACCAGCAGAAGGACCTTGGTGTGATTATTTCTGAGGATCTCAAGGTGGCACAACAGTGCGACAAGGCAGTGGCAAAAGCCAGGAGTATGTTGGGTTGCATAAAAAGAGGAATTACCATCAGAAAGGAAGAGGTACTAATGCCACTGTATAAGTCACTGGTGAGGCCTCACTTGGAATACTGTGTTCAGTTTTGGAGACCATATCTTGCAAAGGATGTAAAAAGACTGGAAACTGTTCAGAGGAAGGCGACCAAAATGATTTGGAGCCTGCGACAGAAGCTTTATGAGAAGAGACTTGAAGACCTAAATATGTACCCTCTGGAGGAGAGGAGGGACAGGGGAGATATGATTCAGAACTTTAAATACTTAAAGAGAAATAATAAACAAACAAACCTCTTCCAAAGACGGGGACGCTGTAAAACTAGAGGGCATAACATGAAGCTGCAAGGGGGTAAATTGAAAGGCAATGTCATGAAATACGTTTTCACTGAAAAGGTGGTGGATGCTTGGAATGCCCTCCCGATGGAAGTGGTGGGGGCAAATACAATGACAGAACTCAAAATGGGACAGACACAGTGGATCCCTTTACAGCAACAGGATAAAATCAAAATAAACTTAACTATCTAATTTCTCAACATACAGGGGTATCCTACATGGAGCGGTGGGTTCACCCCTAAAACTAAGACATGGGGAGGGGTGGCCTTCATGGAGCAGCAGGTGCACTACTCTTGCCATCTTACTGGGCAGACTAGATGGACCATACTAGTCTTTATCTGCCGTCATTTACTATGGTAGAAAAGGTGACAGCAAAAGCTAGAAGGGTGCATACGGAGAGGAATGGCTAGCAGAAAAAAGGAGGTGATAGTGCCTCTGTATAAATTTTGCTGCGACTTCATTTGGAGTATTGTGTGCAATTCTGGAGACCGCATCTTCAAAAAGATATAAAAAGGATGGAGTCAGTACAGAGGGTGGCTACTAAAATGGTTAGTGGTCTTCATTATAAAGCATATGAGGACAGACTTAAGGATCTTAATATGTATGCCTTAGAGGAAAAGCGGGATAGAGGTGATATGATTGAGATGTTGAAATACCTCCGTGGCATAAATGCACAGGGGGCGAGCCTCTTTCGATTGAAATCAAGTTCTGCTACGAGGGGACATGGGATGAGGGTGAAAGGGGATAGATTCAGGAGTGATATGCAGAAATATTTCTTTACAGAAAGAGTGGTGGATCCGTGGAATAGTCTCCCGGTGGAGGTGGTAGAGATGGGGACAGTATCTGAATTCAAAAAAGCATGGGACAAACACAGAGGATCTCTAAATGAAAAAAGTGGACTGTTGTAGTTGTTGATATGGAAGGACAGACTAGATAGGCATGTGGTCTTTTTCTGTCGTCATTTTTCTATGTTTCTATCCATTATTTTTAATATTACAACGGTGACACAATACTTCTGTTTATTTTACAATGCCCTTTTCTGTCATTTCCTTTATACTGTAGTACCTCCTCTTTTTCAAGTGATACTCTGCACACTCTATTTTTCCTTGAGAGCATACGTAATGTTTTGATGTAAGTTGCTTTCATGTTATTGTTCCTTGTAACCTGCTCTGATACTAAATAGAGCAGTATATAAAAGCTAATTCATAATAATAATAAATAAATAATGTATACTAGCCACTGTTTAGCTAGTTTATCTCTGTTTTCCCAGGTGCTCAATATTGCTTTTGTTGTGTCATTTGTAGTAGCTGCCTGTGAGTCTTACCGCGAGCAAGTAAGCCTCTTGTTAAACTATAGCTCATACATCAGTTCTCCCTATTACAATGTTCACGGCTCTGTGGTTTTTGCCCTCCTTTTATTTATTGTTTCTTTCTTTGTTCTATATCTGCTTTTCTGACCCAATATAGTAGTTCCTTTATTTTCTTAATATTTTTTGATCATACACTGCTTTGCTGTGCTACTAAAGACAGTAACCATAAATCATATTCTGAAGGTTTCCAGGATGGGGTCAAGATGTAAGGAATACATCACATCCTGTGATGTCTGTGTCAAAAATAAAGTTTCATGAGATACAGTTGTGGTCAACATTATTGGCACCCTTGCTGTTCAACCCCTTAATGTCCAATATCTCCGAAAAAAAAGTGGCCAGTGAAATGTCTTTGGACTATACATGATATATTTGACACAAAGAGAATCAAATAAAACAAGGCCAATTAAAGGAAAAACTGGGACATTGCCAGGACATGATTATTTATATTTAACCTGACTGTGATTTATCTCACTCAATATCTATATACAACAAAGAGAGAAACTAAATACATTCAATCAGCCCTATTGATTCTGTACTTAATTTATGTCAGATTTTTGTCGGATTGTTTGCCCTGAGGGAGGGAAGGTTCCCCCTCAGGGCAAACGACTCGACAAAAATCTGACATAAATTAAGTATAGAATCAATAGGGCTGATTGAATGTATTTAGTTTATCTCTTTGTTATATAAGGACATGATTATTGGCACCCTCATAAACAATTCAAATCATTTTGAACAGAAGAATCACATTCCCATTGCAGTTAAATTAGACACACCTGTGATCAATTGTCAGTACTCACATGACTTGATTCAACCAGTGAATGATGGCTCCAATATTTAAAATGGCCACATTTACTCCTTGTTCCATTTTCATGATGGTGACGACAAGAGAGCTGCCTGAGACAGCCAGAAAAGCTATTATCACCAAACATCAAACTTCAAAGGGGAGTACAAGGCCATCTCCAAAGACCTTGGGATTCCTGTGTCTACAGTTTGCAATGTTATTAAGAAATTTCTGCTTATGGAACTGTCAAGAACCTCCCAGGACGTGGTGGGAAGAGGGAAAATTAATCCAAGAAGTCTTCAAAGTTTAGGTCGAACCTTTGGAAAAACACCATGTACAACATCCATCGAGTGTTGAGACTGACCTGGAGTAATCTGGAGTGGTGGTTTCAATCCGCACTTTATGCCGTGCACTAAACAAAGAAGGACTCTATGGGTGAAGGCCAAGGAGGATCCCACTACTCAAAGACAGGCTTAAAAAGGCACACCTGATCTTTACCCAAACCCACCTTGAGAAATCACGATCCTTCTGGGAGAATGTTATGTGGACAGATGAAACCAAACTTCAGCCTCTTTGGCAATGCAGAACAGCGATACATTTACAGGCAAAGAAATGAAGCTTATAAGAAAAAAAACACCCTTCCTTCAGTTATGTATGGTGGAGGTTCCATAATGTTGTGGGGCTGTTTTGCTGTCTCAGGAACTGGAGGCCTGAAACGTATTAAAATCATAAAGTTAGGTATTTTAGATCAAAGTGTATACTAGATACGGGTCAAAGGTCATGGGTCTTCCAGCAGGACAATGACCCAAAACATACATCCAAAAGTATAAAGGAATGGTTAAAAGGAAAAAAAAAAGGACTGTTTTAAACTGGCCAGCAATGAGTTTGAGAAACTTTGGAAAGTGCTGAAATCTGCCATTGATAAAATGAGATCTGGAAACATTCATGATAGAGGTCATTCTGAAAAATAAAATTACTGAACATACAGATAAACATAGCAGAGGGAAGCTTTGTCTTACCAGCTAGTTAGATTTTTTTTGAAGGGGAGCTAATAAGCATGTGGATACGAGTGAGCTGGTTGATATACTTCTAGGTTGATATACTTCAGCCCAGTACTATACAAAATAATGAACCTCTCCTTCTCAACCGGCTCATTCCCTTCAACCCTTAAGCATACCTCGATCAGACCTCTGCTAAAAAACTGCAAGCTCGATCCCAAAAAGGCAGAATCCTACAGACCTATATCCAGCATACCTCTACTCGCGAAGATCATTGAAAAAGAGGTTCAACGACAATTACAGGATCACATCGACACCGCTGCACCATTAGACCCCTGCCAACATGGTTTTAGGGAATTCCATGGAGTGGAAACTCTTCTTACCACTCTCTTCTGCAAGATAATCACCGCCATTGATGACATCCGTCAAGGATTTGCTCTCATCTTTTTGGACATCGCTGCAGCTTTTGATTCAGTAAGTCATGAGCTTCTCCTAGGACGACTAATTGAGAAAGGCATTAATGGAAGAGCGCTTGAATGGTGCAGATCTTACCTGTCCGGAAGATGGCAGCATGTTCGTTCTGGAGGGACAACTTCAGAACCCTTCCACCAAAGCCAGGGAGTCCTACAAGGTTCCTTCCTTTCTGCCCTATTGTTCAACATTTACATGCAGCCAATTTGTAAGATCATCCGGTCCTTCAATGTTGATTGCATGTTATACGCTGACGATGTCCTGCTTTACATACCCTTCTCTACTGAACATTTGGACCTCTCCCCACTGATGAGCTGTTTCAATGCAATATCTGACTGGCTTCTCTCCCAAAACCTCTGAATACAACCTAAGAAAACGGAAGTACTCTTCATTACGAGGAACCCTAACTTTACCCCACCACAATATATCAAAGTACAAGACGCTGAGTTACAATCTAAACCTTCAATACGTTACCTCGGAGTCACTTTGGATCAACGCCTGGACATGAAGGCCCACATAGGAAATACAGTCAGAGCAGTATACTACAAGATCCGCTCACTTAGGCATTTACGATCCATGCTGGAACCAAATGACTTCAGAACAATCTACCAGGCGTTGATCATACCTCATTTTGACTACGCCAATGCCATCCTACATGGTCTACCCCAATCCACCTTGAACCCGCTGCAGCTCGCCATGAACGCGGCAGCAAGGGTCCTCCATGGAGCCTCCAGGAGCGACCACGTGACGCCTCTGCTGATACAGTTACATTGGCTACCCATCCAGTCAAGAATCGTTTTCAAGACCTTGTTACTCACTTTTAAAGCTGTTAACAAGCTCTCCTCTGCATCCTTAACTGCCCTCATCCATACCACATCTCCAAATAGAGCAAGAAGATCCACGGCTATAAACTCTCTAAAAGTCCCAAAAGCACTAACAGATTGCACTACATCTACAGCCACTCGGGTCTTTAGTCTCAGTGCGCCAAGATGCTGGAATGCATTACCCCCAGGTATCCGGGCTATTAAGAGCCTAACTCAGTTTAGGAAAGCCCTCAAACTCCACCTTTTCAACAAGTACCTCATAGAGCCCAACGACACCCCATAAAGTCCAATGATACAATTCGCTAGCAAATATATGGATGCCCAACAACACGCCAAGACAGATACTCTAACCCTTAGTGGTGCATATGTTTCTATGAAACTCCTGTTCATATGACTCTATGTAGCAAGTCTTGTAAATAGTTTACCCCGTTAGCCAAGTTTTTTGCCCTGTTATCTGTAAACTCATACATGTTAATTGTACTGAGCATTTTTGTTCCATGTAAACCGCGCTGATGCTGAATAGTGCGGTATATAAGAGACTGTAAATAAATAAATCTGGATTTTCAGTGAGAGGCTTCTGAGGACATTGTAATCATAGGATACCGTAGGAGGTAATGTCTTATTGGGGATAATTTTATAAACTTTTTTTCATAGGCATACCCAGTTTTACCTGCAGAAAAGTGTTTTATAAAATTACCCCAGGGGATTATGTGGATATAAAGTAGGAGTGGAGAATGTTCATGCTTCCATTTTTGCAACCCAAATTAGGTATGTTTGGGGAGAGGAGTTTAAGCAGGGTGCAGGCAGAGTCACAGATTATGTGCATATTTTATAAAATATCCACGTAAATTTATACCAATTCCCAAGCAAGTGCACATGAACACAGTACTTTTCCCTGCAAGTGATGCATGTTCCCTGAGGCTCCTTTATTGTTTAAACACACATAAGCGCCTATGTTGTCTTTATAAAGTAGCCCCAGAAAAGGTGCCTACTTGGACTTCCTGTTGAGGCAACCCACTATAAAATTACTGTCCACATGGATTACTAATTGATTAAAAAGCAGATAACAGAGAACAGGGCTAAATGGTCAATTTCTCAGTGGAGAAAGGCAAATAGTATACTGGGAATCTGTACTGGAGTCAATGCTTTTTAATACATTTAAAACTGATCTGGAAAAATAAACAAGTGAGGTGATCAAATGTGCGATGACATAAAATTGTTCAAAGCTGTTATATCACGAGTGGATGGTGAGGAATCACAACAGCACCTTGTGAGACTGGGAGGCTGGGCATTCATATAACAAATACAATTTCCATATCTTCCTCCTAGATCAGTCCAGACAAGTGGGTTGTATTCCCTTACCAGCTGATTGGTGGAGACAAAGAACCAGTGATAAGCCCAGGTTTCAATTACATGCTTTTATCCGCCTCAGCCATCAGAGGTCTCTTCAGTATTTCAAGGGAGGGGAGACCTGACCTGAACACTTGACATTTGGTGTCCAAAGTGGAATCTAGAAACTGCTTGTGGCTGGAGGACGACGGATTGCAGAGCGAAAATTCACCTGTGCAGAAGGCAAAGGGCACCCGGGCACACATGATATATGCAGATGACATTCTTTTGTACATGCCTTTCTCCACAACCCACATGGACCTGACCCCACTCACAGATTGTTTCAATGCAGTTTCAACATGGCTCCAGACACAGAACCTACGTATCCAGCATAAAAAAACAGAGGTCCTTTTCATCTCCAGAGACTCCAACTTTACGCCCCCGTCCCACGTCAGTGTCAAGGAAGCTGATTTGCAAACTAAAGATGCAATAAAATATTTGGGAGTTACCCTGGACCAACATCTAGACATGAAACGCCACATAAGCAGCGTAGTCAAAGCCATCTACTTCAAAATCCGCTCCCTCAAACACCTACGCTCCCTGCTGGACCCAGACGATTTCCGTACCATATATCAAGCGCTGATCCTGCCGCATTTTGACTTTGCAAATGCCATCTTACAAGGTCTCCCCCAATCCACACTAACCCCTTACAGTTGGCCATGAATGCCGCAGCTAGGGTCCTCTACGGTGCATCCAGAAACGACCACGTGACTCCTATTCTCAAACAACTGCACTGGCTACCAATTCACGGGAGAATCACCTTCAAATCCCTTTTATTAGCATTTAAGGCAATCAAAGGCACCTCATCCCTCTCACTCACGAATCTAATCCACATGGTCCCCCCCAACAGATCAAGAAGAACATCAGCTGTAAACTTGCTAGCTATACCAAAGGCTTCGACAAAGTCCAACACGAACACCACAAACAGGGCATTCAGTTTTTATGGCCCAAAATGCTGGAACACCCTACCCCCCAACATTAGAGCCATTACCAATCTATATCAGTTCAGGAAGGCTCTCAAAACATACCTTTTCTGCCAATACTTCCCAGACAGCAACTGAACTAGATATCCCCTCCAAGAAATGACCCAATCTAGAAATGCCCTCACACTGCAGTGTAGATAGATTATGTATATAGTTAACCCAGTTATCCAAGTTTGTACTCCTGTTCAATGTAAAACCTGACAGTTTGTCGTTATGGTCGTTGTTGTTATGATGTAAACCGCGCTGATTCTAAATAGCGCGGTATATAAGAAACTGTAGTAATAATAATAATAATAATAACATAAGGGGAGTCAGTTGAGCCAGTCTGGGGAAGTTCTTGGTTTTGTCGAAAGAACCTCTCTTGGGTGTCTTTCTTCTATTTTAGGACCATGGATCCAGGCAAGGTCTTCAGGGATGGGTCTCCCCACCATAGAGGAAAACTGGATCAGGCCCTAAAAAGAGGGGTGCAGGTGGCTGGAGTGGATCTAGTAGCCATGCCAGACACGGGTAGCAACCATTCATTAATATCCGGGCCTCTAGCTAAGAAGCTAGGAATTGAGAATAATGGAAGGGATTTTCAGTGGTGTGGTAAATGTTCATTGTGTTCATGGTGATACAGAGAGGGAACCCACCTATGAGACTGACCAAGGTTATGGAAAGCAGCAGGTGTTCATGTAAATATGCTAAAGCCATGAGTAAGCCGAAAGGGGTTGATTAGTGAGGTAGTTGAGGATCAAGGAGAGAGGTTGGGCCCTGATCTGGGGACGGTGTGAGATGACCAACCCATTAAAATTGTCACGTCCCTGACCCCCCAACAAAAGGTACAGCTAAATCAAGTGATAAATCAATTTCAATATGTGTTCCTTATCATCCTTCCAGTTCAGTCCCTCACCTCTGGGTTGTGCACCTCTTTAGGCAGCTTAGCTAGGGTTTTAAGTTTTTCTTTTCTCCCTATAATGTTTTTTTTCTTTTGATCTGTAGCTTTAAAGCTCATTAAAGCTTGTTAAGAAAAAAAAAAGAAGCAAGGGCTGAGAGGGGATCGGAAGGGATTTAGAGGAGTCTCTTTTCTCCCTCCCATTTATTTCTGTCCTCTTTGCCTGCTTGGGCCTTGTTTCTCTGCAGCTGCTGCCGGCTGACAGCCTTTCTCAGCTGTGCTGCTCACAGGAAGCCCGTTATTTTTAGCGGGGTGCAGAGAGGATCCGAAGGTCTCGGAGGAAGAGGTGAGTGTTTAAATCTTTGCTGCTAGTGTCCTGTGAGCGTTTTTGAGGCCTGCTGCCGCGTGTGAAGCAGGTTCTGTGGGTTAGCAGAGATCAGGCCATGATCTTGGCTAGCAATTAAGCCCATTCCTAGCCAAGATCATGGGCCAATCCTTCACAACTGGGGTGTTCCCATGGGCCCTAAAACAGACCTCCATATGACCCCTCCTTAAAAACAACAAGCTCGACCCCAAAAAAGCGGAATCCTACCGTTCAATCTCCAGCATTCCCCTACTGGCCAAGATAATAGAGAAGGACGTACAACAACAAATCCAGCACCACATTGATACTACTGCCCCACTCGACCCAAGTCAACACGGATTTAGAGAATTCCATGGCGTTGAGACCCTCCTCACCACACTACTCAGCACCCTAATCACAGGGACCGATAACAGCAGTAAAGGCTACGCTTTAATCTTCATGGACATTGCTGCCGCCTTTGACTCGGTTAACCACGAGACTCTTCTGTCACGGTTACAAGAGAAGGGAATACAGGGCTCAGCCTTGAGCTGGTGCAAATCATACCTGACAGACAGATGGCAGCAGGTAAGAACCGGCTCACGGACCTCCAAGCCCTTTGAACAAACAGAAGGGGTCCCCAAAGGATCATCACTCTCAGCCCTCCTTTTCAACATATACATGCAACCCATCTGCTCAATCATCCATTCATTCATTCAATGTCTCCTGCCTCGTGTACGCCGACGACATGCTACTCTTCTCTCCGTTCTCAATTAACCAACCTGACTTCTCGACCCTGATAAAGTGCTTCGAAGCTGTCACTGATTGGCTCCACACACAGAGCCTCAAAATTAATTTCAGGAAAACTGATGTCCTCTTCATCACTAAGAATCATTCCTTCACCCCACCAACATCAATAAGAGTAAGAGACGCGGAGCTCTTGAGCAAGCCCACCATCCGCTACTTGGGGATCACCCTTGACCAACATCTCGACATGAAGACACACATAAGCAATACAGTCAGATCAATTTATCATAAAATACGAACTGCCCACCACCTGCGACCCTTACTGGAACCAGATGACTTTTGGACAATTTACCAAGCATTGGTAACCGCGCACTTCGATTATGCCAATGCTATTCTACAGGGACTTCTCAAGAACACCCTGAACCCCCTGCAACTGGCAATGAATGCAGCCGCCTGAGTCCTGCATGGAGCCTCCAAAAGGGACCACATAACCCCTATCCTAAAACACCTCCACTGGTTACCAATCCACTGCAGATTCACCTTCAGTCTTACTAATAACTTTCAAGGCCATCAACAACCTATCCTCCAATTCCCTAACAGACCTTATCCTCCCCACACCCGCAAACAGGACCAGAAGGTCATTCACTTGTAATCCCCGGTGCAATAACAAAGTGTTCCCAGTCAGCATGGAACAGAGCATTTGTATATTACGCACCTATCCTCTGGAATGCTGTCCCAACCACAATCCAGGCAATAACTGACCTCGCCCAATTTCGAAAGGCATTGAAGCACGATCTATTCCTCCAATATTACTCCCTAACCAGCGAAGCAACACAACCAAGCCTACCCCCCAGCCATCTCAATGACACCACCATTATATCCAGGCCATGATACATACCCACAGCCCGATAATGACTGCCCAAACATGCAGATTACCTAATATGTAAATAGTCAGAGAGTGACATGTATTCCATAGTAACATCTGTGGCATACCTGCCGACGAAGAGCGCAAATGTATAGAGTAGTATATAGTTACCCGTGTTAAACCCAAGTTGTAAAATCCTATTATCTGTAATGTACACCGCATTGTTCTGCTGCTCTGTACAATTTATTGTTGACTGTAAACCGCACTGATTTTAAAGAGCACAGTATAGAAATAATATAAATAAATAAATACATCTTGACGGGTCTTTTTCCCAACGTTTTTTCTTCATGGTGCTCTTTTTCTCCAGGAACAAGCAGGAAGTCAACCCTCACATATGGGTGACGTTGGCGCCGATCGAGCCCTTGTGCAGAGCAATTTCCCCAGCTTTCAAAGAAAGCATTTGGAAATGCTTCACGCATGCGCGGTCCCCTTCCCGCCCAAGAGTACCATCTTGCTTAGTCTTCTTTTTTCTGCGGAGCCCGACAGACGTTGTCCCATTTTCTTCAGAAAACGTTGATTGTTTTTTGACTATTGCTATCATTTTTGGTACCAGTTCGACGCCCGTTCCCCTTCCCGCTTCGGCTCGGTACACCGGTATCGAGTCCGACTAGCTTTTTCATTTTTGTCCTTAGTGACTAGCGTTCGCGCTCTTATTCTTTTAACTGACAGCCCGGTCTTTTGACCTCACAGGGGCCCTTTTTCCCCCGATGGCTGCCAGCAGGTTCAAGAAGTGTGATCGGTGTAAAAAACTTATGTCCCTCACCGACACCCATGACTGCTGTCTCCGCTGCCTTGGACCCAACCATGACCCAGTGGTCTGCGGTCCGTGTGGCAAGATGTCCTCCAAAGCGCTAAGGATCAGGCAGCACCAGCGCGAGACTGGATCTGTCCGGCCCAGGATTTCGTCAGAAGCCTCGACATCTCGGGACTCTGAACCCGAGCACCATCGGGAGTCTTCTGAAAGGGGGTCTCCCACCCAGGAGCACTGTAAGAAGAAGAAACCCATAAGGTCTGCGTCTCTGGAGGACTCCGATTGGCCGGGGCCCTCGGGTTCCAAGGTCGCGGAGTGCCGAACGCCGCCCCGGGTTCGCCAAGTCGGAGAGGCCTGCTAAAATACCTCGTACGGATCCGGAGGCATTGGACAAGGTAATGCCTGTTGTGCTCGTGGACTCTCCTCATGTCGGGAACCGAGCCGGGGGCTGCGGAGCCTTCTGAGCTGGGTCTCAGGTTGGCGGCCTTGGAGAACAGCGTGTCTGCCTTCATGGACCAGCAGAGGGCACTGATAGCTGGTCTCACCCGTGCATCCACCCTGACCACTGGGGCTTTGATGTCTAAGTCAACCCCGGAGGCAGAGCTGATCCTCGAGTCCATGCGGGCTCGAGTCAATCCTCGGCCAAGGTCTCCTTTGACCTCCCGTTTGGGACCGAGGTCGTCATCGCCGGGGCCATCGGCGTCGGGACGGACACGCTCGAAGCCCTCGAGGCTAGAGCCCATCGAGTCCTCCTCGGAGGGCTCAGCTTGGGAGACGGAGGAGGAAGATTCGCCCGATACCCACCAGACCCAGTACGTCCCATCGGAGTCCCAGGGGTTCGGAACCTCGGAGACGGTCGCCCCCGGAGGACACCAGGTTCTCGGACTTTGTGAGGGATATGGCCAAGGCTTTGGATTTCCCTGCAGATGCCGAGGAGGAGCCTCGAGCCGAGGAGCTCGATGCTCTCCAGTATCACTCTCCTCTGAAGGAGGCCCTTACTGTACCGGTGCCTCCGATACTGGAACGGTTGATGCTCTGCATGTGGGAGTCCCTGACCTTGGCGCTGGTCCTTAGCAAATGGGTCGATTCCATTTATCGAGTCCGTAAGAGCCACGAGTTCCAAAAAGCGCAGCTGCCGCACAACTCCATGGTTGCGGAATCGGCCATGCAAAGTCTCAAGAGCCAAAAGACGCACTCCTCAGTGCCTCCCGGCCGGGAAGCCCGGAACCTGGATGCCGTCGGCAGAAAGTGCTTCCAGGGCTCGATGCTGTCATGCCGTTTCCAGACCTACCAGCTGTACATGGGCATGTACTTAAGAGACCTGGCAAAGGAGATTGCCGGGTTCTCTGCTGGCCTTTCCGAGGAACCCTTGCAGCGCTTCAAGGCCCTGTCCACAGGGATCAGAGAGTGCTCGAAGTTTATGTCTCGAGCAGCCTATGATGGCTTCGAGGCTTCGGCCCAGGTAGCCGCAGCCGGCATCGGTGCAAGACGCCAGGCTTGGCTCATGTCATCTGACCTCGAACCATGGGTACAGGACAAGTTGGTCGATGTCCCCTGCCGAGGAGATTACCTCTTTGGCAAACCCATGACTGAGAAGGCTGCTGAACTCAAGTCCGAGTACTTCACCCGGACAAGGCTGTCGAAAAAGACATCTGCTCCTTCTCACAGGAAGAAGACCTCGGGGAAAAGCCCTTTTACCCGAGGAAGGGACAGGCTTACAGAAATTACCCCACTTTCTCCAGGACCAAGCAGGAAGTCAGTCCTCACTTATGGTGACGTCGGCACCGACGGAGCCCTCGCGGAGCAATTTTCCCCAGCTTTCGCAGAAAGCCTTTGGGCATTGCAGCGCGCATGCGCGGTCCCCTTCCCGCCTAGGGATGCCATCTTGCTCAGTCTTCTTTTTTCCGCGGAGCCCTACAGACGTAGTCTGTTACCGCCGCAGAAAAGTTGATTTGTTTTTACGTTAAATTTTTCTCGGTTCGTGTGTTCCTCTTCCCGCCGGGCCTCGATATCCTCTATTGGGCCCGTCTACGTTTTATTTTATTCCAACTGGCGTTCCCGCCACTTTTTTCCTTCATCCCTGGCAGCGCAGTCTTTCGACCTTGCCGGGGTTCTTTTTCCCCCGATGGCTGCCAGCGGTTTTAAAAAGTGTGATCGTTGTATCAGACTCATGTCTCTCACCGACATGCATGACTGCTGCCTCGGGGCCGAGCATGACCCTATGAGCTGCGGCCCATGCAGCAAGATGTCCTCGAAGGCGCTCAGGAGCCGGCAGTCGCAAAGGGATCGGATCTTCTCTGACTCTGCGCAGACCTCGTCAGAGGCCTCGACGCCTCGTGGCTCCGGCTCGGAGCATCGTCGGAGTTCTTCTGAGCAGGGCTCCCCCGGCCGGGAACACTGGCGGGAGAAGAAGCCCGCGAGGGTGGAGTCGGGAGGCGACCCCGGTCCTTCGAGGGACAGGTCACCTAGCCCGGCCCGACACCCCGGGCCGTCGGAGGGGGAAAGGCCTTCGAAGCTTCCTCGTCTCAAAGTGGAGTCTCCTAGACACGTGAGTGCTATAGTCCTCCTGGACTCCCCCATGGATGAACCGCCGTCGGGGCCCGAGTCGGCGGCTGCTTGGTCTTCTGAGCTTGATCTCAGACTGACATCCTTGGAGCGCAGTATATCTGCCTTCATGGACCAGCAGCGGGCATGGATCACCGGCCTCGCCAGTGCATCTGCCCCGACCACCGGGACGTCGACGCTCCAGTCGACCCCGGAGGCTGAGTCGATCCTTGATTCCATGCGAGCTCGAGTCAATCCTCGACCTAGGTCTCCCTCGGCTTCCCGTTCGGGACCGAGGTCCTCAATGCCGGCCTCGGCGTCGGGGCAGCGTTCCCCGGGCCCCGCCCGCGCGGAACCGCTCGATTCCTCCTCGGAAGAGTCGGGCTGGGACACAGAGGAGGACGAGTCACCCGGTTCTTTCCAGACTCAGTGCGTCCCCTCCGATTCGCCCGAGTCAGAGCCTCAGAGGCGGTCCCCCCCGGAGGATACCCGGTTCTCCGACTTCGTGAGGGGCATGGCCAAGGCTTTAGCCTTCCCCGCGGATCTGGAGGAGGAACCCTGAGCCGAGGAGCTCGAGGCCCTTCAATACGACTCCCCCCCGAGGGAGGCCTTCACTGTACCGGTTCCCCCGATGCTGGAGCAGCTTCTCTTCCGCATGTGGGAGAGCCCAGCCTCTACGCCAGTGTTGAGCAAGCGGGTCGATTCCATGTATCGAGTCCGCAAGAGCCCCGGGTTCCAGAAGGCGCAACTACCACACCATTCCATGGTGGTGGAGTCGGCCATGCATCGACTTAAGAGTCAAAAGATGCACTCCTCGGTGCCCCCGGGTAAGGAGGCCCGGAACCTGGACGCCCTCGGTAGGAAGTGCTTCCAGGGCTCTATGCTTGCTTGTCGGGTCCAGACATATCAGCTGTATATGGGTATGTACCTCCGAGACCTGGCGAAAGAAATTGAGGGTTTCTCTGCCGGTCTCTCCGAGGAACCCTTGCAGCGGTTCCAGGCCTTATCCTCAGGGATTCGAGAATGTTCGAAGTTCATTTCTCGAGCGGCCTATGATGGCTTCGAGGCATCGGCTCGGGTAGCCGGAGCCGGCATCGGGGCTCTCCGCCAGGCTTGGCTTCAATCATCCGACCTCGAGCCATGGGTGCAGGAGAAGTTGGTCGATGTTCCTTGCCGAGGGGAAAACCTTTTGGCAAACCCATGGCCGAAAAGGCGGCGGAGCTCGAGTCCGAGACTCTCACCAGGACTCGCCTCTCCAGGAAGTCCTTGGCCCCTTCACAGAAGAAGAAGGGCTCGGGCAAAAAGCCTTTTTACCCGAGGAAAGTGTTTGCTTATACGCATCACCAACCACAATGTCAGGCCACTACCCCTCTTCAGGGGCAGCGGCCTAGGGGACAGGGTAACGGTTCCCGGAAGCAAAAAGCCCCCAAACCCACCACGCAGGCCCCGGCCCAGCAGGGTGGAGGTTTTTGACTATGCCAGCACGGGGGGTCGGCTGACCCACTTTGCTCACAGGTGGTCAGCCATTACATCCGGTGCCTGGGTGTTGCAGGTGGTCCACAAGGGCTACCTCCTGCGTTTTCACCAGGTGCCCCCTCTCTACTTCCCAGGGGAGCCTTCCAGACCCCCGCTGCACGAGGACGTACTCCTTCAGGAGCTGCAAAGCCTGCTTCAAGAACGGGCGGTGGAGCCAGTGCCCCAACACTTGTGGGGTCACGGGTTTTACACTAGGTACTTCCTGGTTCCAAAGAGAACAGGAGGCCTCACGCCCATTCTGGACTTGCGCAACCTCAACAAGTTCCTGCAGCGGGAAAGGTTCAAGATGCTTACCCTTGGAACCCTACTGCCCTACCTCCAGCAGGGAGATTGGCTATTCTCCTTGGATCTAAAGGATGCTTATACCCACATCCTTATTCATCCGGACCACCGACAATACCTAAGGTTTGTGGTGGCAGGGAATCATTATCAGTACCGAGTGCTGCCTTTAGGCCTGTCCTCCGCTCCCAGGGTGTTCACGAAGTGCCTGGCAGTGGTGGCAGCCTTCCTGAGGCTTCAAGGCCTCTTCGTCTTCCCATACCTGGACGACTGGCTCATCCGGGCGTCGTCGGCTCCAGAGGTCGCCCAGGCTGCCCAACGTACGGTGGCTCTGCTTCAGCACTTGGGCTTCGTCATAAACTTCGGAAAGTCCGCTTTGCTCCCCTCTCAGGACCTTGAGTTCATAGGGGCACGGCTGGACACTCGGCGGGCTCGTGCCTTCTTGCCTCTGGAACGGGCCAACAGGCTCATGGCCCTAGCTGGCGGGTTCAGCGGCGAGTCGCCGGCCCCTGCCAGACAGTTCCTGCAGTTGCTCGGGCACATGGCCTCCACGGTCCATGTCACTCCAAACGCCCGTCTACATATGAGACATACCCAGTGGAGCCTTCGCTCTCAGTGGCATCAGGCCACAGGGAGGCTGTCGGACCTGTTACAGGTTTCCGACCGTCTGGTCTCCTCCCTGCAATGGTGGCTTCACCTGCCCAATCTAGTGCTCGGCATGCCTTTTCAGTCTCCACCGCCGTCCCGGGTGCTCACGACAGATGCTTCCCTCCTGGGTTGGGGGGCGCACTGTCGGGGGACATGCACTCAAGGCCTTTGGACGCCTTGGGAAGCCGCCCAGCAGATAAACTTCCTGGAGCTCCGGGCGATCCGCCTAGCTCTGCGGACCTTCTCTCACCTAACGTTCGGTCAGTCCGTACTGGTGCAGACGGACAATCAGGTGGCAATGTTCTACGTGAACAAACAGGAGGGCACGGGCTCCCTCCTTCTATGTCAGGAAGCCCGGAGGCTGTGCTCTTGGGCGGTCGATCACGACATCCTCCTCAAGGCGGTTTACCTGCCAGGGCAGGACAACTGCCTGGCGGACAAGCTGAGCCGGATCCTGCTACCACACGAATGGAAGTTGAACCCCATGGTGGTTCACCAGATCTTCCTCCGGTGGGGCTCTCCCACCGTGGACCTGTTTGCCAGTCCCCTGAACAGGCAGCTCCCCAGGTTCTGCTCCCGGCACCCTCATCCTCTTCGAGTAGCGCCGGATGCTTTCCTCATCTCGTGGTCCACGGGTCTGCTGTATGCCTTCCCTCTCACGCCACTGGTGTCCCGGACATTGTTCAAAGTTGTCCAGGACGGGGCCTCCGTGATCCTGGTAGCACCCCGGTGGCCGAGACAACCATGGTTCCCTCTGCTTCTACAGCTGGCGGTGGACAGCCCTCTCCCTCTGGGGTTTCAGCCCGACCTCCTGACCCAGGATCAGGGAACTCTTCTGCACCCCAACCTCCGGGCTCTGCACCTGATGGCCTGGCTGCTGAAAGGGTAGTCCTAGCTCCGCTTCTGCTACCCCCGAGGTGGAGGCCGTCGTCCTAGCATCTCGGCGACCTTCCACCCGGAAATCTTACGCCCTCAAATGGCGTCATTTCTCGGTCTGGTGTTCTCAGCGATCTGAGAACCCCTTCGCTTGTTTAGTATCGGTGGTACTGCAATATTTGCTTCACCTATCCGATCTAGGTCTCAAATCCAACTCTGTCAGAGTCCACCTCAGTGCTCTCTCTGCACATCATTCACCGGTTGAAGGCCAGCCTCTCTCTTCGCACCCCTTGGTGGTGCGTTTCCTCAGAGGCCTCCTTCTACTTAAGCCTCCGTTGCGCCCCCCAGCCCCTGACTGGGACCTCAACGTGGTTCTGCAAAGGCTTACCTGCCCACCTTTTGAGCCCATGGCTACCTGCCCTCTTCGTTTCCTCTCCTGGAAAACTCTCTTCTTGGTAGCCCTCACTTCCGCGAGGCGAGTGAGTGAGCTACAAGGCCTAGTGTCGGAGCCCCCGTACACTAGGTTCTACAGGAATAGGGTAGTCCTGCGGACCCACCCCAAGTTTCTTCCAAAGGTGGTCTCCCACTTTCACATCAACCAGGAGGTGGTTCTTCCGACCTTCTTTCCCAGGCCGCACACCAGCCGAGCAGAGACAGTGCTGCATACCCTGGACTGTAGAAGAGCCTTATCCTTCTACCTTGACCGTACGCGAGAGCATAGAAAAGCGGTCCAGCTTTTCGTCTCGTTCGACCCCAATCGGTTGGGGGTACCTGTCTCTAAGCGTACTCTGTCCATCTGGGTAGCCAACTGTATCGCCTGGACTTATGGGGCAGCCGGTCTCTCCTTGGAAAGTCGTGTCACGGCGCATCGGGTCAGGGCGAAGGCCGCGTCTGTGGCTCACCTCCGCTCTGTTCCATTGGCAGACATCTGCCGGGCCGCTACTTGGTCTTCAGGTCAGACCTTTGCGGCTCATTACTGCCTGGAAAGGGAGTCCCGCAGGGACAGTGCTTTCGGTCAGGCAGTCCTCAACAATCTCTTTGAGGTTTAGGCAACTCCTACCCTCCGGCCCCAGCGTTGGCTACCGGCCGGATGCGTATTCAGAGAAGATTCCTTCCCTCTGTACTGTTGAGCCTTAGGGAGCTCTTTTTAGGCTTGAGGTCTCCGGTAGCCTTAAGCTTGGGAGTCCCATAAGTGAGGACTGACTTCCTGCTTGGTCCTGGAGAAAGAGTAGTTACTCACCTGTAACAGGTGTTCTCCAGGAGCAGCAGGAATCAGTCCTCATTACCCTCCCTCCTCCCCTCGGAGTTGCAGTCATTCTTTTTGCATATTTTTGCTAACGTTTGCTGTCTTGCCGCTATGTCATCAGACTGAGCAAGATGGCATCCCTAGGCGGGAAGGGGACCGCGCATGCGCGCTGCAATGCCCAAAGGCTTTCTGCGAAAGCTGGGCAAAATTGCTCCGCGAGGGCTCCGTCGGCGCCGACGTCACCCATAAGTGAGTACTGATTCCTGCTGCTCCTGGAGAACACCTGTTACAGGTGAGTAACTACTCTTACCAGGCCTCCCCAGAAGGGTCAGCAGGCCAGGGGACGGGGGAATGGCCCTCGTAAGCCTCAAACCCACAAGCCTCCAGCTCCTGCTCCTGCCCAGCAGGGAGGGGGGTTTTGACTCCCTCTGCATGGCTCTTCTCCCACCAGTGGTTTGGCCCTGCACAGGAGGTCGGCTGTCCCTGTATGCCCACAGGTGGCCAGCCATTACATCCAATACTTGGGTTCTAAGGACAGTCCAAGACGGCTATCTGCTCCATTTCAGCCAATTACCTACCTCCTAATTCCCAGGAGAGCATCTCGGACCCCTCTTGCACAGGAACCTCCTCTTGCAGGAGTTGACTGGTCTTGTCAAGGGTCAGGCGGTGGAGCCGGTGCCCCACCACCTGCAGGGGAAAGGCTTTTACTCCAGCAGACAGAGTTTAAAGATCCCAAATTACCCATGTCTAACAATAGCCAAATTAACATGAATAAAATACATTCTCTAAAATGCTTGTATGCAAATGCTAGAAGTCTAAAAAATAAGATGGGAGAGTTAGAATATATAGCACTAAATAAAAGGTTAGATATGATTGGAATATCAGAGACATGGTAGAAGGAGGACAACCAGTGGGGCACTGTGATACCTGGGTACAAACTATATCGAAATGATAGAGCTGATCAAATTGGTGGAGGGGTTGCTCTCTATGTTAGAGAGGGCATTGAGTCAGAAAGGATTAAAGTTTTGCAGGCAAAATCTGCTGTAGAATATATATATAGATTGAAATTCCATGTAAAAGGGGGAAGGCAATGGCAGTGGGGGTGTACTATCGAGCGCCTGGCCAGAATGACCAAATGGATGATGAAATGCTCAAAGACATCAAGGAAGCTAACAAACGTTACAGCGCAGTAATAATAATGGGTGATTTCAACTACCCCGGTATCAACTGGGTCAGTGTCACGTCAGGACATGCTAGGGAGATAACGTTCCTAGATGAAATAAATGACTGCTTCTTGGAGCAGCTGGTTCATGAACCGACCAGAGGGGAAGCCATATTAGACCTAGTCCTTACTGGAACACCAGATCTAGTGCAAGAGATAAGGTTGTTAGGGCCACGTGGCAATAGTGATCATAGCATGATTGCCTTTGATTTAATTAGTGGAGGAGGGATAGTAAGGAAATCCACAGTACTACCTTTTAACTTTCGAAAGGGAGACTATGATAAAATGAGAAAAACAGTTAAGAAAAAACTAAAAGGAGCAGTTGCAAAGGTTAAAGACGTACATCAGGTTTGGCTGTTGTTTAAAAATACTATCTTGGAAGCCCAGACCCGCTGTATTCCACGCTTTAAGAAAAGTGGAAGGAAGTCCAAAAAACTGCCAGCATGGTTTAAAGGTGAGGTCAGAGAGGCTGTTGTTGCCAAAAAAGCATCTTTCAGGAAATGGAAAAAAGAGCCAAACGATGAAACCTGGAAACAGCACAAGCACTGGCAAGTCAAATGCAAGGCATTGATAAGGCAGGCAAAGGGAGAATTTGAGAAGAAGCTTGCTGCGGAAGCAAAAACGCGAAGCAAAGACCTTTTCAAGTACATTCGTAGCAAAAAACCTGTGAGAGAGTCAGTTGGTCCATTAGATGATAAAGGGGTTAAAGGAGCACTAAGAGGCGACAAGGCGATAGCGGAGAGACTGAATGAATTCTTTGCTTCAGTCTTTACTGAGGAAGATGTAGGGATGTTACCCATGACTGAAGTGGTATTTAAAGGTGCAGAAGAATTGAAGGAAATATCGATACATCGGGAAGATGTATTACAACTATTAGATAAACTGAAGAGTAGCAAATCACCTGGGCCGGATGGTATACATCCAAGGGTGTTGAAAGAACTGAAATATGAGATTGCAAACCTGCTATTAGTAATCTGTGAACTATCATTATAATCATCTCTAATACCTGAAGATTGGAGGATCGCCAATGTAACACCAATTTTTAAAAAGGGTTCCAGGGGTGATCCGGGAAACTACAGACCGGTGAGCCTGACATCAGTACCGGGAAAATGGTAGAAACCATCATAAAGAATAAAATTACTCAGCATGTAGATAGTCATGACTTAATGGGAGACAGCCAACATGGCTTTAGACAAGGAAGATCTTGTCTTACTAATCTGTTATGTTTTTTTGAAGGAGTGAATAATCAGGTCGACAAAGGTGAGTCAGTTGATATTGTGTATCTGGACTTTCAGAAAGCCTTTGACAAGGTCCCTCATCAGAGACCTTTGGCAAAACTAAAGAGTCATTGGATAGGAGGCAGTGTACTATTGTGGTTCAGGAACTGGTTAAAAGATAGAAAGCAAAGGGTAGGGCTAAATGGCCAATTTTCCCAATTGAGAAAGGTGAATAGTGGTGTACCCCAGGGATCTGTGCTGGGTCCGCTGCTTTTTGACATATTCATAAATGACCTGGAAAGTGGAATAACGAGTGAGGTTATCAAATTTGCAGATGACACAAAACTATTTAAAGTTGTTAAAACCCAAGAGGATTGTGGAAAATTGCAAGAGGATCTTGATAAATTGGAAGACTGGGCATCAAAATGGCAGATGAAATTTAATGTGGACAAGTGCAAGGTTATGCACCTAGGGAAGAACAACCCAAACTATGGTTACACGATGCAAGGTTCCACATTAGGAACCACCACCCAGGAAAAAGATTTAGGCGTCATTGTGGATACCATGTTAAAACCCTCGGCCCAGTGTGCAGCGGCGGCCAAGAGAGCAAATAGAATGCTAGGTATGATTAGGAAAGGAATGGAAAATAAAACAAAAGATATTATAATGCCTCTGTATCGTTCCATGGTGAGACCACACCTTGAATATTGTGTGCAATTCTGGTCGCCGTATCTTAAAAAGGATATAGCGATTTTAGAAAACGTTCAGAGAAGAGCCACGAAAATGGTGAAGGGGATGGAAGGATACTCCTATGAAGAAAGGCTAAAAAGGTTAGGGCTCTTTAACCTGGAAAAGAGACGGCTGAGGGGAGATATGATAGAAGTCTATAAATTAATGAACGGAGTGGAACGGGTAAACGTAGATCGATTGTTTACCTTATCAGAATATAGAAAGACTAGAGGACATGCAATGAAGCTACAGGGTAAACTATTTAAGACTAATAAAAGAAAATATTTTTTCACTCAACGTGTAATCAAACTCTGGAATTTGTTACCGGAGGATGTAGTAAAGGCTGTTAGTGTAGCTGGGTTTAAAAAAGGTTTGGACAAGTTCCTGGAGGAAAGGTCCATAAACCATTATTAAGAAGGGACCCAGGATATCAATGCTTGAACCAATACAAGCATTGTGGAACCTGTGTCCCTTGGGGAAACTGCTAGGTACATATGACCTAGATTGGCCACTGTTGGAAATAGAATACTGGGCTTGATGGACCTTGGTCTGACCCAGTATGACATATCTTATGTTCTTATGTATTTCCTGATACTGAAAAGACAAGGAGGCCTTTGCCCCATCCTAGACCTGAAAAATCTCAACAAGTTCTTGGTAAAGGAAAAGTTCAAGATGATTTCACTTGGGATACTTCTGCCTTACCTCCAGCAGGGTGACTGGCTATGCTCCTTGGACCTAAAGGATGCTTACACACACATCCTCATACATCCAGACCACAGACAATACCTCAGGTTTGTGGTTGGAGGAAACCACTTCCAATACAAAATGCTTCCCTTTGGTCTAGCTTCCGCTCCAAGGGTTTTCACCAGTGCCTAGCTGTGGTAGCAGCCTTCCTCAGGAGCCAGGGGATCTTTGTGTTCCCTTACCTAGACGACTGGCTCATAAGGGGCCAGTCAGCTCAGGAGGCGCACCACACCACAGCTCGCACAATAGCTCTGCTTCAGCATCTGGGGTTCGTCATCAATCACGCAAAGTCTTCTTTGCTCCCCACCCAGAACTTAGAATTCATAGGGGCAAGGCTCGACACCGTACAGGCGAGGGCCTACTTGCCACTGGACAGGGCAGACCACCTGCTGTCTCAGGTGGGCATGGTGAGTCAAGTACCCCAGGTGTCAGCACGGAGGTTCTTACTTCTGCTCGGCCACATGGCCTCCACGGTTCATGTTGCTCCTTTCGCATGCATGCACATGCTGACAGCTCAGTGGACCCTGCGGGACCGGTGGTCACAGGCCATGGGACGCCTGTCCGACAGAGTGGCAGTATCCAAACCCCTAGTGTAGTCCTTGCAGTGGTGGTCACAATCAGGGAACCTCCTGTGGGGGGGTACCGTTCCAGCTTCCCGTGCATACCAGGGTGCTGACCACGGATGCCTCCTTGCCTGGTTGGGGAGCCCATTGTCAGGGCTCTTGCACTCAAGGTCAGTGGACTCCTCAGGAGGCCACACTCCATATCAACCTGTTTGAACTCCGGGCCATTCGCTTAGCTCTAAAAGCCTTTGCTCCTGTCCTCTCCAACCAGTCTGTCCGAGTACAGACAGACAACCACGTGGCTATGATCTATGTGAACAAACAGGGCGGCACAGGTTCACGGATCCTTTGCCGGGAGTCTGTGGATCTCTGTTCCTTCGCAGTTCGACACAACATGCCTCTCCATGCAGTTTACCTACCGAGCCAGGAGAACTGCCTAGCAGACAGACTGAGCAGGGTTCTTCAACCCCACGAATGGCAACTGAAAAGGGAGATTGCCCAGCAGATTTTCAACCACTGGGGCATCCTGTCCATGGATCTCTTTGCCAGTCCACAGAATTGTCAGTTGCCTCGCTTTTGCTTCAGACAGTTGCTCCAGACAGCCGCACCCCTCAGGGTAGCAGCAGATGCTCCCTTGGTCGGGAAGCCTCCTGTACGCTTTTCTGCCTATGCCTCTGGTAGCATGAACTCTCTTCAAGATTCGCAGGGACAAGGCCTGGGTGATCCTGGTAGCGCCAAGGTGGCCCAGACAGCCATGGTTCCCACTTCTTCAACTGGAGGTGGAAACCCGTCTCCCCTTGGGGGTACAGCCCGACCTCCTCACCCAGGAGCAGGGTTCCCTAGTGCACCCCAATCCCAGATCCTTCAATTTTATGGCCTGGCTGCTGAGAGGGTAGGCCTTGCACCTTTTCTCTTACCAGAAGGGGTAGAAGAAGTGTTGTTAGCCTCCAGGAGGCCATCCACCAGAAAATCCTACGCATGTAAATGGCGCAGGTTCCAAGTGTGGTGTTGCCAACATACTATAGAACCCTTCTCATCTCAGGTTCCCAAGGTGCTGCAGTACCTACTTCATCTCTCGGAGCTAGGCCTCAAGTCTAACTCTGTCAGGGTCCACCTAAGTGCCTTGTCGGCTAACCATGCACCGATAGACGGTCAGCCTCTCTCGGCTCACCCCTTGGTAGCCAGGTTTCTCAGGGGCCTGCTCCTGCTGAAACCTCCATTCTACCCTCCGGCGACGGAGTGGGATCTCAACGTGGTCTTGCAGCAACTTACTCGCCCTCCTTTCGAGCCGATGTCCACTTGCCATCTGCGCTTCCTCTCCTGGAAGTTGATCTTCCTGGTAGTGCTCACGTCGGCTAGGCGTGTGAGTGAGCTGCAGGCTCTAGTGTCAGATAGGCCGTACACACGGTTTTACAAGAACACCCCAAGTTCCTCCCAAAAGTGGTTTCTTCGTTTCACCTCAACAAAGAGGTGGTTCTTCCAACCTTTTTTCCCAGGCCACATACCAACAGGGCAGAAGCAGTTCTGCATACCCTGGACTGTAAGAAGGCACTCACCTTCTACCTGGAGCGTACGCGGGAACATCGAACAGCTTCTCAGTTCTTCGTCTCTTATGACCCTAGTAAATTGGATCTACCGGTCTCCAAGCGCATGTTATCCACCTGGGTGGCAGACTGCATCGTCTGGGCGTACAGGGCAGCTGACCTTCAGCTGCAGGGTCGTATCACAGCCCACTGTGTCAGGGTTTAAGGCCGCATCAGTAGCTAATCACCGCTCTGTTCCGTTGGCAGACATCTGCTGGGCCGCAACTTGGTCTTCAAGCCAGACTTTTGCAGCCCATTACTGCCTGGAGAGGGAGTCGCGACGGGACAGCGTTTTCTGTCAGGTGGTACTCCGGAATCTATTTGAGATTTAGGCAACTCCGGCCCTCTGGTGTGAGGCTACCGTGGGGGATGCATTCTCGGAGGAAGTTCTCTCGCTGCTGTTGCAGCTCGCCTAGTGGGAGCCCTTTTTCAGCTATAGATTCTTGGTAGCCTGTAGCTAGGTAGTCCCATATTCCTGCTTGTTCCTGGAGAAAGCGTAGTTACTCACCTGTAACAGGTGTTCTCCAGGGACAGCAGGAATCAGTCCTCACGACCCTCCCTCCTCCCCTGGAGTTGCAGTCCTATTATTGCTTTTTATTATTTTTTGCCGTCTTTTTAGCTATGTCATCTGACTGAGCAAGATGGCTCCCTTGGGCGGGAAGGGGACCGTACATGTGCGAGGCATTCCCAAAGGCTTTCTTTGAAAGCTGGGGAAATTGCTCCGCACGAGGGCTCTGTCGGCGCAGACGTCACCCATATGTGAGGACTGATTCCTGCTGTCCCTGGAGAACACCTGTTACAGGTGAGTAACTACGCTTTCTTTGCTGACAGCTTTCTTTAATTAATCCTTGTAGTTTTCTGCTTACTTGGAATTAATTTTGATTACTTTTAATTTTCAATGTTTTGGAGCTCTTAAAGGGCCAGTACAGAAAATTAAAGAAAATAAAAGCAGGTTCTGCACGGTTTTGTTTGGTTGCCCTTTTTGGTGGTCTGCGGGAGCCATTTTCTTTACTATCCAGTCTCTCGGATCCCGTAGCGCTAATGCCTATGCGGCCACAATGCCTAGTTTTTGGCGCCCGTAGTTGCTCAGTCTCGGACGTGGGGGTGTGTCGTGGCTGCACATCTGAGGCACTTACTATGGAGCAAGAAATGCAGGATTGGTCTAAAGAAGGCACTGCTCTGATGGTGCAGGGTACTGCCACTTCTGCGGAAGGGGAGTCTCTGCGGGAGTCTCCGTCCGCTCTTCCTACTTCAAATTTGGCTTTGCTTGGTAATTCCGCCACTCCCATGGTGTTGGGGGGCAGCTCTCGTGGGTTTCTCCCCAGATTTTGTGCTGCTGCTTCATCAGGCTTACTGCTTGCGGCAGCAGGGGGTAGTCGCGGATGCCTCACTTCTTGGGGTGGCAGGAGGCCAAGCGGCCACCGAAAAGTTTGGTGGTAGTGATGGTAGACCGGTCAAGAGGGCCCAGTCAGTGGAAGATCAGCTTCTTGGTTCGGACTGGCCGGATGCAGAGGACCTTGAGCTGGAGCCGGAAGCTGGGATGGAGGATTTAGAGGAAGGTGAGATTCAGGAACCTGAAGATCAAGCAAGGATTATCCGGGTCTTTCAAAGGGAGGAGCTGACAGCGCTCATTACGGAGTCCCTTCAGGCTCTCAACCTTTTGTCAGTGGTATCAGCAGGGGATGAGGGTTTGGAGGATCCTCTCATTCAGGCTGTATGAAAGTCCCAGGTGGTTTTTCCTGTTCACCATGTGGTTAAGCAGATGATTCAGGATGAATGGGATGTGCTGGAGGCAGGCTTGCGTGGTGTAAGGTCCATGAATCGTCTCTATCCCTTGGCGGATCAAGAAGGGAAGTGTTTTGTTCTCCGCGTATAGATGCGGCAGTTTCAGCGGTCACGAAGCAGACTACCATTCCAGTTGAAGGCAGTACAGCTTTTAAGGATGTACAGGATCGGAAGGTGGACACCTTATTGAAGCAAGCTTTTGAGGTTAATGCTCTGGCTCTGCTGGCCTCTATTTTTGGAGCTTGGGTTGCGAGAGCATGCCTTCGCTGGTCGCAGGGTTTGCAGCAGCCAGTTCAGCAAATGCGGGAGCAGCTAGTTGATGTGACAAGACTAGAGTCAGGTTCCACATCTTTGGCGATGTCCACTATGATCTTATTAGAAGTTTGACGAATAGCATGGCTTCCTTGGTAGCCGCACGCCACTATCTTTGGCTCAGGAATTGGGCGGCAGATAGTTCCTCCAAGTCGCGTCTTAGCAAGCTTCCTTTTAAGGGGAAGCTGTTGTTTGGAGAAGATCTTGATAAGCTGGTCAAGGATTTGGGGGATTCTAAAGGAGGATGCTTGCCAGAGGATAAACTGAAGCAGGGCCGAGTCCCGTTACCTTCCCGTGGGCAACCTCGGGATTTCAGGCGTTTTCATACCTCCCGTTTGAGAGGTTTTCAAAGAGGACAGTTTTCCTCTCGAGGGCAAAGTTTTAGAGGATTCCGGGGAGCTGGCAGAGGATTTGCTAGTCCCGCTTCCTCAGTTTTTCAGAAAGCACAATGAAGCGAGGTGGACCTAGGCAGGAATTCAGCTGGTAGGGGGTCGTCTTCGGGAGTTTCTTCCTGCTTGGGTCCAGATAACATCCGATCAGTGGGTGTTGGAGGTCGTTCGCGAGGGTTATTCTCTCGAGTTTGCTCGTCCAGTGGTTGATTCTTTTGTCATGTTGCCGTGCAGGGGGTGCGAAAGGACGATTGCAGTACGGGAGACTCTGGCTCGTCTTTTGCAGCTGAGAGCAGTGGTTCCGGTTCCGCGAGAGCACTACGGTATTGGTCGATACTCAATTTATTTTGTGGTGCCAAAGAAAGATGGGGCCTTCCACTCGATTCTGGATCTCAAGGGGGTAAACCGCTGTTTGCGGGTACCTTATTTCCAAATGGAGACCTTACTTTCGGTTATAGTGGCAGTTCGTCAAGGGGAGTTCTTGACGTCTCTCGATCTCACCAAAGCATATTTACACATTCCGATCAGGCCAGAGCATCATAGGTTTCTAAGATTTGCGCTATCGTGGGGGGCATTTTCAGTTTCAGGCATTGCCCTTTGGTCTGGCGACAGCTCCGCGCACCTTCACCAAGGTTATGGTGGTGGTGGCGGCGGCTCTTCGGAAGGAGGGAGTATTAGTTCATCCCTATCTCGACGACTGGTTGATTCGGGCAAAGTTCAGGGCCGAGAGTGTGCGAGTGACAAAGTGGTAGAGATCCTGCAGGGGCTCGGTTGGGTGGTCAATACGGCTGAGCCGATTGGTTCCGACGAAAGTTCTAGAGTATTTGGGAGTTCCCTTCGATACTCGTGTGGGATCGGTTTTCCTGTCGGATCTCCGAGCCCAGGGCCTGCGGCTTCTGGTGCGTGATTTTTTGAGGACTCCTGCACCATCGTCCTGGCACTATCTCTGCATGTTAGGGACAATGGCGGCGACTTTGAAAGTTATGCTGTGGGCCAGAGCTCACATGTGTCCCTTACAGAGGTCGCTGCTCCGCCAATGGTGTCACCAGAATGACTCTCTGTCCAAGCGCCTCCCCTGTACATTGCGGGTCAGGAAGTCTCTTCAATGGTGGCTTCATCCGTAGAATCTCGTGGCGGGCATGCCTCTCGAACAACCGCAGTGGATGCCAGTGTTAACGGATGCCAGTCTCACAAGATGAGGAGCTCATTGCAGAGAGCTCTTTGCGCAAGGCAGCTGGACTGAACAGGAAGCCAAATTATCCATCAATTGGCTGGAGTTGCGAGTGGTAGCTCTAGCACTTCGGGCCTTCGAATCCACCTTACGGGGTCGAGCGGTTTGAGTGCTCTCAGACAATGCCGCAACGGTTGCATACCTCAGTCGTCAAGGGGGCACTCGAAGCGCGGCTCTGGAAATGGAGGCAGAAAGTCTCTTCAATTGGGTACAGCCTCGGCTTCAGGCTCTGTCGGCGACGCATATTGCAGGAACGAACAATGTGATGGCGGACTTTCTCAGCCGGGTTAGAGTGGATCCCGAAGAATGGGAGCTTCATCCGGAGGTGTTTGTTCAGATTGTCCTGAAGTGGGGATCTCCAGTTATGGATCGCATGGCGACCTTTCGGTCAGCTAAAGCCAGTCGCTTTTACAACAGGCGATGAGAACGAATGTCAGAAGATCTAGATGCCTTACTCCAACAATGGTCCGCTCATGGTCTCCTCTACGTGTTTCCCCCTTGGGCGCTCATAAGACGAGTGGTACAGCACATCGAGCCTCATCGGGGAAGAGTGGTTCTAGTAGCTCCAGATTGGCCTCGTCATCCATGGTATGCCGATCTGGTGGGTCTGATCGACGGGGAACCGTGGCGATTGCCGCTAAGAGAGGATCTGCTGCTTCAGGGTCCTCTATGAATGCCTCAGGTACATTGGTTCTCGCTTACGGCTTGGCCATTGAAAGGGCTCAGTTAAGGAAGAAGGGTTATTCCACCTTGCTTTTGGCCAGAAAGAGATCCTCTTCCTTAGCATATGTGCACATCTGCCGTGTTTTTGAGGACTGGGGTGCTCAACGTCAGTTTTGTCCGGCCTCAGTATCTGTACCGACAGTGTTGAGTTTCTTGCAAGGCGAGTTCGATAAGGGATTGGTTGCCTGTTCATTAAGGGTGCAGTTAACAGCTATTTCTTGTTACCGAGGAAAGGTGCAAGGAATTCCTTTGGGGGTCCATGCCGATGTTGTCCATTTCTTGAGAGCGGTATCCCATCTACGTCCTTCGCGCAGGGTGGTTTCTCCTCCATGGGATCTCAACCTGGTTTTAGGAGCCTTGAGAAGGGAGCCTTTTGAGCCTTTGCATCAGGCTTTCCTAAAGGATTTTACTTTGAAGATAGTATTTTTGGTAGCCATTTGCTCTGCACATCGAATCTCTGAGTTGCAGGCTTTGTCCTGTCGGGAACCATTTCTGACTTTTTCTAGGGAAAAAGTGGTGTTGCGTCCCGTACCGTCTTTCCTACCAAAGGTAGTTTCGCCATTTCATGTGAATCAGTTGATCTCTCTGCCCGTTTTGGGGGAGACCACGTCGGACCGTAGTTTGCGTTTGTTAGACATTAAGAGGGTACTTCGGCGATACTTGAAGGTCTCGGAGTCCTTCCGCAAGTCTGACCGTTTGTTCGTTCTCTTTGATGGGCCGCGTAAAGGTGAAGCGGCGGCCAAAGCTTCAATTTCCAGATGGGTTTGTGAAGCAATAGCATCAGCTTATATCTTGTGGAGGAGTAGCCTATTGGTTAGAGCAACTGCCTAGTACCCAGAAGATCAAGGGTTTGATTCCCACTGGCACACCTTGTGACTTTGGGCAAGTCACTTTACCCTCCATTGCCTTGGAAGAAAAGGCTGGCAATCTACTTCCAGTGATACATTGCCAAGAAAACCCAGAGGTAGCTGGGTCGCTATGAGTCAACACTGACTCAATGGCACTAAAAAAAATAAATATCTTGCAAGGTCATCAGGTGCCCTTGGGGCTGCAGGCTCATTCTGCTAGAGCACAAGCAGCTTCATGGGCAGAAAATAGCTTAGTTCCGCCGGTTGAGATTTTCAGAGCAGCCACTTGATCTTCCTTGCATACTTTTAGCAAACATTACCGCCTGGATGTTCAAGCGGCGGGAGATGCCTGTTTCGGGTCGGCAGTTTTGCGGTCCGGGTGGACAGGTCCCTCCAAATAGTTTACTACTCTGTTACATCCCAGAGGTGAGGGACTGAACTAGAGAAACGATAAGGAAAGAGAAATTAGACTTACCTGCTAATTGTTGTTCCTTGAGGAACTCCAGTCCCGATTCCCACCCGGGGGTCTTTTGGTCAGCTTCCGCAAAGCATGCTGTGTGATGCACGGTGACTACAATCCTGTAGGAGAAGTTCAGCAAATGTGCTCTCTATTTAGGTAAAGTATACCTTGTATTATTTCTTCTCTCTCCTTTCTGTCCTATTTCTGCAAACAGGAGAGGGAGAGTTATCCTCTCATTTACGATGTTTTAGTTCAGTGTTAGAGTTAAATTGTATTTAATATTATAGCTACTTATTTGTTGCTCCTTTGAGTCTGCTTTGTCATTAGAACACTGGGAGCTGGTGGAAGATGCCAGCAGGATATCTACAGTGGTGTCACAGTTCTGACATGCCCAGTCTCCATGCTGCAGGAAGAGGTGCACAACCCAGAGGTGAGGGACTGAACTGGAGTTCCTCAAGGGACAACAATTAGCAGGTAAGTCTAATTTCTCTTTCTTTCCCTTTCCAGGTTGCACTCATGTGGACACCCACTGGATAGAAACCATTCCTGGGAAGGTGGTTAGACAAAATCCCTGTCAGCTTCCCCAAAGCGAAGAAGAAGGAAGTAGAACAGAAAATAGAAGTGCTGCGATTGGGGATAGTCGAGGAGTCCAGTAGCGAGTGGGCCAGCCCCATAGTACTTGTCCCGAAACCTGATGGGGTCCATGAGGTTTTGTGTGTATTTTAGGGAAATCATTGCCATTTCCCAATTTGATGCATACCCCATGTCTAGAGAGGACGCATTGGTAGAACAGCTGGGGAGAGCCCAGTTCCTGTCCACCCTAAGGTTTAACCATGGGTTACGGCAAATCCCATTGGAAGAAAAATCACAGGAAAAGATGGCCTTTTTACACATCAGGGCCTGTACCATTTTAAGGTGCTTCCGTTTGGTCTCCATGGGATTCCCACAAAATTTCAAAGAATTATGAATCAAGTATTGAGACCACACTTAGCATATGCACAGGCTTATCTGGATGACGTTGCCATCTTTTCCAATACTTGGGAGGCACACCTAAGACATTTAACCACAGTCTGCCAGTCCCTTCGACAGGCAGTGCTTATGGCCAATCCAGAGAAGTGTGCCCTAGAGAAAAAGGAGGTCCAGTATCTAGGCCATTGTGTAGTGGGAGATTGGATAAGGCCAATGCCCTCTGAAACTGCGGCAATACAAGAGGTGAAACCTCATAAACTAAAATGCGGTTATGAGCCTTTTTGTCCTGGTAGGGTATTATTGCAAATTTGTACCCCATTTTGCAGAATTATCTGCTGACCTCACAGCTCTACTACAAAAACTCCTGACCCACTAGATTAATCTGGGATAGGGTGACAGATCGTGCATTTAACCATCTCAGAGAGGCCCTATGCAAAGAACCTGTCCTAAAGAATTTAGATTTCCAGCAAGAATTTATTTTGCAGATGGACACTTCTGGAGTAGGAGTAGGGGCTGTGTTAAGCCAGGTGATAGGGGAGGAGGAACACTTTGTTTTTGAAAACCGTCTGACACAGAACAGTTAAATGGGGTATCGAATCACTGAATTACTATTTCCTGGGTAGGCACTTCAAGCTGGTAACTGATCATGCCCCCTTATGATGGCTAGGCCCTGTAGCCTAGGGGCACTAACACAGTGTGCCCCTGAAGGCCAGGTCTGGGTGGTCCTAGGTTGACAAGGCAAGAGAGGTGGGAAGTGGGTACTAGTCAAGTTTTGAGTCTTGAAAGACTACCTAAAGGGACTACTACAGCTGGAATAGATCTGCATTTGTAAGTATTTATCTTCTAAAATATACTCTAAATTTTGAGGCAAAAAGGAATTCTTTGGGTTAAAGCTGATAAATCTGTGTATTTTAGAATTCAGTGTTTTTCTGAATCAGTCAGGTCTTAGTACCACCAGACAGCGTTTCATTTAAATCAAATCAGAATATAGCTTAGCATAGAAAGTAAAATAGAGCAGTCTCTGAAATAAATTTGTTTTTAGAGATTTTTTTTATTTAAATCAGATCAGAGTATAGTTTAGCATACAAGCAGCATAAATAGTCTTTGAGTACAAAGAAATAAACTTGTTTCTAGTGATCTTTCCAAAGAGGCCTTCCATCTAGGAGGCCAAAGATCTGTGAAGTTGTCTTAAATAGGTGTTAAAGGCAAATGACAGATAAAAGGGGCAATATTTTTTTAAATTATTTTTTATTAGTTGTGCAACAGGCATAACAATCAACCAACTTACGTTACATTACATATCACCCCTTCTACCCCATAGTATATGTACATCCTTGGACATTGTCCTGTTTTGTCTCTTTACTGTCCTTATCTTCATAGGTGACTTTGGACCTTGTGCAAATCATACACACTCCTAACCCAACTCCATTGTCTCTGATCTCATCCCTTGCAGTACCACCTATTACAACTAAACACATTCCAATACGCTAACATAACATAACATATGATATATAACGTATTTAAAAGACATCCTACTTTTATTTAACAATTATTTCTATACCGCTCTTTCCCAAGTATCAAGTGCGGTTTACAAGGAACAGTAAGTTATATGGTATGTGAAAGAGCATACCTAGTCGTTTTACATAGAACAGGTGGAACTATTTACAAGTAACAATATAAAATTTGGACAGTAAACTGTTAGAACATATTTACATTGTAGATACTTACAAGTTATACCATAGATCAATTGTGATGCAAAAATTATTCTAAATGTGGCAGATAATATAATTAAATTGGGAGAGTCGTCATCTGTATATTTGAGTGGTGTGGTTAATTATTGTGTGGTTAAGTTATCATTTGTTATTTGTTATGTGTTTTGAAGTGTTGTAGTATGGTTGTTAACCTGTGTCTCTTTGTGTAATCTGATTAGATAGCGTGTTGTAGTGTAAAGAGAATAAATGGGTTTTCAATTTCTTTCTAAATTCCTTTATGTCGGACAGTAGGCGAATGTTGTCAGGTAGATTATTCCAAAGGATAGGTGCTGAATGTGAGAAGGCCCTCTTGTTGGTTTGTTTTCTAGCTTTTGTGTAATCTTTTGGTACTGCTATAGTGTTTGTGTTTCTGCTCCTTTGTGATCGTTTATCTGTTTCTACCTTGATGAATGAATTGAGTACAGATGGTGCTAAGTTATTTATTAGTTTAAATGTTGTTAGAAGAATCTTGTATTTTATTCTGCTGTAAATAGGTAGCCAATGAAGTTCAGCTAGGATCGGTGTGATATGTTCTATTGGGCTGATATTCATTATTATCCTTGCAGCTATGTTCTGAGTTAGTTGTAACTTTTTAATATTTTATAGAACAAAACATTTTATACCCGTTCCCACCCCCCACCACCACCACCCCCCCCCCCCCTTCCCAGCTTGCTGCTGTGCGGCTACCCAATCCTTGAAAACATACCCCTCCGTCTACCCCCTTGCCAATCTATCCCCCTCTTCTTTCTCAGCCTGTCTCCCTTTCTCCAATCTTTCTCTTTTATTGCTATGCCCCCGAGTCCAATGCAATATATGGAGCGCATATCTTTTCTGTTTTTCCACTCCTTCCTTACCTTGCAGTTTATATGTAATTCTATAGATTATATGTAATTCTATCAAATTTATATGCCTCTCCCACCTTAATCCTCCAATCACTCACAGAGGGTCCTGCGGTACTTTTCCACCTTCAAGCCAATGCCACCCTCGCTGCTAACAGCATTTTATGAAGGAGCCCTATTTTGTATTTTTTACGTCCCTCACCTTCCTTTTTTTGGTGGCCTAAAAGAACCAACAGAGGGTTATGTGAGACTGCCTCGCCCATGATCTCACTCATCTCAGCGAGAACATCTGTCCAGTAACTCTGAACCTTCTGACACTCCCACCATAAATGATAGAAGGTACCTAACCCCCCGTAACCCCTCCACCATCTCTCATTACCCTGCCCACCAGCTCTACCAAGTTGTTGTGAGGTGATATACACTCTGTGTATTAGTTGCAGTTGAGTTTGACACCAGGATGTCACTAAAGACCATCTGTAGACCCCCTCGTGTATATTTTTCCACTCACTTTCTTCCAGACACCGCATACTCCAAGTATGCCAGCCAATAATATGAAATGGGTTTTACTGTTTCTGATCCTATCCTAGACTTTTATAAAACTGGGACATAAGCCCCCTCTCCGCTCTTTTCTGAAAGAACTCCCTTTCTAGACCCGACAATGTTCTGTGTTTAGTTTTCTCCAGGTCCTTAGCAGAAAATGACGAGCTTGAAAGTACTGAAAGAACGGGACTCTTTCCCCCAGTTTATTCTCCAGTTCATTCAATGCCATACACCCCCCTGAACCTACCCATGCCTCAACTTGTCCCATTCCCTTCTTTTCCACCAATTCCACAAACTGCTTGAAGCCTGGGGTGTAAAAAGGGTAAAAGTCATGAAGCCAAGACCACCCTGCTGTACCCTGAGGAAGCCAGCCTTCCCGAACACACACTGTCCCAAGCCTAATCAAGGGCCAAAAAAATGGATGCTCTCTCCACCCCCCTGTGCCATGCCAACCCTCACCCTCACCCTCACCATCCCCCTCATCCTGCACCCTTTCCCCCTCAATCCGTTCAAAAATTGACTGAGGCTTCAGCACTAGATTTTCCATGCCTAGCCATAAATCTCCTTCCGCCAGAGCACCGTATGTCCGCAGCGCTTTAAGTATTATGACTTTATAATATCATTGTAAGTCTGGAAAATTTATGCCCCCTTGCTACAGATCAAACGATTTACTCCTATTCTGCTCCTCTTTCTACCCCAAACAAATTTTATTAACCTTTTTTTCCACCGGAGCAACTGAGCTTGTGGTATTACTATAGGTAGTTGCCCAAACATGAAAAGGAACCAGGGAATGATGGTTATCTGGTGATTTCCTATGAAACCTCTGTGCATATGATTCCATGTAGTATGTTTTGTATATAGTTACCCCGGTTATCCAATTTATTTATGCCCTGTTACCTGTAAACTCATACGTGTTAAATGTACTGAGCATTTTGTTCCATGTGAACCGCGCTGATGATGAATAGTGCGGTATATAAGAGACTGTAAATAAATAATAAAATCTTGAGGGCCGCAACCTTTCCAAGCCAACTCAAGTGCAACTCCTTCCACCTAGACAGGTCGAACTCTGTTCCCTGCACCAGCGAAGGAAAATTTAATCTATAGAGGTCTGCAGGATTTGGCGACAAATATACCCCAAATACTTTATCTTCCCTTTCGCCCATCTGAATAGAAATTTTTTTATCTCGCTTTGCACTAATCCACCTAAATTCAAGGTTTCTGTCTTACCCAAATTAACCCGAAATCCTGACAGGCCCAAAAAGATATCTATTTCTTCTAGCAGATGTGGGAGAGACTCCTCTGGACTCGTCATAAACATGATATTTGGGTTTTGGCGAATACGACCTGCAAATGTCTCAATCATAATGGCAAAGAGCAACGGCGAAAGTGGACATCCCTGCCTTGTCCCTCGGGATACAGGGAAAACTTCGGAGCTCTCCCCATTAACCAATACTCTAGCTTTGGGCCTCTTGTATAAGGCTCTTACCCCCTGTACAAACCCCCTGCCAATATTCATCCTTTCTAACATTGCAAAAAGGAACCACCACTTCACTCTATCAAATGCTTTCTCAGCATCTAATGTCACGCATAACGCCGGGTCTTGTGTAGTTTTGAGCAGATGCAACAACTTAACAGCTCTCCTTACATTATCGGCTATAGCCCGCTCTTTGATAAAACTGGTCTGGTTTGGGTGTATTAGGCATGGTAATATGTGTTCTAATCTTCGAGTCAGTGTTTCCGCGAAAAGCTTGGCATCGCCATTTATTAGAGCTATTGGCCTATAACTACCGCACTCCTCTTTAGGCTTTCCTTCCTTATGAACACAATAATATTGGGAAGGGACATAGACATGGGAAAGGGGTGTCCCACCAAAGCGTTCGGATACACCCAGGCCAGCAAGGGAGCTATTTCATCTCGAAACAGGTGATAAAATTCTGATGGGTATCTGTCTTCCCCGGCTGCCTTGTTTTTGGGTAGTAATTACAAACCTTAACACCTCTACATCTGCACTAGACCCCTGCCCAGTCTCATGGGTAAAAACCACCAAAGAAACCCTTGCTCCATACATACATAACATAGTTCAAGCCTCCCTCCGCACTGCCAACCCCCCTCAAAATAACCTCAATCTGACCCATACTAAAAGAGTCCAAGCTTGACCCCTTGACCCCCATGTCATACAGACCAATTTCAAGCATCCCCTTACTTGCGAAGATAACAGAAAAGATAGTCCAAATTCAACTCCAAAACTACATTGATGACCACCCCCCCCCCCTTGACCCTTTTCAACATGGCTTCAAAAGGAACCATGGTGTCGAAACCCTACTTACCTCCCTCTTAGATATGGTCATTCCATACATCCAAACCCCCACACAAGGATGCCTCCTAATTTTTCTAGACATAACCTTAGCCTTTGACTCGCTTCCTCACAATCAACTCCTCGACAGGCTTTATGACATCGGCCTTAGAAGTACCTCCTTTGACTGGTTCTGTTCTTACTTAGACCACAGAACACAGCAAGTAAGAATTGGCGATAAGACTTCCCATCCATTCATTCAATCCCAAGGAGTCCCCCAGGGCTCCAGTTTATCCTCCCTTCCCTTCAACATCTTTCTTCAACCTATATGTAAAATTTTCCAAAATTTTCAAAATCCAATATCAACCCGTTTAACATTGCAAAGCCTGACTTTACCAATATCAGCAACTGTTTCAAACAAATTAGACACTGACTCTAGAAAAAAAATCTCCATATTAACCTAGCCAAAACAGAAGCCCTCCACCTAGTCACTGAACCTTCATACACCCCACCCCCATCACTTGTCCTAGGTGACTATATGATAACTGTAAAAACTGAAGTTAAATATCTAGGCATAACACTTGACCAGCATCTCTCCTTCCATGAACACATACGTAAAACAACTCAGTCTATCTACTCCAAGATCAGAACATTAAGAAATCTCCGCCCTCTACTAAACCCAGACTCATTCCGCTCTGTTTGCCAAGCTCTCACCACCCTTACCCTTGACTACTGCAACCTAATATACCACGGCTTCTCAAAGAACATCATTCACCTCCTCCAATTAGCCCAGAACACTATAGCGCGACTGATCTCTAAGACTCCCAGAAGATCCCACATCACCCCTATACTACAACAACTCCACTGGCTACCCATCCTGTCTAGGATAAAATTTAAAACCCTCACGCTAATTCACAAAGTTATCCATAATGAATCTGCTCCTTGCCTTTGCCCACTCCTATCTAAGCCTTCTAATTCCATATCCCGCAGACCAAACTCTGCAAACCTACTACACATCCCATCTCGAAAACTTAAAAGCTCCCAATCTACCTGCAATCGTACTTTCTCCCTCTGTGCTCCCACAGAATGGAATGCCCTCCCCTCTTTCCTCCGAAATTGCTCTGATCATGCAGAATTTCGCAAAAAACTTAAAACACTCCTCTTCCAGGAGTGCTATAATACTAACCCACAAAACAACATCCAACAATATCCTACCTAGACTTGCCAACCCCCCTACCCACCTCTCAACATCCCACTCCTCCCCAACTCCTCCCTTTTAATGTACATAGTTGCCATTTCCTGCATGATAAACTACTGTTACTCATGTTCACTAAGTTCTTGTTCTATGTAAAACAGATGTTCACACACTGTCAGTTCTGAGTTCCTTGTAAACCGTCTTGAATTGTAGAAAGACGGTATATAAAAACATCAAATAAATAATTTAATAGCCAACTTTTCTGCTACTGTAATCGGATGGCCTAGCTCCTCTGCCTCTCCTTCCTCCAATCTAGGAACTGACAGTATATTTAAAAAAGCCATTATCCCCATGTCTTCTCCGCTAATCTCCAGAATATAGGGCCTCATAGAAATTCTTAAATTCCTTACAAATCCCTACCCCTATACGTATCCGCTGCCCCCCTTTTGCTTTTACTTCCCCCACCAAACCTTCTGCCCTTTGCCTCTTAAGCTGCCATGCCAGTAACCGCCCTGCCCTATTCCCCTGTTCATGATAATTCCTTTTAGTCAGACAAAGCAGGTTCACTATCTGATCTGTTTCCAAGGCATGTAGTTTTGCCCCGGCTACACCCAACTCCTTTGCCCCTTTACGTGTTCCTGTCCTTATGTGCTCTTTTTGTATTTGTTTTATGCGTGCTACTTTCTTTTTCTTTTTGCCTCCGGGCAGCGATTTGTATCAAGGAGCCACGAATGACCGCCTTCCCTGCGTTCCACAACATTCCCTCCTCCACCTCACCATTATCATTAATTTTGAGATATTTCCTCCACCCCTCTTTAATCTTTTGGAGCGCTTCCTCCCGCTGCAAAAGCAGCACATACAGTCTCCACGGGTTTCGTTTCCATCCTTCTTTCTGCCCTTGTGGGGTCTATCTCGTCTCCACCATCCCATGGTCTGCCAATACAATTAGGTAGATAGTTGTCTGCCCAAACCTTTCAGTCTGCCCCTTATGTGTGAAAAGGTAATCTATACAGGAGTAGGTATTACTGCCGGACAAGTAACATGTGTATTCTCTACTATTCCTATTGTGAGCACGCTATAAATCTATTAAATCCCATGCTTGTATTATTTTCCTTGGGGCCTTACCCTCCCCTTTATGAGTTTTTTTTATTATAATTTGTTCTGTCCATGGCCCCTATTGCTCCATTTATGTCCCCTCCTACCACCCAAAACCCCCCTGTGCTACCTTTTGAAACTCCACTAACCATTCTGCATAGAAAGAGCACTTCGGCCCATTTGGGGCGTATAAATTGAGAATGGAGAGCTCCGCATTCTCCACTCTCCCCGTGATCCAAACCACTCTTTCTTGTGCATCTTTTCCCGAGCTACACAGCACAAAGGGAACCCGCTTATGAATTAGTATCGCCACACCCCTTTTCTTTGAATTGTAAGCAGACCAGTATAGGTGATCGTATCTTCTAGATTTAAGCTTCTCATGCTCATAATCTGTTAAATGTGTCTCCTGCAACAGTAGTATATCTATCCATGCTTTTAGTGCCCTCGCCAGCACCTTTTTCCTCTTTATAGGCAGATTTACCCCCTAACATTGAGTGTGGCGATACTATATCCCGCAACCTCAGCCTTAGACCCCACCATTCTTTCCTTTTCTTTTCCTTGTCCTCCTTCCAGTCCTTAGTTTATTCCCCTCCTTACTCTTCATTAGTTCCACACAGCAGCAGCATCCCCCTCCCCAAATTCCACCTCCTCTCCCGCCCTTTCCCCATGAGCCTGCATCACACACATTTTTTGCTATAAATTGGATTTCCCCTGGCAAGCGTATTCCCCATCACCTACCCCCCCACCCCCCACAAATGATTGATTGCATTATTCAACTTTTAACTCACTCCCCACCCCCTGCATCGTGGTCCATAGACAATCCGCACTCTTCACTCCCCTTCAGTATCTCTGCCATGCCCCCCCGGTCCCTTTTATCACTGTTTACCAAGCACTATTCCACTCCCCTTAACATTACTTCAACTTTTCCCCAGTGAGAAGTCGCCTTCTTCATAACGCCGAGTTGAGCATTTATCAGGGACCATACATTATAGTCTTTTATCATCTGCTTGAACTCCACTAAGTGGTCTGCAGTAAAGAAGGTTATCAGCCTTCTATCCCACTTCCTTCATGGCTCTCCGTCATGCCTCCCTTATCTGTGATGTCTCCTCGATCCTCCATCGGCGCTTGCACCACTGCAGCTCCGCACTCTCCCCTTGGTTTGGTACTGGTCATGCTAACTTAGGGGTCTTCCCCCCTGCTTGGTGTATCCAGTTGTTTTGTCTTGGCGAGGAGGCACCTCTTGGCCCGCCAGCCACTTCTCTACTGCTTCTGGTGTTACAAAAAACTTCCAGACTCTATTTGTTATTAAGGTGAACATAGCGAAGTACCATATTACCACCTTGATACCCCATTGTGCCAATTTTGCCCTGCACTGTAGCAGATCTTTGCGGCGCTTTACAGTTTCAGCAGCCAATCTGGATATACGGCTACCCGCCAGCCCTTATACTCAACATACCCTGTTTTCCGCGCCTCTCATATTATGTGTTTTGTATCTGGGAAGTGAAGCAGCTTCACTATAAAGGCTCACAGTTTCTCTTCTTTGTCTGGCCTCGGGCGCAGTTCCCGATGGGCTCATTCTAGCTCGTATCCCCTCATAGTCGGGCCACCGGGAAAGCAGTCTTTCAGCATTGTACCCACAAAGCTCATAGGGTCCACACCTTCCGCTCTTTCCGGTATTCCAAAAATTCGCACATTCGATCTCTGGTCCCTATTTTTGTGATCTTCCAACTTTTCCCCCAGCCAGATCACTCTTTTCTGCAAGCACGCCAGTTCCCCGCCGAATCTATACTGTTCGTCCTCCACTGTTCCAAGTTTTGTCTCGGCCTCCACTAACCGAGCCCCTATTGCACCAAATTTCTTATTGATTTTAGCGCAAGCTGTCCATAATCTCCTTTTTGGCGGCTCTAATCTCCTTCAACAATATGGAGAGTCCCGAAAATGCTTCTAGGCCATTATCTGCCATAGCACTCTCTGCAGTAGATCCTTGCGATGGCTCTTGTTCAGGCGTTTCTCCCGCCATGCGCTCAGCTGGAGCAGGCTTCCTCTTAATGCTGTACAAGTCTCATATTGTCACTACCGGGTTTTTTTAGCAGGTTTTGGCATTACCTTTAACTTGTTCGATCTCCCAACAGCAACAAATGCAAGAGAGCAGGTTTATTTCGGCGATATCTGTGGGGTGAGGGGGGAGAGAGCAGTACTCAGGCACGTCCACTCCCTTCGCCCACCATAACCGGAAGCCCCTAAAAGGGGCAATTTGAAAGTACCCCCTCTTTCAAACCAAGGGCTGTGTGAATCACACAGGAAATTGTAAAACTTTACCTTAGAAGCACAGGTCAGGGCACTGTGTAGCAAGTCTACCTTTCTTAAGTCATCTTTTCTTTCCACCCACTCCAGGGTTCTTTATACTATTAAAGGGAAGGAGGTGCCCATATTCACTTTCAGGTGCGGCTAGTTATCCTAATCAGGAATACATTAATTAAGCACCTGAGATTAATCTTGAGGTGAACAAAGTCCGTTAAACGTATTAGGTATAGTTGTATTACTATAAGTAGCCACAGCAAATCTAAGTAAATACCTAAAGAAAACCATAAAACAAAGATGCAGAAAGCAGTCCAGCAGCAAAATAGGGGCTTTCTAGTCTTTTATATTAAGTGTCACATGTATGACACTCCCTGTTGCCATGGAGGAGAGAGGTCACGTGACAGGAGAGCATCACCCTGGTGTGGCAGGAAGTGATCCTGTAACTAGGACCTGTCCTCCAGGTGATATAAAACCCTCTCGCACCGAGGAAGTTTCTCCAGGGCCATGTGCCCATGAGGGAAGGGTTAGAACAGCCGTTATAGTTGGTGATTCAATCATTAGGCATGTAGATAGCTGGGTGGCTGGTGGACGTGAGGATCGCCTGGTAACATGCCTGCCCTTCTCCATCGTGCCTCCATTAATATTGAGGAAGCTCCATCACCGGTACCGCTACCCCCAGAATCCCTTTTCCTAAGGCTCTCTTCCCCCTCCCCCCCTCTATTTCCTCCTTCTCTACTTTCCCCCCTCTCTCGCGACCTCCCGATGGGAGGCAGCCCTCCAGGCTATTTCTGATCTTGTGCTCCATTTTCCTAACCTTATTTTGTTGGGTGATTTCAACGTCCATATTGACAATCCCACTAGATCAAAGGATCAGGCCTTTGCTAACCTCCTGAAGGACGTTTCCTTGCATCAACATGTGGTTGGTCCGACTCATATGGCAGGTCACACCCTGGATTTGATCCTGTCACCTTTGTCACTACAGCCTGTGATCTCGCCCCCCTTCACCCTTAGCGTCCCATGGTCAGATCATTTCTGTGTTTTCTCGTCGATTTCTTTCCCCCAGGCAGGAATTGACCCTCCAGCCTCCCCCCCCCCCCCCACTCCTTCCCTCCGTCGCAACTTGTCCCCGGAAACACTTCAGGCGTTTCCTCCAGCTCCCGCCATTTTCCCCACTGATTTCGCTGCTCGCTCTATTGATGACCAGGCTGCTCTCTGGGATTCCCTCTTATCTAACTCCCTCAATGGCCTGGCGCCTCTTCGTCCTGTTTCCAGGACCGCTAGGGCACCTTCCTCACCCTGGTATCACCCTGTTCTACGCACTTTGCGCTCTCAGTTACGTCAAGCCCAACGTCATTGGGCCCGACATCCTTCACCAGAGCTCCATCTTCATTTCAAACACTTATCTTCTGAATATCGTTCAGCCATACAATCTGCTAGATTCACCTTCTATTCTGCTCAAATTTCGGCAGCAGCTAGCTCTTCACGTCAGCTTTTTAATATCCTGCGGAAGCTGTTGTCCATCAATGCTAAGAACCCGCAGGCCATTTCTGCCCCGGACCCTCAGTCCCTTGCCACCTTCTTTTCCGATAAGGTACTGACCTTGCGCTCCTCTTTCTCCTCTCCTCCCCCTCCTCCCCCTCTTTCCCCTTCCCTCTTTTCCTCTACTACGACCCCTCTCCCCTCGATCTCTTTATCTGCTCACTCATCACCCACTTCTGTCTCTAGTGACCTTGTCTTCACTCATACCTGGTCATCTTTCCGTCCTGTCCTCTCAGCGGAGGTGCTAATGTTTTTATCTAATTCTAGGAGAACTACTTGCATCCTAGACCCCATCCCTTCTCGGTGGCTCTCTGAGCCCTTTTTACAATTAGTCCCGGTCATTACTACCATCATTAACTCTAGCTTTTCTTCTGGCCAGTTTCCGACATCTTGGAAATCTGCAATTTTACACCCTTTACTGAAACAGCCTTCTCTAGATCCATTCATTCTCTCTCATTGGCGCCCGGTATGCAACCTTCCATTTCTTGCTAAGCTCCTAGAACGTTGCGCTTTTGACCAATTGAGTTCCCACGTTGAATCCACCAATTCACTCCACCCACGTCAGGCTGGTTTCCGCCGAGGGCATAGCACCGAAACTGTCCTTCTTGCATTACTAAATGAATTACACGTCACTCACGATCGTGGTGATATCACTCTCCTTGTATCACTTGATCTGTCCGCAGCCTTTGATCTGATCGACCACCGTACACTCCTGTCCCGACTTTCCGACATTGGTCTCCGAGGTACTGTCTGGCATTGGTTTCACTCCTTCCTCTCCTCTCGCTCTTTTTCTGTGCATGTTAATGGTCAGGCCTCTCCCGTCCTTCCCCTCACTTGTGGTGTCCCGCAAGGCTCTGTGCTTTCCCCTCTATTGTTCAATATTTTTCTTGCTCCTTTGCCCTTGATCATTCAACAATATCCGGTCTCATCTTACTTTTATGCAGATGACATTGTTCTCCTGTTCCATACCTCACCCTTATCCCCTGATATTACTCAGTTGAATCTCTGTCTTTCTCACATTGCTTCTTGGCTATCAGAGAATTTTCTTCACCTCAATCCAGCGAAGTCCTCCGCAATGTGGGTTTCCTTGAGTGGCTCATGTCCCACTCTTGCTCCCTCCATCGGATCAACCAGCATTCCCCTTACATCCTCTTTTCGCTACTTGGGCGTTCTTTTGGATCCCTCTCTGACCTTTCACGAGCACATTTCCATGATCTCCCGCCGCTCCTTTGCTGCTTTACGACAAATTAGGGCCGTCCGATCCGTATTACCCTCCAGTTCCCTAGTCACCCTTGTCATTGCTCTCGTCATTAACAGATTGGATTATTGCAATGTTTATTTGGCCAACCTCCCCAAATACTGTCTTCAAAGACTGCAATGCATCCAGAACACTGCAGCTCGCCTCATCACCTTTTCTAGTAGATTCGACCACATTACCCCCATCCTCCTTCATTTGCATTGGCTTCCTCTTCATTACCGCTTCCACTATAAATTTCTGATTCTACGTCACCGGGCCATTTACACCTGTACTCCTCTCTATTTGGCAGACTGCATTTCACTATATTCTCCCCATCGTCAACTCCGCTCCATTCATACCAACCGTCTATCCCTTCCTTCACCCTCCCAAGCCCGTCTAGAACAGACACGGCACTCTGCTTGGTTCTTCCTCGGATCATCGTTATGGAATATGCTGCCTACTTCTCTTCGGTTAGAATCATCTTACCCCCAGTTCAAGTCATTGCTTAAGATTTATTTATTCCAGAAAGCTTTTGACCTCCCCCCCGAAGCCCCCCCCCTAACTGTCCTTTGGTTTTGTCTGATATCCCATGAATCGTCTCTGTTTGTCTTCCTTCTGTCCCTATGGTTTGTTATGATTTGGTATTAATGTGTGATCTGTTTGCCCTTTTCTGTACCCTTCTTTCCTATCTATTTTTGGCGTTCTGTTTCATGGTTTGCAGTGTTTAATCAGTTTTATTGTACACCGCTTAATGCTTCTGCCATAGCGGTATATCAAATATCGAATAAAGATAAAGATAAAGATGGTAGCAGACCTCACGCGCCACCTAGATAAGGTCTTAGATAGTGCCGGGGAGGAGTCTGCTGTCTTGGTACATGTCGGTACCAATGACATAGGAAAATGTGGTAGGGAGGTTCTGGAGGCTAAATTTAGGCTTTTAGGTAGGAAGTTGAAATCCAGAACTTCCAGGGTAGCGTTCTCCGAAATGCTTCCCGTTCCACATGCAGGACCCAAAAGGCAGGCAGAGCTCCGGAGTCTCAATGCGTGGATGAGACAATGGTGGAGAGATGAGGGTTTTGGATTTCTTAGGAACTGGGGAACATTCTGGGGAAAGGAGGGGCTCTTCCGAAGGGATGGGCTTCACCTTAACCAGGATGGAACCAGGCTGCTGGCATTAACCTTTAAAAAGGAGAGAGAGCAGCTTTTAAACTAGATAATAGGGGAAAGCCGATAGTCGCTCAAGAGCGGATGGTTCGGAAGAATGTATCCTTGAAGGATACTACCAAAAGCAGAGAGGTTCCAAAAAAGAATAAAGTAGCCCAAATGCCCTAGAGTATGGAGCAGACAGAGCTTAAAGATCCCAAATTACCCATGTCTACCAATAGCCAAATTAATATGACTAAAATCCAGTCTCTAAAATGCTTGTATGCAAATGCTAGAAGTCTAAAAAATAAGATGGGAGAGTTAGAATATATAGCACTAAATGAGAGGTTAGATATGATTGGAATGTCAGAGACATGGTGAAAAGAGGACAACCAGTGGGACACTGTGATACCTGGGTACAAACTATATCGTAATGATAGAGCTGATCAAATTGGTGGAGGGGTTGCACTCTGTGTTAGAGAGGGCATTGAGTCAGAAAGGATTAAAGTTTTTCAGGAAACAAAATTTGCTGTAGAATCTCTATAGATTGAAATTCCATGTAAAAAGGGGAAGGCGATGGCAGTGGGGGTGTACTATCGAGAGCCTGGCCAGAATGAACAAATGGATGATGAAATGCTCAAAGAAATCAAGGAAGCTAACAAACGTTACAGCGCAGTAATAATATTGGGTGATTTCAATTACCCCGGTATCGACTGGGTCAGTGTCACAGCAGGACATGCTAGGGAGATAAAGTTCCTAGATGAAATAAATGACTGCTTCTTGGAGCAGCTGGTTCATGAACCGACCAGAGGGGAAGCCATATTAGACCTAGTCCTTAGTGGAACACCAGATCTAGTGCAAGAGATAAGGGTGTTGGGGCCACTTGGCAATAGTGATCATAGCATGATCACCTTTGATTTAATTAGTGGAGGAGGGATAGTAAGGAAATCCACAGTACTACCTTTTAACTTTCAAACAGGGGACTATGATAAAATGAGGAAAATAGTTAAGAAAAAACTAAAAGGAGCAGTTGCAAAGGTTAAAGACTTACATCAAGCTTGAGTGTTGTTGAAAAATATTATCCTGCAAGCCCAGATCAGCTGTATTCCACGCTTTAAGAAAAGTTGAAGGAAGTCCAAAAATCTGCCAGCATAGTTTAAAGGTGAGGTCAGAGAGACTGTTGTTGCCCAAAAAGCAACCTTCAGGAAATGGAAAAAAGAGACAAACGACGAAACCTGGAAACAGCACAAGCACTGGCAAGTCAAATGCAAGGCATTGATAAGGCAGGCAAAGGGAGAATTTGAGAAGAAGCTTGCTGCGGAAGCAAAAATGCAAAATAAAGATTTTTTCAAGTACATTCGTAGCAAAAAACCTATGAGAGAGTCAGTTGGTCCATTAGATGACAGAGGAGTTAAAGGGGCACTAAGAGGCGACAAGGCGATAGCGGAGAGACAGAATGAATTCTCTGCTTCAGTCTTTACTGAGGAAGATGTAGGGATGTTACCCATGACTGAAGTGGTATTTAAAGGTGCGGAAGAATTGAAGGAAATATCGATACATCGGGAAGATGTATTACAACTATTAGATAAACTGAAGAGTAGCAAATCACCTGGGCCGGATGGTATACATCCAAGGGTGTTGAAAGAACTGAAATATGAGATTGCAGATCTGCTATTAGTAATCTGTGAACTTTTATTTTTATTTATTTATTTACATTCTCTTATATACTGCGCTGTTCTGCATCAGTGCGGTTTACATTGAACAAACTGAAATTACATTGAACAGGGCATTATAACTTGGAGATAACTATTTTACAGGGAACATGGGCTATGGAGGGTTAAGTGGCTTGCCCAAGACCACAAGGAGCACCTGTGGGACTAGAAACCCCAGTCCTTCCGGCCCAAGGTTGCTGTCCTCAACTGTCATTACAATCATCTCTAATACCTAAAGATTGGAGGATTGCCAATGTAACACCAATTTTTAAAAAGGGTTCCAGGGGTGATCCGGGAAGCTACAGACCGGTGAGCATCATGTCAGTACCGGGAAAAATGGTAGAAACCATCATAAAGAATAAAATTACTCAGCATGTAGATAGTCATGGCCTAATGGGAGACAGCCAACATGGCTTTAGACAAGGAAGATCTTGTCTTACTAAACTGTTATGTTTTTTTGAAAGTGTGAATAAACAGGTGGACAAAGGTGAGTCGGTTGATATAGTGTATCTGGACTTTCAGAAAGCCTTTGACAAGGTCCCTCATCAGATACTTTTGGCAAAAGTAAAGAGTCATGGGATAGGAGGCAGTGTAGTACTGTGGATCAGGAACTGTTTAAAAGATAGAAAGCAGAGGGTTGGGCTAAATGGCCAATTTTTCCAATGGAGAAAGGTGAATAGTGGTGTACCCCAGGGATCTGTGGTGGGTCTGCTGCTTTTTGACATATTCATAAATGACCTGGAAAGTGGAATAACGAGTGAGGTTATCAAATTTGCAGATGAGACTAAACTATTTAAAGTTGTTAAAACCCAAGAGGATTGTGGAAAATTGCAAGAGGATCTTGATAAATTGGAAGACTGGGCATCAAAATGGCAGATGAACTTTAATGTGGACAAGTGCAAAGTCATGCACCTAATGAAGAACAACCAAAACTATGGTTACACAATGCAGGGTTCCACATTAGGAACCACCACCCAGGAAAAAGATTTAGGCGTCATTGTGGATAACATGTTAAAACCCTCCGCCCAGTGTGCAGCGGCAGCCAAGAGAGCAAATAGAATGCTAGGTATCATAAGGAAAGGAATGGAAAATAAAACAAAAGATATTATAATGCCTCTATATCGTTCCATGGTGAGACCGCACCTTGAATATTGTGTGCAATTCTGGTTGCCGTATCTTAAAAAGGATATAGCGTTATTAGAAAAGGTTCATAAGACAGAAAAATCGGGCAAGATGGCGACGATAATGGACGTGCGTCGGTGAGCTCCGTGACTTTTGAAGTCTGCCAGCGTTTCCTCGGGATTTTAAGGAGTTTGTTCAATGCAGCATAAGGGCAGAAAACGTAAGGCTAAGCTGGCGACAACGGAGGACGCGGGGGCTGGAAAGCCGACATCTCGTGGTCCCATGGATTCCTTCGTGGTGACCGCGGAGAAGAGTGCAGTGACTTCAGAGCCCTCGCGAGGCGTTCTTGGGGCGGACGGAAGGTCCCGGGATGCTGGGAGACTTGAGGCATCTTTGAGCCCGGAGTGCTATGTTCCGCCAGTGCAACCGGAAGGTGCAATTCTGCCAGAGGACTCAGGAGGGCTTGGTGGAGGGTCGTTTTGCCCTACTGAACAGCTTCGACAATATTCTGCCGGCATGGAAGGTAGTCCGGCCGGGCAGGTAACTCCGGAAGTGCTGTCTGGCATGGAGGGGGCTGTTGAGGATCGGGTCTCTTTCCCTCGTTTCTCCTCTGAGAAATCTCTCTCGGGTCTGGAGCTAGTTACCCCGCAAATGGTGAGTGCCCAAAGTTTTTTTCTGGAGAAACCTAAAGTTGTTACTATTGACTCTTTATGGGAAGCTTTTTCAGCCATTCACCTTAATATAACAGCACAGCTCCAATCTGTTCATTAACAGTTTCAGCTTTTTGGGCAACCCCACATCTACTCTAACTACCAAACAGGCAGACAGAGCCATATACCACATTCTCATCTACATTGCCCTACACCAGTCCGAAACCCCTCAGAAAGGCCCTCACTCCCCACCTCATGATCTTAAATGTGCCCTCCTAAATGCCCGCTCTATCCATAAGAAATGGCCTGCCATAACTGACATACTATCAACCTCCAATCTTGACATGTTATGTATCACTGAGACTTGGTTGTCATCATCAGACGCTGTTCTCCTTCATCAGTTTGTCCCCCCTAACTTCTCCTCTCACTCATGCCACAGAGAAGACAGAAGAGGCAGAGGAGTTCTCACATTAAGCAAGACTGACCTACAATTCAAGACGGTTGCCTCCAATACTACTCCCAACCTTGACTATATCTCCATAACAAATAAACATCATTCCATCAACCTGCTATACCGGACACCCTCCTCATCATTAGATGATCTCTCTACAATCATTGACCTCGCCTGCAATCCCACTATGTCACACATACCAACTGGATACTTGGTGACTTTGATCTCCCTTCCCTTCAAGATCTCCTTTATCTCCCTTATCGAAGCATTCAAATCTTCAGGCTACACCCAACTGATCAATACCCCCACCCATGTCAAGGGAAATATGCTCGATCTTATTTTCGCTCCACAAATACCCTCCAGTCACCTGCACAAGTCCGATCTCTCAGTACTTACAATACCATGGTCTGACCATAACCTAATCAGGTTTACCATGCCAGCATTCCCCCTACTCACTGCTCCACAATCCCCAACCGAACCATCAGCATCAATCTCAACACGGTTCCAGCAATTCAACAGAGAAGAGATATTGGAAAAAATACAGCATCTTCACACCCTACCAGCACAAGACCTAAACAACATGATCTCCTCTTGGAATAAATGCCTCAATGCGACAATAGATTCTCCTCCCATCAACAACAGACCTCCTAAGAGAACAAGGGCCCCTTGGTACTCATCCGAACTAAAGAACTCCCTCAAGCATCTTAGACTTCTTGAACGACGTTGGCGCCGCTCCAGGTCAACTGAAACCCATGATGCCTATTTTGCCCAACTAGACCTCCATCGCATAGCAGTCTCCATGCAAATGAAGCAATATCATGCAGAACTTCTACAAAGAGCCCTAAACAAACCACACGAGCTCTTCAACCTGGTCAAAACATTATCTAAAGAACCTTCCTTGGGCCAACCAATCCAACCTGACCCTCAGACATACGCGGACTACCTGCTAGCTAAAACAAGCCTACCTACCACAACTGTGAACAACTGCCCCCCGGATACTTCACTTGATCCCTCCCCCTCATCTTCACCTTCACGAACTCTATCAGGGACCCAACAACTCATCACCTCCTTCACCGCGCCATCCGAAAAAGAGATCCAAGATACCATTATGAATATGAACACCTCCACTGCACCGAATGATCCATGTCCAGCAATCTAGATAAAATCCCTACGATCTGAACTCAGTCCTTTTCTTGCTAAACTGATAGGAATATCTTTCAAGTCTGGTATCTTCCCCCGCAGTCTAAAGCAAACATCTATTAGACCACTACTCAAGAATAATAAACTGGACCCTGAAAAGATGGACTCATTCAGACCCATCTCCAGTATCCCACTCCTAGCCAAAATCATGGAAAAAATAGCCCAACGTCAGCTGAACCACCACATAGACAACTATGCTCCTCTTGACCCCTGTCAACACGGATTCCGGGAGTCGCATGGCGTCGAAACTCTGTTAACAACTCTTCTCAACACCCTTATTACAGGTCTTGATAACATCAGACAAGGCTTTGCTCTTGTGTTCCTTGACATTGCAGCCGCCTTTGATTCTGTCAACCATGAGCTACTCCTACTACGCCTAAATGAGAAGGGAATACATGGAAAAGCTCTCGCCTGGTGTGCCTCCTATCTGAACGACAGATGGCAGCACGTTCGTTCTCACTCCTCCACGTCCACCCCTTTCCCTCAGGCCATGGGTGTCCCACAGGGATCATCTCTTCCAGCCCTATTCTTCAACGTATATATATATTTATTTATTTATTTATTTGCATTTCTTATATACCGCGCTATTACAATCAGTGCGGTTTACATTTGAACAAAGTATACAACAATGTAACATGTTACACTGAGTTTACAATAAACAGGGGATACAAACTTGGATGAACAGGGGAGAAAAACTATGTACAGTGTTATGTAAGTAGAGGTTTAAACATCATATGAAGGGCATGGTTAGGCATTGTAATGTGAAAAACGGATAAGTGACAGGAGGAGTGTCAGGCTAACGAATTTTCTATATATGCAACCTATCTGCATCATCATCAGATCCTTCAACATCAATTGCTTAGTCTATGCCGATGATGTCCTTATGTTTACTTCTATATCCACTGAACACCCAGACTTGTCTCAGCTTTCCTCCTGCTTCGATGCAGTCTCTGATTGGTTACAATCTCAGAAACTAAGGATAAACCTCAAAAAGACAGATGTGCTGTTCATCAGTAGAGATCAGACATTCAAACCGCCATCATCACTGAAGGTACGTGGTGCGGAGCTTCCGTCTAAGACCTCATTACGCTATCTTGGAGTAACCCTTGACCAACACCTTGACCTTAAGGCCCATATAAGTAATCTAGTAAAGGCGATTTACCATAAAATCCGGATGCTGCGACACATGAAACAGCTTCTAGAGCCAAATGATTTCCGAACAGTATTTCAAGCACTTGTGATGCCTCACTTTGATTACGCCAACTCCATATTGCACGGTCTGCCAAAGAGCTCACTTCAACCATTGCAGATTGCAATGAACTCCGCAGCAAGAACCCTATACGGAGCATCCAGAAGAGACCACATTACTCCTATCTTAAAAGCATTACACTGGCTTCCAGTTCACTGTAGGACCACATTTAAAATATTGACAATGACATTCAAGGCCATCAACAAGTGCACTTCTAGCTCCCTTTCCGAACTTATCAAGCTCACCCCCCCTCCCCGTTAGACTGAGAAGATCCACCGCCTCTAACACCTTATGTCTCCCAAAGGAATTTACCAAATGTAGCAAAGCTACAGGAAACCGTGCTTTTGCACTCTATGCCCCCCACTGCTGGAACACCTTACCAGCAAACATACGTGCAATAAATAGCCTCTCTCAGTTTAGGAAAGAGCTGAAACATCACCTCTTCCTTCAGTACTTCCTCAACGCTGATGACATTACATAACCAATCACAGCTCTCACTTCCCTCTTCTCCCTCCAGTTAATCCCTTCCCTGTTGTCCCAGACAATTACCAAGCTGTCTCTTCAGCCAAGAACACTCAAACGAATAGAGCTTAGTTGATGTTATCTACAGTCATCAACCTGTATATAGTTCCATTATGTATATAGTTCACCTGTGTTCCATGTTCAACCCACTGTTTAATGTAAGTGCAACGGGGTTTTCTCTTGCACAAGGTTTGTTACCTGTGAACTGCGCTGATTGTAAATAGTGCGGTATAGAAAAACTATAAATAAATAAAAAACAGTTACAAGTTTATCAATCTACTCAGGCTGAGATGAATGCTAAAGTGGCCTCCTTAGAGGAGTCCCTTGAGCAGATTAAGGATGTTTCCCATAATTTGATAAGAGATTCGACGGTGGTACATAGGAGGCTGGAGTTTCTTGAAAATGCTGCCAAAAGCTGTAACCTCCGTATTCTGAACTTTCCTAAAGTTCCATTGGTTTCGGCCTTGGAACTATTCAAGCAGTTTCTTATTACAGTACTTAAGGTATCGGCAGATGCAATTCCTCCAATATCTAAAGCTTTCTATCTTCCAACCTCTAAGATTGGAGATAAGGGTGAAGGAGATCACCGGGTGATGTCTGCGGACAGTTTGGACCTTTCTACTTTTTTGGAACGGTCCCCTACTGTGGTTGGGATGACTGCTACGCTGTTGGTGACCTTCGCCCTAGAGGTGGATAGAGACTGGCTTCTGAGGCTTTTTTTCAGGTCTACTGGAAAAGAATTTTTGGAATCACGTATTAGAATGTTTCCAGTTGTCTTAAGAGCAACTCAGAAGAGAAGGAAGCAGTTTCTTCTGTACCGGTCAGGGATTCTTCAGTTGGGGGGTTTGTTTTTTCTGCGATTTCCCTGTAAATGTTTGGTGAAACTATCTGGAAACAGATATATTTTCTTTGAACCTTCTCAACTAGCCTCTATTATTAATTCTAAACAGGGGAATTTGTTGGCTTCCTCCTCTCCTTTATCCCCCGGTAGTCCTCCGGATTAGGAGGTCTACTTACGGTTAGAGGGTTGACTCTTCTCTTGTCCGTCTTTTTTCCTTTATATTTGCTAGGTGACAATTTTCCTGTGTTTTGTGACCTATATTTGCCTCTCTGCTGTGGACTTGTGGTCTGAAAAGTCCTTTTCTGTACAAGTTGTTACTTGTTGGTGTATTGTAAATTTGCATAAATAAAAAAAAGAAAAGAAAAGGTTCAGAGAAGAGCCACCAAAATGGTAAAGGGGATGGAAGGATACTCCTATGAAGAAAGGCTAAAAAGGTTAGGGCTCTTTAACCTGGAAAAGAGACGGCTGAGGGGAGATATGATAGGAACATAAGAACATAAGATATGCCATACTGGGTCAGATCAAGGTCCATCAAGCCCAGTATCCTGTTTCCAAAATATTTTCTTTTATTAGTCTTAAATAGTTTACCCTGTAGCTTCATTGTATGTCCCCTAGTCTTTCTATATTCTGATAACATAAACAATAAATCTACGTTTACCCGTTCCACTCCGTTCATTAATTTATAGACTTCTATCATATCTATTAAAAGAGGGCTGCTACACAGTACCCTGTCCTGTGCTGCTGAGGTAAGCTATATTCTTATTTGATTTAAATTATAGCTCTTTGCTGCTGCTAGGCTCTAACTTATTATGAAATTTAAACTACAAGCTCTCTGCTGGGTTCTAAATTTAACCAGAAAGCTCTCTTCTGTGTTTTCAGTTTAAACTAAAAGTACTTTGCTGATATTAGGCCCTGAGTGACTATTAAATTAAAACTACAAGCTTTCTGCTGGGTATGAAATGTAACCAGAAAGTTCTCTTCTGTGTTTTAAATTTAAACTTAAACTGCTGCTACTAGGCCCTGACTGATTTAACAAAAAATAGTGGGTTCACAGATTAATTAGCTTTAATAGAAAGAATTCCTTTCAGAAAATTCCCAGAAGTATATACTCACAATTGCAGATCTCTCTCCAGAAGTAACAGTCCCCTTTTCTAGTCCTTCAAGAAGTCTATAAATTAATGAACGGAGTGGAACTGGTAAATGTAGATCGATTGTTTACGTTATCAGAATATAGAAAGACTAGGCGACATGCAATGAAGCTACAGGGTAAACTATTTAAGACTAATAAAAGAAAATATTTTTTCACTCAACGTGTAATCAAATTCTGGAATTTGTTACCAGAGGATGTAGTAAAGGCTGTTAGTGTAGCTTGGTTTAAAAAAGGTTTGGACAAGATCCTGGAGGAAAGGTCCATAAACCATTATTAAGAAGGGACCCAGGATATCAGTGCTTGACCCAGTACAAGCATTGAGGAACCTGTGTTTTTTTGGGAAACTGCTAGGTACGTATGACCTAGATTGGCCACTGTTGGAAACAGGATACTGGGCTTGATGGACCTTGGTCTGACTCAGTATGGCATATCTTATGTTCTTATGATTTTCTCCCAGGTGTTGAGGGATCTTACATTTGCACCATGTGCATGGCGCTCTTTGCTCTCAGGGAATGAGTCCGATCTCTGGAGGCTAGAGTAGCATACTTGGAAGATGTAAGGAAGACAGAGAGGTATATAGTTGATACCTACAGGGGCATAGTACTGAAGTCTCATCTCCAGTCTGGCAGCCTCCCTATTGCCATGTTGGAAAGAGGTCATGACAGGAGAGTATCAGCCTGGTGTGGCAGGAAGTGATCCTGTAGCTAGGACTTGTCGTCCAGGTGATGTTAAACCCTCTCTCACCGAGAAGGTCTCTCCAGGGCCATGTGCCCATGAGGGAAGGGTTAAGATAGCTGTTGTAGTTGGTGATTCAATCATCAGGCATGTAGATAGTTTGGTGGTTGGTGGACGTGAGGATCGCCTGGTAACAAACCTGCCTGGTGCAAAGGTTGCAGACCTCATGCGCCACCTAAACAAGGTTTTAGATAGCGCTGGGGAGGAGTCAGCTGTCTTGGTACATGTTGGTTCCAGTGACATAGGAAAGTGTGGTAGGGAGGTTCTGGAGGCTAAATTTAGGCTTTTAGGGAGGAAGTTGAAATCCACAACTTCCAGGGTAGTATTCGCTGAAATGCTTCCAGTTCCATGCGCAGGACCCAAAAGGCAGAAGTCGACAATAGTGCAAGGAAGAGAGTTTTCGATTTGTTAGGAACTGGGCAACATTCTGGGAAAGTTGTTTGATTTAATAAATAGAAGGACGGCAAGGAAATCTACAGTACTACCTTTTAACTTTCAAAAGAGAGACTATGATAAAATGAGGAAGATAGTGTAGAAAAAACTAAAAGGAGCAGCTTCAAAGGTTAAAAAGTTACATCAAGTATGAGTGTTATTTAAAACTACTATCTTGGAAACACAGACTAGGTGTATTCCATGCTTTAAGAAAAGTGGAAGGATGTCCAAAAACCTGCCGACATGATTTAAAGGTGAGGTCAGAGAGGCTATTGTAGCCAAAAATCATCTTTCAGGAAATGGAAAAAGGAGCCAAATGATAAAAACTGGAAACTACATAAGCACTGGCAAGTTAGATGCAAGGTATTGATAAGGCAGGCAAAGAGAGAATTTGAAGAAAAGCTTGCTGAGGAAGCAAAAATGCATAATAAAAACTTTTTCAAGTACATTTGTAGCAAAAAACCCCATGAGAGTCAGTTGGACCATTAGATGATAAAAGGGTAAAAGGAGCACTAAGAGGGGACAAGGCCATAGCAAGAGACTAAATAAATTACTGAGATGATGTAGGGAAGTTACGCATGACTGAAATGGTATTTAAAGGTGATACTTCGGAAGAATTGAAAGAAATATTGATAAACTGTGAAGATGCATTACAGCTGTTTTATAAACTAAAGAATAGTAAATCACCTGGACCGGATGGTATACATCAGAGGGTGTTGAAAGAACTGAAATATGAGATTGCAGACCTACTATTAGTAATCTGTGAACTAGCATTAAAATCATCTGTAATTCTGAAGATTGGTGAATGGCCAAAGTAATGCTAATTTTTAAAAAGGGTTCCAGGGGTGATCTGGGAAACTACTGACCAGTGAGCCTGATGTCTGTGCCAGGCAAAATACTAGAAACCATTATAAAGAACAGAATTACTGAGCATGTAGATAGTAATGGTTTAATGGGAAAAGGCCAGCATGGCTTTAGCCAAGAAGGTCTTGTCTTACTATTCTGACAGGTCCTAATGCCAGTTGAAGGTGCCTGCATGCTGACGCTCTGAGGAAACAAGTGGAGGAACTCAGAGAGAAGGTGGCAAGGCTGAGGAGCATTCAAGACAGTGAAAAGTACATTGATGAGATGCTTCTTTCAGCAACCAAGCTCTCCAGCAGAGGAGAAGATGGGAGCCAACAGAATGTCGATGGTTGGACACAAGTCACCAGGGCCTGCAAAATCACCAATCCAACTTCTCCAGCCCTTGAATTGAAGAACCATTATGCAGCCCTGGAAGTGGAGGAGGTGAAAGCATCCCTGTAAAGGGAAGAACCAGAGCTCAAGTACCCCAAAGTTGCAGAATCAGTGACCAGAAGGAAATGAAGGGTAGTGGTGGTTGGAGACTCTCTTCTGAGGGGTACTGAGGCGTTCATCTGCCGACCAGACTTGATGTCCAGAGAGGTATGCTGTCTGCCTGATGCCAAAATCCAAGATGTTACGCAGAGTTTGCCGAGACTCATCAAGCCCACCGACTATAACCCAATGTTGCTAATCCATGTTGGAACGAATGATACTGCCAGGTATACCTCAGAACGTATCAAAAGTGACTTCATGACTCTGGGACAGAGGGTGAAGCAGTTAGGTGCACAGGTGGTGTTCTCTTCAATCCTCCCTGTTGAGGTGAGGGTAAAGGCCAAGGCAGAGAGGCTCGCATCCTGGAGATGAATGCATGGCTGCGTGTATGGTTTCATCGAGAGCGTTTTGGTTTCCTGGACCATGGGATGTTGCTCCAAGGGTTGCAGAGCAGAGATAGCATCCATCTGTTCAAGAAAGGTCAACACGTCTTCGGTAGTAGACTGGCTAATCTACTGAAGAGGGTTTTAAACTAGATTCCTTGGGGATGGGTGAAGAAAGCCCCCAGGTAGGTGATACATTAAATACCTTTATGGAAATGGGTAACAGGGGTAACATATGGAAAGCAGTGTGTATAAATGCCCGTAGCATGGGAAATAAGATCCCTGATGTTGACGCTTTGGTGGGAGTGGCTGACTTGGATTTAGTGGCAGTTACAGAAACATGGTTCACAGAAAACCATGATTGGGATGTAACTTTATTCAGAAAGGACAGGATAGGAAGAAGGGGAGGAGGAGTGGCACTATATGTAAAAACTACTATTAAAGCTTTGGAATTACAGAGCTTAAAAGGGAGAGAGGAGACATTGTGGGTTAAACTAGAAAGATGTTGATTGGCACGTTCCTGCTGCAGTATCATTTAGAAGTAAGGAGATCCTGGATTTTCTACAGGAAGAACTATTCAGGCAATTGGTAACAGACCCCACACGTGAAGGGGCCATACTGGACTTGGTGCTTACCAATGGTGAAAGTGTTTCTTATGTTGTAGTGGGAGATCATTTTGCATCCAGTGATCACCAGATGGTGTGGTTCAGTATTAGGACTAGGGCTGTTAGAATACATTCAAAGGTGAGGATCTTAGACTTTAGGAAGACTATCTTTGTGAAGATGAGCCAATACCTCAGGGAATCGTTAGCGGGATGGGAACAGCTGGGGGATGTAGAAAAACAGTGGGCAAAACTGAAAGGGGATATTTTAAGGGCAACCAACCTTTTTGTTGAAATGGTAAATAAAGGTAAAAGGAAAAGGAGACCGTTACAGTTTTCGAAAGAAGTAGCTTAAAAAGTGAAGAAAAAGAGGGAGACCTTCATGAAATACAAGAGATCACAGAGAGAGGAAGACAGGCATCTGTATTTGGAAAAACTTCGAGAAGCTAGCAAAGTAGTCAAGAAGGCAAAGATTCAAAAGGAGGAGGAAATAGCCAATGCAATAAAATGGGGGGATAAGACATTTTTCAGATATATTAGTGAGAAGAGGAAGGGCAAAAGTGGTATTGTCAGACTCAAGGGTGCAGGGGAAGAATATGTAGAAGCTGATAGGTTTAAAGCGGAATTGCTTAAGAAATATTTTTGTTCTGTGTTCACAGATGAAGAACCAGGAGCAGGACCTCAGAAAACACCCACAAACAGGAACAGAAGCGAGGGACATCTTGAACAATTTTCAGAAGACTGTGTTCGTGAGAAACTAGCTCAACTTAAAGTAGACAAAGCGATGGGACCGGATAGGATACACCCTAGAATACTGAGGGAACTTGGGGACGTTCTAGCAGCTCCACTGACTGACCTTTTCAATGCCTCGTTGAAGTTGGGAGTGGTGCCAAAGGGCTGGAGAGAGGCTCAGGTGGTGCCTTTACACAAAAGTGGAAGTAAGGATGTGGTTGAAAACTAAAGGCCGGTTAGTTTAACTTTGGTGGTGAGTAAATTATTGGAAACGCTGCTGAAAGAGAAAATAGTGAGGTTTCTGGAGTCCAGCGGATTACAGGATCCAAGGCAGCATGGATTCACCAGAAGCAGGTCTTATCAGACAAATCTGATTGATTTCTTTGACTTGGTGACCAGGGAGTTGGACCGAGGGAGAGCCTAGATGTGGTGTATTTAGATTTCAGTAAAGCCTTTGACACTGTTCCTCACAGGCGACTTATAAACAAACTGAGCACCCTAGGGATGGACACTAAAGTTACTGCTTGTGTTAGAAATTGGTTGGGTGGGAGGCAACAAAGAGTACAGGTAAATGGAGCTCACTCTGAGGAGAGGGATGTTACCAGTGGTGTGCCCCAGGGATCTGTCCTTGGTCCGATTCTTTTTAACATCTTTGTTAGTGATATAGCGGAAGGACTGTCGGATAAGGTTTGCCTCTTTGCGGATGATACCAAAATCTGCAATAGAGTAGACACCCAGGAAGCTATAGATAATATGAGGAGGGATCTAGCTAAGCTTGAAGAATGGTCTAGAATTTGGCAGCTGGGATTTAATGTTAAAAAATGTAAGGTCATGCATTTGGGCTGCAGCAATCCAAGGGAGCAATATAGTATAGGGGGTGAAGTACTTTTGTCCACTAAAGAAGAGCGGGACCTAGGCGTGGTTGTGTCTGATGATCTTAAAGTAGCTAAACAGGTAGAAAAGGCGACGGCAAAAGCTAAAAGGATGCTTGGGTGCATACGGAGAGGAATGACTAGCAGAAAAAAGGAGGTGATAATGCCTTTGTATAAGTCGTTGGTGCGACCTCATTTGGAGTATAGTGTGCAATTCTGGAGACCGCACCTTCAAAAGGATGTGAACAAGATGGAGTAGGTGCAGAGGGTGGCTACTAAAATGATTAGTGGTCTTCATTATAAAGCATATGAGGACAGACTGAAGGATCTTAATATGTACACCTTAGAGGAAAGGCGGGATAGAAGTGATATGATTGAGATGTTTAAATACCTCCGTGGCATAAATGTTCAGGGAGAGAGCCTCTTTCAATTGAAAGCAAATTCTGCTATGAGGGAGCATGGGATGAGGGTGAAGGGAGATAGATTCAGGAGTGATATGCAGAAATATTTCTTTACGGAAAGAGTAGTGGATCTGTGGAATAGTCTCTCAGTGGAGGTGGTAGAGATGAGGACAGTAACTGAATTCAGAAAAGCATGGGACAAACACAGAGGATCTCTGAAGGCAAAAAGGGGACTGTTGTAGTTGTTGATATGGAAGGACAGACTAGATAGGCCATGTGGTCTTTTTCTGTCATCATATTTCTATGTTTCTATGTTATATTTTTTTGAAGGTGTAAATAAACAGATAGCTAGAGGTAATATAGTATATCTGGATTTTCAGTAAACCTTTGACAGGTTCCCTCATTAGAGACTCTTGGTGAAATTGAAAAGTCATGGGATAGGAGGCAGTGTACTATTGTGGATAAGGAACTGGTTAAAAGATAGAAAGCAGAGGGTATGGCTAAATGGTCATTTTTTCCCAAGGAGAAAGGTGAATAATGGAGTACCCCAGGGATCTCTGCTGGATTGGCTGCTTTTTAACAGATTTATAAATGACCTAGAAATGGGACTAACAAGTGAGGTAATCAAATTTGCAGATGACACAAAATTATTCAAAGTTTTTAAAACCCAAGAGGATTGCGATAAATTGCAAGAGGACCTTGATAAATTGGAATACTGGGCATCCAAATGGCAGATGAAATTTAATGTGGACAAGTGCAAAGTTATGCACCTAGGAAAGAACAATCAAAACTATGGTTACTCGATGCAAGGTTCCACATTAGGAGCCACCACCCGCAAAAACGATTTATGTGTCATCATCGATAACACATTGAAACCCTCCGCCTAGTGTGCAGTGGTGGCCAAGAAGGTATATAGAATGCTAGGAATGGAGAATAGAACAAAGGATATTATAATGCCTCTGTGTCGTTCCATAGTGCGACTACACCTTGAATATTGTGTGCAATTCTGGTTGCCATATTTTAAAAAGGATATATCGGAATTAGAAAAGGTACAGAGAAGAGCCACCAAAATGGTAAAGGGGATGGAAGAATACCCCTATGAGGAGAGGTTTAAAAGGTTAGGGCTCTACAACCTGGAAAAGAGATGGCTGAGGGGAGATATGATAGAGGTCTATAAATTAATGAATGGAGTGGAATGGGTAAACTTAGATCGATTATTTAAACCATCAGAAAGATTAGGGGACATACAATCAAGCTACAGTGTAACCCATTTAAGGCTAGTAAGAGACAATATTTTTTTACTCAATGGGTAATCAAACTCTGGAATTCGTTACTGGAGGATTTAGTAGAAGCTGTTAGTGTAGCTGGGTTTTAAAAAGGTTTGAGCAAGTTCCTGGAGGAAAAGTCCATAAACCATTATTAAAGAGGACCTGGGAAATCCATTGCTTGCCCCAATACAAGCAATGTGGAACTTGTGTGTTTTTTGGGGAAACTGCCAGGTACATGTGACCTGGATTGACCACTGTTGTAAATATACTGGTGAAAGTGTTTCTGATGTTATAATGGGAGATCATTTCACATCCAGTGATCACCAAATGGTGTGGTTCATTATTAGGTCTAGGGCTGATAAAATCCATTCAAAAGCGAGGGTCTTAGACTTTAGGAAAACTAACTTTGCAAAGATGGGACAATACGTCAGGGAGTCGTTAGCGGGATGGGAAGAGCTGGGGGATGTAGAAAAACAGTGGGAAAACTGAAAGGGGATATTTTAAGGGCAACCAACCTTTTTGTTAAAATGGTAAATAAAGGAAAAGGAGACCACTATGGTTTTTGAAAGAAGTAGCTGAAAAAGTGAAGAAAAAGAGGGAGGCCTTTGTGAGAGAGAGAGGAAGACAGGCATCTATATTTGGAAAAACTTAGAGAAGCTGGTCTGACTCTTCTGAGCAACTGTTGTGATAAATCCCTGAGCATTTGGTGGAGAAAGGAGATCACAAATGCTGAGATGGTTGCACTCTGGGATGGGGGAAATTTGCATCTAATTTGCATGGACTGAGGGATCTACGAATGTCTCCTGGAGAGCCCTCCCAGATAGAGGGGGAGATTTCCCCTGTAACCCCTTAGGAAGGGAATTGTTATGTTGCAGAACTTTCTTTGTGGAAGTAAAGAGTCAGCTTAACCTCATGGGAAGCACAGACTAAGGACATCAGCCAGAAAGCCTATCTAATTTGGGACTAACTCCTCTACTTTGGGAGTTGAGACCCCTTCCTTCACAGGCTGAGAGATCTGGATCAGGACTGGAGGGGAGGTTCGAGGCCAGAGAGACTGAGTGTGCAGAAGACTGAGAGACGAAGTCCAGAGACCTGAACGCTCGACTGCGCCTATTCTACCTGAGCGGTAGCATCCCTGTGGGTGGAGTGGAGCTCGGTAGGCCCTGCAGACCTTAATCAGGCATCAACATTGGCATCTCCTTTTGGTCAAGCATTTCTGTTTGGCTGTCCATGCTCAGGCAGACACGGCCTTTGACTCTACGTTTTTGCAACCTGCCATGTCTTCTTCCCGCTCAGTGGAGTTGTAACTTTGGTACGTCCCACTTGTATGGACTTGTATAGCAGTTATGTATAGAAGGTAACATTTTACTTGCCAGATAATGTCCTTTCCTTACATTCTGCTAGACCAGTCCAGGGCCCGTACCCTGGAACTTTGTTTGCTCTGTTCTTCTGCGATGGTCAGGTTGTGTGAGGCTTGCCATGTTCTCCCATATGCTTTGGGATGAATTCTGAAGAGACTTCTGGTGGCTGAGGTAGATAGAGGCATGGGAGTGATGTCACTGAAACCTGAGCTTTTCATTGGTTCGTTGTCTCCACCAATCTGTTGGTAGGGGAACACAACCCACTTGTTTGGACTGGTTTAGCCAGGACTTAAGGAAGGGACATTATCTGGTAAGTCAAATGTCACCTTAATGTGGGCAAGCGGAAAGTGATGAATATAAAGAAGAATAATCCAAACCATAGCAACACAATGCTAGATTCCAACAGGAGGAGTCACCACTTAGGAAAAGGATCTAGGTATTATTGTCGGCAATATGTTGAAATTCTCCGCTCAGTGTGTGGCAGAAGGCAAGAAAGCAAGCAAAATGTTAGGAATTATTTGGAAAGCAATAGAGAATAAAATGAAGATTATCATAATGTCTCTATGGTGCAAATGCATCTTGAGTTCTGTGTGCATTTCTGGTTGCCGCATCTCATATAAACATAAAGTGGAATTAGAAAAGGTACAGAGAAAGGTGGCCAAAATGAAGAAGGGGATAGAATGACTCCCCGATGAGGAAAGGCTAAAGAGGTTAAGGCTCTTCAGCTTGGAGAAGAGATGGCTAAGGGGAGATATGATATACTGTATGTCTATAAAATCAAGAGCAAAGTGGAATGGGTAAACACAAATTAGTTGTTTACTATTTCAGAAAGTGAAAAGACTAGGAAACATGGCATGAAGTAGCAGCGAATTTAAAACAAATTGGAGAGAATATTTTTTTCACTCAGTGTAAATTAAGCTCTGGAATTCATTGCTGGAAGATTTGGTAAAAACTGTTAGCATAGAAGGTTTATAAAAGGGTTGGACAAGTTCCTGGAGGAAAAATCCATAAACTGTTCCATATTGTCCTGCTAGACCAGTCCAGACAAGTAGGTTCTGTTCCCCTACCAGCAGATTGATGGAGACAAATGAAAAGCCCGGGTTTCAATGACATCACTCCTATGTTTCTATTCACCTCAGCCACTAGAGATCCCTTCAGTATTTTTTTGTTTCATGGTGGATAGATTTTCTCCTCTCTGAAGGGAAGAATATGAATTCTGAGAGGAAAAGATTGATTAAACGCGCGTGAACAACCACCTTGAGGGGACTCTCTCATTTGAGCGTGACGTGGGAGACTCCACTAGACTGCAGTCTTTTTGGTAGCCATAGGAGGAGGGAAAATTGATTCAGTTCTACGCTCTTACCATAGATAAGATCCTGTTGAGCAGCCAGAAAATTGGAAGGATCTTGAAGGATGGAAGAATTCAACAGCCTCATGCAACCTCAATGCCCCCTCTCTCCTCCTCTGCTCACTTGCTCTCTCTCGATGATTGCAGAAGGTTCTTAGAGGAATCTGCCTGCCTTCCACCTTAAATGCAGTGCTGCCAAGCCAGAGAAACGGTTTCAGGGGAGTAGAGCTGAGCCCTGCATTGATCCTCTGCCTTTGGATCTCGGGGAGTGAGTACCAAGGCTTGACCTTGGTCATTGTCTTTGTTGGGGGCTCCGGATTCCCTCTTCCTGGGATGCAATACAGGGTGGACTGTTGGTGACCATTGGCATGCGGTGGGGGTTTCTTACTGTTTTCTGCATGCATTAGTAGCATTTTTACTTATTGTGCGCCTGGTGGTCATGTGGTCATAGTGCGTGTTCCACCCAAGCGGCTCCAACGTGCACTTCTTCCCTAGCACCTGTAATGCATGTTGCAATAAAAGCGCAGTTAACACCTGCCTTTGGGCCGCTGCAGCCTTAAGGCACACTGTTGTGATATTTGCCTTAACTCTCTATGAATTCTTCCAGGAAACATTGTTTGAACTGTAGTAAATGTGGTGCCTCATGTCTAGATTCTGGACTCAGCTCAAGACGGTCTTCTTGGTTGTGATTTGATCCACAAGGTGGATTTCTGAGTTGAAGGTTTTGTCTTGCTGAGATCCTTATCTGTCATTTTCAAAGGAGGCCATTCCCATTCGGCCTGTGCCTTCTTTCTTGCCTAAGGTGCAGCCTGTGCCTTCTTTCTTGCCTAAGGTGCATTTTCCCTCCCACGTGCTTGCCCTCCTTCTCGAAGGAGTAGTGCCAGGGGAACAAACAGATCAGCGCTTTGTGGATGTCCGGAGGGTGCTTCTCCGATACTTGGAGGTTATAAAGTCCAAACATCTTTTTGTGCTGTTTTCTGGCCCATGCAAGGGTGAGACGGTGGCCAAGCAGACTTTGAAGTGCTGGATTAAGGAGGCCATTGCCTTGGTGTATCTGTTGTGGAGCCAGCTGGTTTTGCAGGGCCATTCTGCCCAAGCACAATCATCCTCATTGGCAGAGCGGAGCTCAGTAGCCCCTGCAGTCATTTGTCAGGCAGCAACGTAGGCATCACTTTCCACTTTTGTCAAACATTACTGCTTGTATGTCCACGCAAAGGCTGACACAGCCTTTACTCAAGGGTTTTGTGAGCTGCTGTATCTTCTTCCCTCCCAGTGGAATTGTAGCTTTGGTACATCCCACTTTTCTGGATTGATCTAGCAGGATGATATGGAAGGTGACATTTTACATACCAGTTAATATCCTTTCCTTGAGTCCTGCTAGACCATTCCAGGACCTGCCCCTAAAACTGTAGTTGCTCTCTTCTTCTGCTGTGTCACCGTTGGGTCCGCTATGATTTTTTTTTCTACACTTGGCTCTGCAGGCTCATCTTCTTCGGATAGCTTTCTGTTTATGCTTTCCTGTAGATAGTTCTTTACTGTTGATTACTCATTGTTGCCTGTGATTAAGGTTGTATGACACTTGCCATGTTTCTCCCATATGCTTTGGGACGAATGTTAAAGGAACCTCTGGTGGCTGAGGTGAATAGAGGCATAGGAGTGATGTCATTGAAATCTGGGCTTTTCATTGGTTCTTTTTCTCCACCAATCTGCTGGTAGAGGAACACAACCCACTTGTCTGGACTGGTCTAGCCAGGATTCAAGGAAAGGATATTAACTGGTAAGTAAAATGTCATCTTATTAAGTAGGTGAACTTGGAGAAAGCCACTACTTATCCCTTGGGATAAATAGCATGGAATTTATCTATGTTTGGAATCTTGCTAGGTACTTGTGATCTAGATTGGTCCAATGACGGAAACAAGAGAATGGACTTGATGGACCTTTAGTCAGACTCCGTACAGCAGATCCAGTGTTCTTATGAATTTTGGATGAAACCCAGAGAGGATTCTGTAGCTATGGTAATCTACCCAAGTCTCTCAACACTTTTTTTTACAAAATTCATGAAAAACCCAGTCCCTTGAAAATCACCATTTACAGGAGCAAATGTAATATAGTTATTTTTTATTGGCCTTTCTGCGAGTAATATAATTCTCTGAAGTACAAGTTGTAATAGGAAAATAGTCCTCCAAAGTATATTAAAAAAATAACAATATATATTATTTGTTATTTGAGAGGAATAAGAACAACTTGGAGAGTTATAGACTCATGCCGGGGTAGATTTTATTCTTCATCTTCCATTCTGAAGATTAAACAAGAGTGAAAACCTCACCATAATGTTGCCATTTGAGGTTTCGCCAGAAGACCCAGGAGACCTATTTTTCACTCAGAGAAGAGACAACCCTCATCAGGAGCCTGCTGGGGCTGCAGCAGCTGCCAGAAGAGCCTGACATTTGTTTTCTATTAGCAGGCCTCGATGGAAACTCCATCTGTAGGCTGCCAATGCTCTTCTAGGCCTCGCCTTGAAAAGGTGTACTAGAGTTATTTCCCCTGTTTTATCCCTGAATAAGAAGAATTTAAATTAAGAATAAAAGCATACAAAAACACAGTTTAAATTTTGTGACTTCTCCAAGATGAAATGTGAGATGTTTAATTTCCTAAAATATTTTGTCAGGTAAAATCATGGGCATTTCAGGATACATATATCCTTCAGACTTGCATGCTTGCCATCTCCCTATTAATCTTTTGTAGCAGATGGCTTAGAGAGAGATGAAAAACACTTCTGGCCCCCATAAGAAAGACATTTCTTTATCCCTAATTACGGCTGTGTAAGTCTTATATGAAAAGTAAGTTAGAGACAAATATTAGCTGTTATTTTTATTTGGGAGCATTCACAAGCCCGTTCAGAATGTATTATTCAAAATTCAAACAACTTGACATGATAGTATAGGCTTATAAAGTCTTCTGCCTGTAGGTTACCAGCTCATATCTAGATCAGGCCAGTAGTGATGGTTGATGAAGACAAACAGTCATATCTGGAGAAGCTGAAGAAAGCTGGCAATGTAGTCAGGAAAGCAAAAATGCTAATGGAAGAAAAAATAGCCAACATGGTAAAACATGGAGACGAAACATTTTTTGTTATGTTAGTGACAGGAGGAAGTGCAATGGTGGTATTGTGAAACTCAAATGTAAAGGAGGAAAATTTAGAGGCTTAACAAATATTTCTGCTCTGTATTAACAGATGAAGGGCTGGGAATGGGACCCCAGAAAAAAAACATAAATAGGAATGGAGGTGAGGCAGATTTTGAACACTTTTTAGAAGAAGAAGCTAGCAAAACTGAAAGTGGACAAAGTAATGGAGCTGGACAGGAATCATATGAGGGTTTTGAAAGAACTTAGGGAAGTACTGTTGGCTTCTTTTGAGATGGGAGTGATCCTAGAGGACTGGAGATGGATGAATGTGGCTGCTGTACACAAATGTGAAAGTCAGGAATATGTTGGGTAACTATAGATTGGTTAGTCTGGCCTCTATGGTTAAATTAATGGAAAAATTTCTAAAGCAGAGAATGGTGAGGTTTCTGGAATCCAAGAGATTACAAGATCCAAGACTGTGCTTTACTAGAGGTAGATCTTTTCAGACAAATCTGATTGATTTCTTTGACAGGGAGACCAGAGAACTGGATTGTGTGAGAGCAGTACATGTGGTATATTTAGATTTCAGCAAGACCCTTGACACCATTCCGCAACAGCGACTTATTTATTTATTTATTTATTTAACACTCATTTATATACCGCATCTTCCAGAGATCAGTTGCGGTGTACAATTAACAACAAATTAACAAAGCGAGGTTTGTTTTACATAGAACATCTTAAATTTAACATAGAACATCTTAAATTAAACAAAGCTAAGTCTGGTAGACTAAACAGTATATTTAAACTGGAAACAGTGTGAATAACAATTAACTAACAATGTAGTGTCTATAAAGCGTAAGACAGTACATAAAAGGTACAACTATATACATGTGGAGGTAATAGGGCATAAGAGATTGGGTCGTCAGTTCGTTTAAGCTATGTGTGTTGTCCATTTAAGTGGGAAGATTTGTGCTTTGTGGTCAGATACCTGTTTAGCCTTTATCTAAGTTGAGTGCAAGGTTTTCCATGGTATTATAGTGTTTTGTGAATAGATACGTTTTTAATTTTTTTCGGAATTCCATGATCTCTGTTAGTGATCGTAGATCCTCTGGTAGGGAATTCCAGATAGTTGGAGCTATGTGGGAAAAGGCTCTATTGTTGGTTAATTTATGTGCTTTTTTGAAGTCTTTCGGAACCTTTAGTTTATTTAGTTGTCCTTTTCTGTGAGTAGGCTTAGTTGGTTCTTTGCATAGTAGATTACATAGTGTAGTTGGGGCCATGTCATTTAATGCTTTGAATGAGGTTATTATTGTTTTGTAAATTATCCTGCTTTGTATTGGTAACCAGTGAAGGGATGCTAGTATTGGTGTTATGTGTTGGAGTGAGTTTATTTTTAAAATAATTCTAGCTGTTGCATTTTGGGCTAGTTGAATTCCTTTAATGTTCTGTTTTGAAATGCCCATTAGTATTAGGTTGGCGAAATCGAAGTGAGGGGTTATGGTAGCCTGTATTATATTAATAAAATCTTGAACAAATACTAGTGGGCGTAGTTGTTTGAGGATTTTAAGTTTGAAATAAATTTTCTTTATAGTATTTCTAATGTGGGATTCCATTGTAAGGTGTGTATCTAAGATAACACCTAGATATCTTATTTCGTTTTTTATTTTAATTTCTTGGTCTTGTAGTGTTATGTGAGTTGGAGGGATGAATGATTGATTTTTGTTACGATTAGGACTTCCGTTTTAGTATGATTTATATGGAGGTTTTGAGTTTTTAGCCAAATTGTGATTTCGTTATAACAGTCTGAAAGGAGTTGTAAGGGTAGGTTAGGGATCGTAAATGGAATGTACATCATAATATCATCTGCATAGAGGTGATATTGTACTCCAAATTTTTTAAAGATATTACAGACCGGTTTTATGTAAATATTGAAAAGTAGGGCTGATAATGCTGAACCTTGTGGTAAACCTATTTCTTGATTATATGTAGTGGAAGTTTGATTACCTATTCTTACATTTTGTGTTCTGTTATTTAAATAAGAGGTGAACCATTTATGTACTGTAGAGTTTATACCTATCTGACTTAGGTTGTTGAGCATTATTGAATGATGTACACTATCAAAAGCCGCTGATATGTCAATGAAAAGGAGGATGAATGCTTGTTTATGATTGTCGATTCCTTTTAGGAGAGTATCGAATAATACTGTTAGAAGTGTATCTAAAAATAAACTGAGTGCCCTTTAGGGATGGACTCAAAAGTGACTGGGTAAGAAGCTGGTTGAGTGGGAAGCAACAGAGAGTAGTAGTAAATGGATTTCACTTTGAAGATAGGAGAGTTACCAGTGGTGTTCCTCAGGGATTGGTCCTTGGGTCCTCTTCTTTTTAGCATTTTTGTAAATGACATTGTGGAAGGTCTGTCGGGAAAGGTATGCCTTTTTGTGGATGATGATAATATCTGCAACAGCATAAATACCCTGGAAGATGTGTATAATTGAGGAGGGTCTAGCAAAGCTTATAGAAACATAGAAATATGATGACAGAAAAAGACCACATGGCCTAGCTAGTCTGTCCTTCCATATCAACAACTACAACAGTCCCCTTTTTACCTTTAGAGATCCTCTGTGTTTGTCCCATGCTTTTTTGAATTCAGTTACTGTCCTCATCTCTACCACCTCCACTGGGAGACTATTCCACGGATCCACTACTCTTTCCATAAAGAAATATTTCTGCATATCACTCCTGAATCTATCTCCCTTCACCCTCATCCCATGTCCCCTCGTAGCAGAACTTGCTTTCAATTGAAAGAGGCTCTCTCCCTGAACATTTATGCCATGGAGGTATTTAAACATCTCAATTATATCACCTCTATCCCGCCTTTCCTCTAAGGTGTACATATTAAAATCCTTCAGTCTGTCCTCATATGCTTTACAATGAAGACCACTAATCATTTTAGTAGCCACCCTCCGCACCAACTCCATCCTGTTCACATCCTTTTGAAGGTGCGGTCTCCAGAATTGCACACTATACTCCAAATGAGGTCGCACCAACGACTTATACAAAGGCATTATCACCTCCTTTTCTGCTAGCCATTCCTCTCTGTATGCACCCAAGCATCCTTCTAGCTTTTGCCGTCGCCTTTTCTACCTGTTTAGCTACTTTAAGATCATCAGAAGAATGGCCGAGAATTTGGCAGCTAAGATTTAATGCTAAATAATGCAGGGTCATGCATTTGGGCTACAAAAACCCAAGAGAGCAGTTTGGTATAGAGGGTGAAGTACTTCAGTGCATGAAAGAAGAGCGGGATGATCTTAATGTGGCCAAACAGCCAGAAGGATGCATAGGGAGAGAAATGACCGGCAGGGAAAAAGAGGTGATAGTGCCTTCGTACATGTCTCTAGTGAGACCTCATTTGGTGTATCGTGTACAATTCTGGAGACTGCATTTTCAAAATGATGTAAACAGGATGGAGTTGGTCCACAGGGTGGCTGCTGAAATGGTGAGTGGTCATCATCATAAGGCATATGGGGATAGGCTTAAAGATCTTTAGAGGAAAGGCATACGAGGGATGATATGACAGATACATTTAAATACCTTCATGGAATTAGTGCACAGAAGGTAGCCCTCTTCTAGTTGAAAGAAATTCTGAAATGAGGAGTCCTAAAAGAAGGTAAAAAGAGATAGATTCAGGGGTAATCTGAGGAAATATTTCTTTATTGAAAGGGTGGTGGATCTGTGGAACAGCCTCCCAGTAGAGGTGGTGGAGATGAGAACTGTATGTGAATTGAAAAAAAAAAACATGGGATAAATACAGAGGATCTCTTAGGGAGAGGAAGAGATTATAGAACTTAATAGTTCCTTAGCGTCCCTCTAGTCCAGTCCCGGAACCATAGAGTTGTGAACCTCCACCAGCAGCTTTGGAGACTGAACATCTTCATCTCTTTGATCATCCAGCTATATGCAGCCCCAAGGACCGCCCACACATCAGTATCTCAGTCTCCAAGCAGCTTGGAAGTCAGAGCCCAGAACTGGGCTCCTTAGGAACAAATAAGCAGAGCTTTAGTGTTTTATTATTTTCTAGATTTAGGTGCTGGGCTGCTGCTGTGGAGGAAATCTTTGACTGTGTCCCTTCTGTCTTTCTCTAATCTGTTTTTTTCTCTCTGTCTCTCTCTGTCAGTCTCCCCATAGGTCAAACAAGCAGGGGAGCTGCACAGGACACAGGTCTCCTTTCTACCGAACCCCCTTGGTGGGTGAGGAGAAGGTTGAAGACAATTACAGGCAACAATTGAATACAGCAGTAGGCTCTGAGGGTCCCCTGACTGATTTAGGGGTTCCCCGAGCTGCCCTGAGCGGTTATTACTCTGTTATTGACTCTGATAACTGCTACTCAGAGCTTGTGACAGGCACGCTGGACAGCACTCTCAGTGTTTTGACCCCCCCTCCACTCCTGTGTGTGGGTGAGTAGAGTTTGAAGCTTTTTCTTTCTAAAGGCAGTGGTGGAGGCCTTGGGGTGGCCTGGAATCAGCTCTGGGGAGTGTTTTAGACCTTTTGGGTATTTTTTCTGGTCCTTATTTTGGCGGGATCGGGTCCGGCGGCCATTTTGGATTTTTTTCAAAGTTGTTTTTCTTCGTGTTTTTTTTAGGGATAGGAGCTTCGTTTTTGCATTTCTTGGTCAAATATCAGCTAATTGACTCCAGCTCTATCTAATCCTGCAATTTGGAGCATTTTTGAGCACTTTTAAAATCGTGATTTTTTTTCTGCTCTGTTTGCTTCAGCAAGGTGTTCCTGCTTTGCTGGCAAAGGGCTGTGTGCATAGCCATGCCTCCTAGTCCTCGGTGTCTGGTCTGTGGCATTCGTAGAAGTAGTAATTTGGAAGCCCGAGTCTGTGCCACTTGTTCTGCTGTGGGTGCTGGCATGGAGGATCCTCTGGAGGGCTCCAGTGCAGATCTCCCACCTGTATCTACAGAAGGGACATCAGAGCAGGCAGAGACGGTCCTTGGTCCGGGGATTTCTGCGGTGCCAGAGCGCCTGTTGGCGGGGGGCATCCAGGAGGGATCCCTGGGAGTTCCACCCGCCTTTTTCTCTCTCATGCAGGAGGCTCTGGCTCTCTTGCAGCCGGCGGGGGAGGCTCGGTCCTGCCCCGCCGTGGGCTAAAGCGTCCACTTTCAGTGGAGGGAGACACTGGTCCACAAAAGAAGAGCCGGCCCCCGAGTGTTGTGGATTCTGCGCCTCCTGGGGACGAGTTCCACGAGGGGCTGGGGGAAGCTCTCGAGCTGGAGTCTGCGGAGGATTTAGAAGACGGCGAGGTGTTGGACGACAAGCAGAGTAGTAGAATAGTGCGTGTATTTCATAAAGAGGAACTTCCGGCACTGATTGTCGAAACCCTCAAGGTATTGAACATACCCGTGGAAGATGCCACTGCGGAGGACAAGTTGGAGGATCCCTTGATGCAGGCGGTGCGCACTTCCCACAGAGTCTTTCCGCTCCATAGGGTTTTTAAAGCTATGATCCAGGAGGAGTGGAACAGTCCAGAGTCCGCTTTGCGCGGGGCTAGACTGTTGCCTAAGTTGTATCCTCTGTCGGAGGCTGATAGAGAGCTCTTTCGTTCGCCGAAGGTGGACGCGGCAGTTTCCGCGGTTACTAAACGGACTACTATCCCGGTGGAAGGTGCTGCGGCGTTGAAGGACCCACAGGATCGGAAAGTTGATAGATTGTTGAGACAGGCGTTTGATGTTGCTGCCCTGTCAATGCAGGCGGCGGTGGCCGGAGCCTGGGTGGCACGTGGCTGCCTCCGCTGGTCTCAACAGTTCCAGGGGCCCCAGTCGGCGGAACAAGAGGCTGCGGCATCCAGATTGGAGTCGGGTACCGCTTATTTGGCGGATATCCACTATGACCTCATTAGGGGGTTAGCTAACGGCATGGCGTCGGTGGTAGTGGCGCGTCGTTCTCTTTGGTTACGCAATTGGACGGCTGATGGCTCTTCTAAAGCTCGCCTTAGTAAGCTGCCGTTTAAGGGCAGGCAGTTATTTGGAGAGGACTTGGATAGGTTGGTAAAAGATCTCGGGGATTCTAAGGGGGGTCGGCTTCCGGAGGATAAGCCCCAAGCAGGGGAAGCCGACCTTCACCTTCCGGGGGTCTCAGCAGTCCTTTCGGAGGTTTCGTGCCTCCCGCTTTGGTCAGTCCCAGCGTTCCAGATATCTGGGGCGCGGACAGAGTTTCCGCGGATTTTGGGGGGCAGGTAGAGGTTTTGGCTCCTTCCAGGCGCAGGTCCCCAAAAAGTCGCAATGAAGCGAGGCCGGCTCCGGTGGCAGTGATTCCCGTAGGGGGCAGACTGCGGGATTTCTACCCTGCCTGGGCCGCTATCACATCCGATCGGTGGGTGTTAGAAGTGATACGAGAGGGATATGCGCTCGAGCTACATCGACCGGTGCTCGATTCCTTCGTTATGTCCCCGTGCAGCGCTCCCTGGAAATGACGAGTCGTATCCGATACACTTTCCCGGCTGCTTCGGCTCCGGGCGGTCACCCCCGTGCCGGAGGGGCAGTTAGGGTCCGGTCGATACTCCATCTACTTCGTCGTGCCGAAAAAGGAGGGCACCTTTCGACCAATCCTGGATTTAAAGAGAGTGAATCAGTGCCTCCGGGTGTCGCATTTTCGCATGGAAGCGCTGCGCTCGGTCATAGCGGCGGTCCGCGAGGGGGAATTCCTAACGTCCCTAGACCTTACGGAGGCCTATTTGCACATTCCCATTCGCCAGGAGCATCAAAGATTTCTGTGGTTTGCGCTGCCGATGGGCCATTTTCAGTTTCAAGCCATGCCCTTCGGCCTAGCGACGGCGCCACGGGTCTTCACGAAGATCATGGTGGTGGTAGTAGCGGCGTTCCTGCGGAAGGAGGGTGTCCTCGTGCATCCCTATCTCGACGACTGGTTGATCCGGGTGAAGTCGAGGGAGGAGAGTCTCCGGGCGACGGCGCGGGTCGTACAGGTTTTGCAGTCGTTAGGTTGGGTGGTCAATCGGGCGAAGAGCAGCCTTCTTCCCTCGCAGACCTTGGAGTATTTGGGGGCGCGTTTCGAGACCGGCAACGGGAAGGTTTTCCTCCCAGTGCACAGAGCGCGGGCCCTGAGGTGGCTGGTGGAGCAGTTTCTAGCGAGACGGGCGTCCTCGGCTTGGCAATACCTTCAGCTTCTCGGCATGATGGCGTCGACCATCGAGGTAGTTCCGTGGGCAAGGGTGCACATGCGGCCTCTGCAGCGAGCGCTGCTGCGTCGATGGTGTCATCAGTCCGACTCGCTAGCTCGTCAGTTAGTGTGCCCCTTGGAGGTTCGGCGCAGCCTTCGCTGGTGGTTGGGTCGGCGTTCTCTGGCGAACGGTATGCCCTTGGAGTCTCCCGTCTGGTGTCTGCTGATGACGGATGCCAGTTTGAGCGGCTGGGGGGCTCATTGCGAGGGCCAGATTGCTCAGGGCCAGTGGTCCTCGCGGGAGAGCCGGTGGTCCATCAACCGACTGGAAATGAGAGCCGTGTGGTTGGCTCTGACAGCGTTTCAGCCTTGGCTGCAGGGAGCGGCGGTCAGGGTGCTATCGGACAATGCCTCCACGGTAGCCTACATAAATCTCCAGGGAGGCACAGGCAGCACGGCATTGGAAGCGGAGGCGGATCTGCTTCTGGATTGGGCAGAGCGGCATCTTCAGTGTCTGTCGGCCCAGCATATCGCGGGGGTTCACAATGTGGAGGCGGACTTTCTGAGTCGTCGCAGGGTAGACCCCGGAGAGTGGTCTCTACATCCCGAGGTATTTGCGTTGCTGGTCCATCGTTGGGGTCTGCTGATAATGGACCTCATGGCGACCTTCGAGTCCACGCAGGTCGAAAGGTTCTTCAGCAGGCGTCGGGAACGCATGTCGGAAGGCCTCGATGCATTGGCACAAAGGTGGCCAAGGTATGGGCTGCTCTATGTCTTTCCTCCGTGGGCTCTGCTGGGTCGCCTGGTACAGCGGATCGAGCGGCATCTGGGTCCCGTGGTTCTGATTGCCCCGGACTGGCCTCGTCGGCCTTGGTATGCGGATCTGGTGTGGTTGAGTGTGGCCGATCCGTGGCTCCTTCCTCCTCGGCCGGATCTCCTTCTGCAGGGGCCGCTGCAGATGCCTCAGGTGGCTCGATTCTCGCTTACGGCATGGCTATTGAGAGGGCGCGAATGAGAGCCAAAGGTTATTCTCCGGAGGTCATTGCTACCTTGTTGCAGGCGCGGCGTCGGTCTACGTCGCTAGCGTATGTCCGGGTCTGGCATATTTTTGAGAGCTGGTGTGCAGCTTGCGAGTTGCGGCCTTTGCGGACCTCCATTCCTCAGATCCTCTCCTTCTTGCAAGCAGGGGTGGACAAGGGCCTGGCAGCCAGTTCGTTGAGGGTACAACTTGCAGCTCTTGCGTGTTTTCGAGGCAAGGTTCAGGGCCAGTTATTGGGGTCCCATGCGGACGTGAAGCGCTTCTTGCGAGCGGTGTTGCTTATGCGTCCTCCGTGCAGGGCTTTAGTGCCCTCGTGGGACTTGAATTTGGTGTTGAGGTCTCTGGTGGCTTCGCCGTTTGAACCCTTGGCGCAAGCTTCGTTGAAGGACTTGACGTTGAATACGGTGTTTCTGGTAGCGATCTCGTCAGCTCGCAGGATCTCGGAGTTGCAGGCTCTTTCGTGTAGGGAACCCTATCTGTCTTTCTCTGCCGACAAGGTGGTATTGCGACCGGTTCCCGCGTTTTTGCCTAAGGTAGTTTCGGCGTTTCACATGAATCATGTGGTGTCTCCCGGTGTTTGCCAAGGAACGGGGCAAGCACGCGGATAACTCCTTGCACGCGTTAGATGTCCGTCGAGCTCTTCGTCGGTATTTGAGGGAAACGGCGGCCTTCCGTAAGTCCGATCGCCTATTTGTCGCATTTGGCGGTCCGCGCAAGGGGGAAGCGGCGTCTAAGTCTTCCATTTCCCGCTGGTTGAAAGAGGCGATTTCGTCGGCATACCTTTTACACGGCAGGATGGTTCCTGCCGGGCTTCGGGCTCACTCGACTAGGGCGCAGGCGGCGTCTTGGGCAGAAGTTAGCTTGGTACCGGCGGTGGATATTTGTCGGGCGGCGACGTGGTCGTCCTTGCACACCTTTGCTAAGCACTATCATCTGGATGTGCAGGCGGCGTCGGATGCGCGGTTTGGGTCTCGGGTGCTTCAGGCTGGACTAGCGAGGCCCTCCCGTTGAGATTTACTGCTCTGTTACATCCTCTATGATTCCGGGACTGGACTAGAGGGACGCTAAGGAAGAGTAAATTAGACTTACCTGCTAATTGTTGTTCCTTGCGGAACTCTAGTCCAGTACCAGATCCCTCCCTGTCTATCTGTTCTCCGCTGCCAGCCAAGAAGGTACATTCATTATAGGAGTCTGCCAGGGTTTTTGTTCTCTATACTTTCGGTCAGAGCTCCTCTGCTTGCAGCACGCCTTAGTTTCCTTTCGGGGTCAAATCTTGGGGGTGAGCGGTGGTGTCTCTTGTTGCATGTGTTTTGCACAAGGGTCGCCACGGCCGTTCTGGTCCGCCTTCCCGTAGGCGGGAGGTTGTTCTTACGCAATTGGAAAAAGGAAAAAAAAAATTTTGCTAGTAGTGGGAACTTTAGGGTCAGGATCCTTTTTTCCACTGTGTTGTTATATCTACTTATTTGTTTCTCTGCTTTGTATGCTTTGTCAATAGGTACTGATGTGTGGGCGGTCCTTGGGGCTGCATATAGCTGGATGATCAAAGAGATGAAGATGTTCAGTCTCCAAAGCTGCTGGTGGAGGTTCACAACTCTATAGTTCTGGGACTGGACTAGAGTTCCGCAAGGAACAACAATTAGCAGGTAAGTCTAATTTACTCTTCTTTGGATAATTATCTGCCATCATCTTCTATGTTTCAATGTTTGACATTATAGTTATTTGGTAATCCAGGACAAATGAAGTCATAATTTCAGTCCATGTCCCAGCAAACAGGTATCTACAAAGTTATATTTTTTAAAAAATCATCACGTCATGGCACTAATTTTACTTCTGCTGGCAGTACCAAGAAAATCTTTCAAGACATCAATTGCTTTAGACTGATGGAAAAACACAACAAATGGCACCATATCTCAGTTAGCTTTACCACCAAATAACCAAATGTGAGAGCCTTCACATTTAACTGCCTTTTATTCTGCTTGAATGGACGGCAAGAGGGCAAGTAATGTTTCTGTCAGCCAGGTAGAGGGAATGGGGTTAGAGCGGCAAAAGGTCTTGCGGGAAGAGGAGAGGATGTTAAGCAGTTCTGAGGCAGACAGTGGGTGAAAGGTGGCCCACATCTACGATAAAGACAAAAGGGGGGAGACAGCAGGGCTGGAAAGAAGTGGGGGAGGAGGAGATGGGAAGACAAGGAACATTCAGCAGAGAGATCTGACTTTATCATGGAAAATCTATGCAAGAAGAGCGGGAGCAGGTGTAGTCTCTGCAGGTGAATGAGTGGAATTGGGTTTGGAAAGTCAGCAAGGACACAATAAAGCTGGCGAGGCTGGTTAGAGGAGGAGGAGATGAGGCCAGAGTAGTATGACTTCTTTGCCAAGATGAGCTTGGAACGATAATGATGATGAGTCTGTTTGAAACGCTGAAGGAGAAGTGAGGTGCGGTGCTTCTTCCAAGAATTCTCAGCATGGTGGACATTTGACCGGAGGAGGTGAAGACTGGAGTGATACCACGGATGGTGGCGCTTGGAGGGGATGGGCTCCGAGTGAAGGGGGGCTACCTGATCTAGTGCTACGGAAAGGGACGTGTGCCAAACGTGGACCTGCTCATCCACAGGGAGAGAAAGGAAATTCTCAGGAAGGAGAGCATTAGTGGGTGGGAATTGTTCCAGCATTTGAGGGGTGATGAGGCATGAGGGAAGTGGTCAAGAGTAGAGGGGAGGTAGGTAAGATGAAATATGCAATTGAGTCATGTTCTGCATATGATCAAGTCCAGTTTGTATGTCGCGTGGAATACAATACTGAGTCATACTTAACCTTTCTGGCTGATAAATGATTAGCTGGTTTGGGAAATTTGTTGCATTCTTGTATGTCAATTGTCCATCATATATTAATAAATTATCTTTCCTTGTTGGGGAAAAGTCAGTATGTGTTGCAGATGGAAGCGGTCCTTCAACTGGCATTGGGACCTCTGTCTGGACAGAGGCAGAAGCTGTAACGGGGGCAACAGCTTTAGCGATACAATTTTTCCCAACCATTGTTCTGTTCGTGGAGCTTAGGTATCTGTTAAAGCAAAAGAGAGAGATCTACCAAAGTACCAGCCGGTTTTCCAGCTGTCCTTTCAGAGAAAAAGCAGTTAAATCTCTTTAATTATATTCAAAATGTGCTGTTCCAAGTCCCTGTGTTTTGTTAATTGGGGAGGTGCCCTATAAAACAAGACTGCTCACTAGTGGTGGGTGACCCCGGCATTGAATATCCGGGGTTAGAGGACAGCGGTGATGGCTAGGTGCTGTACTCGTGCATAGCCGTCCTAACTCATTATCGGGCCCAGTATGTTTTAAATCCAGGACTTTGAGTTTTGTGTGCCTGGACTCCGCTTTAGTTCTTATATTAAACCATACCATATAATGATCACAGATGCCCAGGTGGGCATCCATCTGGACATTATACATATTTTCTCCATTTGGGAGTATCACATCCAGTGTGTCCCACTTTTCTCCTGAGTTCCATCACCATTTATTTGAGCAGAGCATTTTGAAGGCATCCAACATCTCTCTACTTCTTTCTAATTCTGCAGATGGGACAGTTCAATCCATATTTGGTGGGATGAAATCTCCCAGCGACAGTACCTCCTATTTCATTCCCAACTTTTGGATATTCATGACCAGATTCAGTCTGGTTTCTCTGCTTTATTTGAAGGATGGAAGTTTGTATTCTCTTTCCACTATGATCCATATTGTTTTCTACTTTCCCCAAGCATCCTGCATTGCAGTCGCCTTAATACTAGTTTTCATATACAGGACTACTCCTCCATCTCTATGGCCATCTCTTTTTCTCCTAAAGAGATATAGCCTGTTATGACTGTGTCCCATTCATATGACTCATTAAACGGTGTTTCTGTAATAGCAACAACATCTACCTCTGCTTCTACTGTTAGGGTTTACAGATCTGAAACTGTATTACTGAGACTGTGAGCATTTGTGCTCATTGCTTTATGTTCTTATGGGTATTTGTCGGCTCTCTCGTCTTCTGTATATCCTTTTGCTTAGTCTCCTCTTCTTCTTTGTTGCTGAGAAGTGAGTAGCTAAGATGATTTATTTTGTTATTTTTCCCATTGATATATTGCTTTTGCTGGGGGTGATATCTCGGACTCATTTAATCCCTGTGCCACCCCCATCCTCTAGTTCAAATGCCTAGCAATATATTGTTTGAATTTCTCAGTTAAAATCCTTTTTCCTGCCATAGAAAGATTTGTAGCCCATCATTTCAGTATGTTTTTCCATGCATTTCCTTAGTCTCCAATGTTTTCAAAACCTTCTTGTTGACACTAGGTTTTGAGCCACTTATTGAAGTTGTCTTTATGAAATAACTGTTCCTCCCACTTTTCAAAGGCAGGTGGTACTTCTGAAAAAAGCTACAGACCTTACCATTGACTTCAGATCCTCCTCCAACTTTTGGAAATCTCTCTATGCTATGAGGGTGCTATTTTTGGCCAGTTAGTTTGTACTCAGATGAATTATTACACAAAATTTAGTTTCCCTACTTTCCTCTCTGATTGCATCCAGTATTTGATTTGTATTCCTGCTAATTGAAGATCCTGGAAAATATTGTTGGGACTTTGGACTGTGTTACCAAGTTAATGCCTCCGATAATGGAGTCTCCTAAGAATATACATTTTTTATTTTGAGATGTTTTATTAGTGCTTTGAGAATGTCTTTTGCTTAAGGGATTTCTTTTGCATTGAGTAATTTTCTTCACCTCTGGCTCTACCTCCGATTTCATTTCATGAGCACTGTAATGTTACAGTGGAGCAAAAGAATTTTATAGGAACAACAGCTGGGAGAGTGGATGCCTCTGTGTTATAGGTCATAACCTACCTGAGCCCACTGTAACTTGTCTATTCTTAGATGTTTTTAATCTCTGTGTCTCTGGGGGTAAAATGTCAGGATGCTTAATATTCTTGGAAGCTCCTTTAATTATAGTCAATTCCTGTTTGAGTTGAGTAAGCTCCGTCTTCATAGCAGAGAGTTTGAGACAAATGGGGAAAGCTCTAAGCTTCTTGATGCTCTGTCTTACTACTACTACTACTAAGCATTTATAAAGTGCTACCAGGTGCACGTAATGTTGTACAATGAAAACATAAAAAGACAGTCCCTGCTCAAAAGAGCTTACAATCTAAAAAGACAAAGCAAGAAAAGGAGTAGAAAAAGATAAGAACAAGGACAAAGAGACAAGAGCAGGAGAGACAGGACAAAGGAAAGAGGTAAGAACAAGTGTAAGAGGAAGAAAGAAAGGTGAAGTAAAAGAGGGGAAGGAAGGAGAACAGCAAAATCAAGAACCAAAGGCAGAGGCGAAAAGATAAGCTTTTAACTTGAGTTTGAAGAGGGGCAAAGAAGCTGCCTGATGTATAGACAAAGGAAGTTTATTCCAAGCATAAGGAGCAGCAAGGTGAAAAGAGCGGAATCTGGAGTTGGCAGTAGAGGAGAAGGGCATAGCAAGGAGCAACTGGGAAGAAGAACGGAGTACACGAGGGGGGAAATAGGGAGAAATGAGAGAAGAAAGGTACTGAGGAGCCACAGAGTGAATGCACTTATAGGTCAGAAGGAGAAGCTTAAAGTGAATACGGAAACGGATAGGGAGCCAGTGAAGAGATCTGAGGAGAGGAGTGATGTGGGCAAAACGAGGCCGACGGAAATTCAAACGGGCAGCAGAGTGCTGAATAGACTGAAGAGGGAAGAGATGAGACTGAGGGAGACCAGCAAGAAAGAGGTTACAATTATCAAGGCAGGAGGTGATTAGGGAATGGATGAGGGTTTTAGTAGTGAGCTCAGAGAGAAAGGGGCGGATTTTGCCAATGTTGAAGAGAAAGAAGTGACAGGTCTTAGCGATGAGTTGGATATGAGAGGAGAAAGAGAGCGAAGAGTCAAAAATAACACCCAAATTGCTAGCAGATGAAACAGGTTGGAGAACAGAGCCATCAACAGAGACTGGAAAAAAAGAAGGAGAAGGGGATATTTTAGGAGAAAAAACGAGAAGTTCAGTCTTGGCCATGTTCAATTTCAGGTGACGATGGAACATCCAGGCAGCAATGGCAGAGAGACAGCAAGAGATCTGGGGCTGGAAAGCAGAAGAAAGATCAGGAGTAGAGAGATAGATTTGGGAGTCATCAGCATAGAGATGGTACTGAAAACCATGAGAGGAAATAAGTGCACCAAGGGATTGGGTATAGAGAGAAAAAAGAAGGGGACCCAAGACAGAACCCTGGGGGACACCAACCGAGAGTGGGGTAACAGAAGAGGAGGAGCCACCAGAATATACACTAAAGGAGCGATGGGAGAGATATGAGAACCAGGAGAGAACAGAGTCCCTAAAGCCAAGCGAGGACAAAGTGTCAAGGAGAAGATCATGGTCAACAGTGTCAAAGGCTTCAGAAAGGTCAAGGAGGATAAGGACAGAGTAAAGGCCTTTAGATTTAGCCAGGAACAAGTCACTGGAGACTTTGACAAGAGCAGTTTCAGTAGAGTGCAAAGGACGAAAACCGGATTGTAAGGGATCGAGAAGAGCATGAGAAGAGAGGGAGTCAAGATAACGGCGGTAAACCGCACGTTTGAGCAGTTTAGAAATGAAAGGAAGGAGAGAGATGGGGCGATAATTAGAAGGACAAGAGGGATCAAGTGAGGTTTTCTTAAGGAGAGGCGTGACCACACATGTTTAAAGTCAGCCGGGACAGTAACAGTGGAGAGCGAAAGGTTGAGAATATGAGAAATGGAGGGGACAACGGTAGAGGAAATAGAGGAGAGGAGATAGGATCAGAGGAGCAAGTGGTGAGCTTGGAGGAGGAGAGAAGAAGAGCAGTTTCATCAATAGAAATCGTGGGGAAGAAAGAGAGGGTAGGATTAGAAGGGGGGAGAGAATGAAAGCAGGAAAGGGAAATCTTAGGAGTAAGGCATTACAGTTACTACATTGCATGAAAGACGTGATGATTATTTGGAAAGAGAACAGTTGTACTATGATAATGAAGTTTAAATATCAAGTTTATATGATGGACATTTAATTGAAGACTAGTGATTATGTATATTAGGAAGACTATGTAGGAAAAGTAAGCTATGGGTGGGGTGGGTAAAGGGTAGGGTGGGAGGGATGATGTGGCAAAATCTGCTTGGACCCTCAAAATATTATTGAAACAAAATGGTAACAATCTATCAGTTGTCTAGGTAGAGCCAGAGGTGAAGAAAATTACTCAATGCAAAAGAAATCCCTTAAGCAAAAGACATTCTCAAAACACTAATAAAACATCTCAAAATAAAAAAATGTATATTCTTAGGAGACTCCATTATCGGAGGCATTAACTTGGTAACACAGTTCAAAGTCCCAACAATATTTTCCAGGATCTTCAGTTAACAGAGACACCTGCTGAGCAAGTATAAACTACCCAAATCCAGGGTTGGTTATTGTCAAATATAGGGTAAGGTTGCTTTTTTAAAACTACTATGTAATAAAGACTGAAATATAGACTGTTTTTAAAACAGCTACAGATTAATCACAGGCAGAAAAGCTAGCTATTTTCTATGAAGCAACAAAAATCTACATAGACAGACTGTTAAACAATTTTAAAAAAGCTAACTTAACCAAGGATAGAAAATTTGTAAGCAATTAATGCAAATAGAAAGAAAATGTAAGCAACCAAAATCTTTCTAAAATTAAGCAAACATCTGGACCAGTCTTCCCAGCTAGCTTCCGTTTCTGTTCTTAGGAGGCAAAATATTAGCTTGAGTAGTTGTTAGAGTCACTGTGGCTCTTCTAAAGGAAACTTCCCTTCCAACCCAAAGGTTAGCTAGAGTCAGCCTGGCCTGTGATGCAACAGGGGTGAAAAACAAATGTGAAGCTATTCTAAATCTAGTCCTTAGTGGAACACAGGATCTGCTATGAGAGATAAGGGTGTTGGGACTATTAGGCATTAGTAGATCATAACATTATCGCATTTGACTTAATAAATGGAGAGAGGACAGCAAGGAAATCCATGGTGCTAGTATTCAACTTCCAAAAGGGAGACTATGAAAAAAATGGTTAAGAAAAAAACTAAAAGGAGCAACTGCAAAGGTTAAAGGTTTACATCAAGCATGGGTGGTGTTTAAAAATACTATCTTGGAAGCTCAGACCAAATGTATTCAACACTTTAAGAAAGAAGGAAGGCCAAAGGACTGCCAGTATGGTTTAAAGCTGAGGTCAGAGATGCTGTTATAGCCAAAAAAGCATCTTTCAGAAAATGAAAAAAAGAAACAAATGATGAAAACAGGAAACAACATAAGCACTGGCAAGTTAGATGCAATGCATTGATAAGGCAGGCAAAGAGAGAATTTGAAAAGAAGCTTGCCATGGAAGGTAAAACTCATGATAGAAACTTTTTCAAGTGTATTTGTAGCAGAAAATCTGTGAGAGAGTCAGTTGGACCATTAGATGTTAGAGGGGTAAAAGGGGCATGAGAGGAGGACAGGACCATAGCGATTTTATGAATTCTTTGCTTCGGTCTTTAGTGAAGAAGATGTAGAGAAGTTACCCATGCCAGAAATGATATTTAAAGGTGACCTATCTGAGGATTTGAAACAAGTCTGGATAAACCAGGAAGATGTAATATAGTAATTTGATAAACTAAATAGCAGCAAATAACCTGGACCGGATGTTTTACATTCCAGGGTGCTGAAAGAACTCAAAAACAGTATGAGATTGCAGATCTACTATTAGTAATCTGTGAACTATCTTTAAAATAACCTGTAGTACCTAAAGATTGGAGAGTGGCCAATATAACTCCAATTTTAAAAAGGATTCCAGAGATGATCCAGTAAACTACAGACTGGTGAGTTTGACATCAGTACCAGGCAAAATGGTAGAAACCATTATAACCAACTATGTTATTGAACATACAGATAGTTGTGGTTTAATGGGACAAAGCCAACATGGATTTAGCCAAGGAAAGTCTTGCTCACTAATCTGCTGTATCTTTTTGAAGGTGTGAACAAACAGGTAGATAATAGTGAGGTGGTTGATATAGTGTATCTGGATTTTCATGAAGTCTTTGACAAGGTCCCGCATGAGAGACTCTTGAGGAAATTAAAAAGCCCTAGGATAGGAGGCAGTGTACTATTGTGTATGGGGATCTGGTTAAAAGATAGAAAACAGAGAGTAGGGCTAAATGGCCAATATTCTTGATGGAAAAAGGACAATAATGGACTACCCCAGGGATTTGTGCTGAACCGTTTGCTTTTTAACATATGCATAAATGACTGTGAAATGGAAAAGTATGAGGTAATCAAATCTGCAGATGACTCAAAAAATATTCATAGTAGTTAAAACAAAAGAGGATTGTGAAAAATTGCAAAAGGACCTTGAGAAACTGGGAGACTGTGTATCCAAGTGGCAGATGAAATTTAATGTGGATAAGTGCAAAATTATGCACTTAGAGCCCAATTCCATAACGTGCACGTGCGGTCTGTGGACACATCTAAAACAAAAATGGGCCCCCTTTGAACCAAATTCCGCATCCATGGGTCTGGATGTGCCCGCGGGTCTGAAATCGGGGAGATAGACATGTTCGGTGGGCATGTGCAAGCACTATTCCATCGACCCCCATGCCTCAGACGTGGGGAAACATTTTGGATGTCGCCGTGCCCACCATATTCTGAAATGTTACACGTTTTGGATTCTGCCCATCCCTGTGGATACCTTGCCCCTCAAGAAAAACATGCATCTCCTAAGCAGCTCATCATAGACAGTAGTTTGCAGATGTACATTAGACATAAATGCCAATGAGAAATGACAGCTGCTGTAACCTCGAACATATACCAGTCCCCCTCATGATCTGAAAAATGCTAGGTAAGCCCAGTGCAACCCAATATGGTATAGCAGAATATAAATGTGAAGATTTATGTCAGAAGGAGTGGAGGAGTAGCCTAGTGATTAGAGCCAACTGTCTAGTATCCAGAAGATTAAGGGTTTGATCCCTACTGGCACTCCTTATAACCTTGGGCAAATCACTTTACCCTCGATTACTTCAGAAGAAAAAGCCTGCAATCTACTTCCAGTGTTACATTGCCAAAAAACCCCCAGAAACAGCTGGGTCGCCAAGAGTCAGCACTGATTTGACAGCACTAAAAAAAGAAAGTATCAGAACCTACCTTGCATCAAATGGTATGTGGCATTATGAACCAACCCCAGTGATTCCTGCCCTGGTCATCTCTACAAATACGCCCTACACTGCTAGGGATGGACCCTTACCAAGTCCACAGAACCCCAAACTAAACTTGCAGGTCCCCAAAAGCTGCATAATATTGCTGAGCAACAACTGTATGCCCTTTTCGTGCCTTTGGCCTATAGGTGCACTGATTCTGCTGCTCAGCACTACCATTCCCCTCATCTCTCCCTACACCCCTCCCTATGAACACCGCTGTTGTATCATATTGCTTCTATCTGTGTCCTTCCCTTCTACTGCCAAATCTGGACATCGCTTCCTTCACCTTGCTGCTCCATATTCGTGAGGCTGTATGTCATGCTTCGTCCCTGGTCCCTCTCAAATCCAGGCTGAGCGCTCACCTCATCAGTGCCGCTGTTGGATCAGATCCGCCTAAGCTCCCTTGTGTTTCCTGACCATTCCCCCTGGATGTATCCTGTTCACAGCTGTTGTGTTGTCTCCCGACTAGATTGTAAGCTCCACTGAGCAGAGACCATCTGTTATGTGTGTCGGTGCAGCGCTGTGTATGCCTTGTAGTGCTATACAAATGATCAGTAGTAGTTGTTGTAGTTGTAGTAGAGCCTTCTAGCTATGGCATCTGAAGCCCACCTATCTGTTGTTCTATGCTCTTTTCCTGTCTGCACTGCCACCGGGGGAGTTTGCAAAGGACCACTCGTATTTTGTCCGTATCCAAATGTGCCACTATGCAACCGCATTCCTTATTATCCTTTCCATACAATCAACTAGGTTGTCGATCGTCAGTCTCCGGAGTATTGTATAGTTACCCCAATACTACATGTTTCCATGCTGCCACGCCCTTCCAAGAAGATTTTCAATGCAGCGGCATCAGTAAAGTTTCTGGTAGTGTTGTGCAGAGTCACTCGCATGGTTCCTGGGTAGAACAGTCCATATCTTGCTTGAAGTTTCTATAGCGCCGGCCTACATGCCAGAAGTTGTTTCCCTCGATCTATCGTTTGCTTGCTCAGGTCTGGAAAGAATGCTGTTTTTTGTCCCAATATTTGTAATGCAGTACATTTCTTTGTGGCTTGTAGAATCTGTAATACCTGGGGATACTGGAGGACCTTTATAATAATTGGTCTTGGGTATTTTGCTCCATTTGTTTTCTGCGTGGAGATTCGGTGTGCACGCTCTATTTCAAATGGCCTTTCAAATGAAATTTGCAGCAGTTCAGGTATTTTCTTTTCTAAATTATCTATCAAGTCCCTTCCTTCTGCTGCTTCTAGAACCCCTATAATTCTTATATTATTCCGTCTAGCCCAGTTGTTTTGATCTTCTATTTGGCCCTCCATGATTGTAATCCACTTCGTGAGAGGCCCAATCTGGGTGAGTACATTATCATGACTTTGTATTGGCAGTTCTACATTGCTCATTTGTTTATTCATGTCCTGCAGATTTTCCTTTACTATGTTCAAATCTCCCTGCATATGTTCAAGTGTGGCAGAGTTTGTTCCCATCATTTTTTGACACATTTTAACTCGGATAGTAGTTCCCGAATACCCTCCACAGTCGTTGTCTCCTCACCCGCTGCCATTTTCTGCGGGCATCCGGCATCTTGTTTAGACTGCTTCGGTGCCATTCCTGTCATTTGCTGGAAATCCAAACGTGCTGGTTTCAGCGCTGTCATTCTGTACCACCTCTTTACTTATGACAAACCGAAGGCAGAAGATTAGACAGTTTTTTGTTAGAGAATTGGTCAGGAATCTTCGTTGACAACGGGAGCTATAGCTTTATGCTGCCATTCTGCTCCGCGGATGGCTCCGCTCCCCCTGGATGCTGGCATTTCTTACAGCAGCTACACCTGTCCCATCTGGCATATGTCAGTCTGTATACATCCGTTACCTGTGGGGCAACCCTGTCTGCCTTTCCATAGCCAGCTTTGTGGCCCTGCTCCCCTGGTCAGGTCTGTGTGGGCATGGGAGGGGAGATCCCTGTGCCATCACACCAAGTAGCCAGGCTCCAGATATATCACCATTCTTGCAGCAGTCATTGATTCTGTCCTGGGTAGGGATATGAGCCACATGGGACAATCCAAGGAATGTTGGTACTACATCTTTCGTGACTCTGTGCAGGTCACCCCTCCCCATGCCTTTGTTTAGGAGTGTACCCATCGCTCCGTGCAGGTCACCCCTCTTAGGAGGGGAATTTTCTAAGTATTGGAAAATCTAATAACACCTGCACTACGAAATGTTAGCAAAGTCTTGTTGAGGGATGAAAGGCAAGAGGGACTACAAAGCAATGCCTGTGTGATGGTACTCCTGAAACCTGGCAAGGATAAGAAATAGGTGAGATTTTATAGGCCCATTTCCTTACTCAAGCAAGATATTGCAATTATTGCAGCTGTGCTGTCCACTAGGCTAGGTAATATATTACCAAAATCAATTCATGAAGACCAAGTGGGGTTTGTCTCTGGGAGATTTGCCTCCAGAAATCTGTCAGAGGCGCTAGCAGTGTTACATGAACAGAGGAGAAGGGAGGGGACGTAAGATGTAATGGTAAGTTCGGATGCTGAAAAGGCATTTGATAAGATTACATGAGATTATCTATGGAATATCTAGGGAATCTGTGGAGTGGGTTAAGTTGTTGTACCGAAGGCTGACAGCAAAACTCATAGAAACATGATGTCGGATAAAGACCATATGGCCTAACCAGTTTGCCCCTTTGTACCAACTACTAAGCTTTACAGTCCGATTTTCCTTTAGAGATCCTCTGTTTCTTCCATGCTTTCTTGAATTCAGATACTGTCCTTGTCTCTACTGCCTCCTTCTCTATACCCTCTAGATGTTTGGCAGGCAAAATGAGCACTTTCCCATTGCCTGTTCATGCCGGGAGCAGGTATGAACGTGGCCGCAGGGTGTTTCTGCAATCGGGCCAGGACATCCAGGTTCTTCGTAACTCCCCGGACATGTCTACAGTACACCCCCATTCAGATTTGGATGTCCTCACACTGGGGACGGCTTCTAAAATGACTCTGGGGACGACTCTGTTTTGTATGTCTCTATGGCTGTTTTTAGACGTCCAAAGCACAAACAGGGCTTCTAAAATAAACCCCTAAAAGTGCTGACTGCCACTGCTGAATCTTGGCCCCCTATGAGTTTCCAAGAATGGAAGGTTAAGGGATGTAAATCATTAGGTCATCTGTTAAAAAATTAATAAGAGTGAATTCCCAACTCTTGGTCAAATTAAAAATAAATGAGATATATCCAACAGTCATTTGTTACAGTATTTACAAGCAAGACACTACTGTGAGTCACTAAAGAGGCAAAACCCTAATAGTCTTGCACAAACTATTTTAGACAAAGCTTTTGAAAAAACAACACCTCATCTAAATAAGATGACAAGGTTGTATAAAATGGGCGGGGAACAGTCTGGTGACCAGAATGTGGAAGTGCTTCCAGGGAAATGGTCTGGGGCAATTTCTCTAAAGAGTTAGTTTTACGCATTTTTTAGCCGGCTTTATATACCATCTTTCGATATGTCAAGGCGGTTTACATCGAACAGTAACTAGTTTATATAGAACAGTAGTGAACGGATCCTACATAGAACCATAATAGATAAATATTGAACCTTCATGACAACATGAAACGTAGATAACTACGTATATACCTTACTGTGTACTAACAATATATACATGAGATGCGTAGCATACTGGGGACTTGGCTGGTGAGTATGCTGGGGGGGAAGAAGAGATGCGGGTATGAGGAGGGAGCAGGGCTAGAAGGGAGGACAGGGTTGGTAGCGGGCAGGGCATGGAGGATAGTGCACTTAGTGAAAGAGTCGCTTGGTAGGCATAGATAGCCAGAACCAAGGAAAAGTGCTAGAGGCATTTTGTTGACATAGTTTGGTGCCATGGAAAAATGCTTGAGGAACAGGTAAGATTTTGTTTTCTTTCAGAAATCTTTGAGATCCTTTAGTGCTCAAATATCAGCTGGTAGGGCGTTCCAGAGCCTCGGGGCAAACAGGGAGAAAGCTCTGCCTGAGGTTCGAGCTTTGTATTTCCTATTGTCTGCAGGGATAGCAAGCGTGGTTTGTATGCTGGTCCTTCTGGGTCGATTGCCGGTCTTTTTATAAGAGTGAAAAGCAAAAATAAGGCTCTCATATCTCATCATCAAACCAGCCAAACTCATACACAATGGAGATGTTGAAATCATATATATCTGAAAAAAAAAAAGAATATAGAACTCATTTACTTGCTGGCAGAACAATTTCTAGCTTCTCTGGGAAACAATTCATATCATCATAGCTCTATTCCTTTACTGTCTCCCTTTTTTTTTTTTAAAGTGCCCTCAAGCCAGTGCTGATTCCTGGTGATCCAGTAGCCCCTGGATTTTTTTTGGCAAGGTATGACGAAGTAGATTGCCAGGCCTTTTCTTCAGAGGCAGTGGAGAGTAAAGTGACTTAACCAAGGTCACAAGCAGTGCCAGTGGGAATCAAATCCCGATCTTTTGGGTACTAGGCTGTTGCTCTAACCACAAGGCTACTCCTTCACTCTACTATCCCATAGTGGATTGAAATAATAAAATAATTTATCTTTTCCACTGTTGAAATACTTATTATCAATCCAACAAGTTTTAGAGCAGTTTTGTCACCAACACTTCACTTTATCAACAGCTTAATGATAAAAACTGCCAACATAGTCGTACAGTCAAAAAAACCTCCAACCACGACTGCTAGTTTCACCCATACTCAGGCTTCATCAGGAAATTTCTCTATATCAAATGTAACAAAGAAAGATATCATATAAAACTCCTGCCGCACTAATTAGAACAAAGCCCACAAAGCAGGCCATTGCAGATAAAGCCGGCCCATCCACTAGGCAGATATATATGTAAGAGACAGTCCCTACTCATCAGAGCTTACAATGTAGACAATACAGCACTTTGGGGCTAGGGTACATCTAGGGGAATGGTAAAGATACACATAGATGGTGAATAGGAGAATAAAGAGGGGTCAGGATACAAAAGCAGCCTTGAAGAGGTGGGGTTTTAGCCTGGTTTTGAATAGCTCCAGAAATGGAGCCTGACATACTGACTTGGGTAGTTTGTTCCAGGCATATGGAGCAGCAATGTGGAATGAGCAAAGTTCTTCCATTCATGATCTAAAGCGCTTGTGTGCCCCAATTATCGTAATTGATGCATAAAACCAGTGCCATTTGATATATTTATTTAGCCCTTATGGTTCCAGAGTTTGCCAGCTCCTGTCTACATAAAGATGTTTTAAACTGAGACATGAGCGCCTCATTTTTGTTTTTCATTTTTTGGTCTGTATTTTTGATTTGTTATTTTGAATGAATGAGCGTTGATGACGTTTCTGAATTTATTAAAGTGTGGATTACTACAATTTTTTTATTTATTGTATCTAGGGTTGCTAAGTTTTTGAAAGAGAAAAACCTGTCATCTGTGGCTAGCCATGCCCCAACCCTGCCTGCCCCCTGCCCCGCCCATAAAAAAATTGCAAAGAGGGCAACAGTGCAGGCTTTAGAGCTGCAGGCTATGGTATATCAAGGGAGGGGTAGAAAAGGTTGACCTTTTCAGCTCCTATTCAGCCTTAGTCCCCTTCTCAGAACCCTCCAACACACATATGCTCCCCCATATGGCATTAAATCCAAACATATATTCTACATCCACCGAGCCCCGCCCCCAGCCCCAACAATCTGTGCAGAGCAGAGCTAGAACTTTCCCTATAAAGCTTTCCATATGAGAAAAAAATCCCTCTGAATACCAGGCATACTGTGAATTAATCAGGGCCAGTCCCAGAGTTGATTCAAAGTGTTGCACCCTGAGCATATCTTAACCCGTATATCCTCCCTAGCTGTCAGAATTTATTATTTAGCTTTGAATGCCCTACTCTATGCTGGCCCTCAGAAGCGATCGCTTAGGTTGCCTGATGGTTGGGCTAGCCCTGGAATTAATACAAAAAAAGTCTTTCAGGACCAAGATCACTTCTACCATGCCAGTAGGAACTTCCAAAACTTACACAAGCACCTAGCTAGAAAAAGGCAGCTTCGTAAATACTGTAGTGGGCCCTAAAACATCAATAAACCTATTAGGAAAGCTGAACAAGCCATATTACTACACATTCTTAAACAGAAATTCCATGCTAACAGAATACCCAGTCTTGGTCTCTCTCGGTCTCTCTCTCTCTCTCTCTCTCACACACACACATACACACACTACAGATGGGCCTTTGCCAATAAGTGACCACAAAGTGAAAACAGAAATATATAGACAAAAATTAAATTAAAGCCTCAGAAAGCCAGACACTGAATGCAGTGCAATACCACAGAAACACAAAGAAATGCATTTCCCCCTATATTGTACAAAACAAAAGACAGCAGATATCAGGATTGGCACTAGGAGGGAAGCAACCAGGGCAATTGCATATTTTCAGCGGACACAGCACAAGAAAATCATTAGTTATTAAACCTACTGCCCCTTTAATTTATTCAACCATCTGTGCAGCAAACTTGGTAACCTTTATATTTTGTCAGCTGTGCAGTCACCGATCAAGGCCAGGAGAGCCAGTTACTGCTCGCAGGGATCTCAACCTTTGCAGGCAGTCGCCAGTTCTCCGGCTGTGATCACGGCTGCTTCTGCACTTCTGCCCGTAGGGCTTGATATCCACATGGGCAGTCACCAGACATAATCTGGCAGCCATTTCTGAATTTCTGCCACAGAGCTTGGGATCCTCATGGGCAGTTGTCAGCAGTGATTCTGCAGCGGTTTCTGCACTTCGGTCCGTGGGGCTTGGGATCCCCATGAGCAGACAGGAGCAATTGGTGGTTGACAGAAAACCAGCCCTTCATTGGCTGGTTTTACTATCCTGCTGGCCACTGGTCTCCAATATGAAAAACCAGCCGGGCTGGCCTAAAACCAGTCAGTTTGCAACCCTAATTGTATCACTTTTTTGTGGCATTAAGTGGATTTTTGTTATTCATTAGTTTTGCGCATACCATGAAAGCAATGAACCTCACTCCTAAGCCAGTGCATGTGGAGTATGGTCTCTCTCTGAAATTTACAGTTAATGCTCAGCATAGTACTTGCATTGTGCCAAAGAGAGCTTCCTTCTGAAGTTCATAAGGTGTAACATGTATAGGCAACGTGTCAAAGATTTAATTGGAAATTTCTCTTAATGAGAGGCCTATGACTCTCAATATGATGAGGAATATTTCCGTATCTTTCTGTCACATTGTCTTGATCTCTGACTACATGTCTTGGGTATTTCAGGATCTTCTCCCTCTCCATTTGATTCACAGAATAATTGCTTGGAACTGACACCTCTATTATCCATGCCGTTCTAGTGTTTTTCTCTATCTCCAGGAACAAGCAGGAATGTAGTCATCACATATGGGTATCGTCGGTACCGACGAAGCCTGCGCGGGAACGCTCCCCAGCGTCCAATTAGAAAGCTTTTGGGAGCATCCCACAGCGCCTGCGTGCTGCCTTCCCACCTTTCCCAACTGCCTCTCTCCAGTTCTTTGTTTTCCGCGGAGCCAGCAGGTCGTGTTCCTGTCACCGCAGAAAATTGTTCTTTTTGTGGTTGCGTCTGCCTTTCTCGATGCTTTACCGGTACTGCCGTTTTTTTTTTCTTCTTTCTTTCTTTCTTGCTTTTCTTAAAAAAAAAAAAAAAAAAAAAAAAAGTTTTCTTAGTACTTTTCCCGATTTTTCCAGGTGCACGCGCCATTTTGGGCCTTAGGCCCAGGATTTTTTCCACGATGGAGAAACCCTCCTCTGGGTTTAAAAAGTGCATCAAGTGTGGTGGTACCATCTCCGTCACCGACACCCATGAGTGGTGTCTGAAATGTTTAGGTCCTGACCATTCCATCTCAGAATGTATGGCCTGTGCCATGATGTCCAAGAGAGGTCGACAGAACCGAGCTGCCAAGCTCAGTACCCTGTTTCCCTCTGATGCGGCTTCGGTGGCATCCATGTCTTCCAGGGCTTCGTCTTCCTCCTGTGGATCTCAGGTAATTAAACATAAGTCTAGCTGGTCCTCAAAGGGTAGATCTCCTTCTAAGCATCGAGATGCCTCTGGCGTTGCCCTTGAGGATTCTGCACCGGCAAAATTGCCCCGGTGGGAGGATTCGGCTTCCAAAGCATTATCGGGGCTCCAGGATGTTCTCGAGGCCTCGACCTCGGCAGAACTACTGGTGCCATGCTCTGGGGTACCGGCGGTCTTCTCCGATACCGACATCCAGGCATCGGCAGTGTCGATAGACCAGAGTCCTGGCTATTGAGCGCAGTCTGGCGGCTCTCCTTGCGGCACCGATGCCCTCAGAACCACGACAGACAATCCAGCCGGTACCGGCACCGATCCTGACACCGGTATCGGTACCGGTACCGATAGCATCGACATCAATATTGGTGCCTGCATTGCCGGTATCCAGTCATCCGATGCCTCCCGGTACCGATACTCCGGTACCGCTTACTCCCGGTACCGACTTCAGTCGGTACGGGTATCGGGCTCTTCAAGAGCATCCGGACAGATGGTACTTCAAGTCCTCAGAAGAATCTGAGGATTCTGACAGTTCTGTCGATGCAGGAATGCTTCTCCCAGAGGAGCCCTCCTCCCCTAAGCGCAGGATGTCTCCTCCTGAGGATATTTCCTTCCAGGATTTTATCAGGGAGGTGGCTTGGGGTCTGTCCATTACTGTGGACCCCGAAACAGAGCCCAGAGCTAAGGGAAATTTTGCAATATCCCAAAACTCCTAAAGAAGCAGCTACCTTGCCCATTCATGAGATTTTGCATGATCTCATGTTAAGAATGTGGGAGACACCTCTTACCACCTCTCCTCATTCTCGCAGACTAGATACTCTGTATCGAGTCCCCCCTTGTCCTGGTTTCCAGAAAACTCAGCTTCCTCACCACTCTATTGTAGTGGAATCATCTATGAGAAGGATCAAGAGTGCAAAGAGGGATGCCTCTAATCCTCCAGGACGTGAGTGCAGAACCCTGGATGCTTTTGAACATCGTGTATTCCAAGCTTCCATGCTTTCTGCCAGGATCATTTACTATAGTCTTTACATGGGAATGTTCCTGAATTGAGGTCACAGGTGATTTAGAGGCTTTGAGTCCTATTCTTACTGAGGATAGAAGACAGGATTTTCTCACATTGGTCAAACATGCCCAAGATGTTTCTAAATTTGTCAACCGTGCAGCTTTTGATTGCTTTGAGTGCATAAGCAGAACCTCTGCCATTGCCATAGGTGCACGTAGAATTGCTTGGCTCCAGGCATCTGATCTGGAGCTCTGGGTACAAGACAAATTGGGAAATTTCCCTTGTACTGGTGAGAACCTGTTTGGTAGAGATTGGCAGGAAAAGGCCAATGAGTTGGATGCTGACAACTCCACCTTGGATAGATTATCCAAGTCCACAGCTGATCCTGCTAGAAGGAAATCTTTCAAGAAACCATTCTTTTCTAAGAAGAAAAGATATTTATTTATTTATTTAGCTGTATTTATATCCCGCTTTTCACTGGGTCAAAGCGGTCAATTGGGGGATACATTTAACACGAGGGGATATGAGACAGATACGCTAATACTTACAGGGAACATGGGCAATGGAGGGTTAAGTGGCTTGCCCAAGACCACAAGGAGTGCCTATAGGACTAGAAATCCCAGTCCCTCCGGCCTGAGATTGCTGTCCCCAGGTGGGACTTGAACTCCCGGCCCTCCTGCTTATGCTCAGCAGGGACGTTCTGCACGTCAGCTTGTCAGGAAAGGTCAGCAACCACCCAAACAGAAGAAAGCAAAGACTGCTAAGCCTCAGCCGTCCCAGCAGTCTCAGCCTCCACAAGGCCTTTGACTTTCAGCTAGAGAACATAAGAACATAAGACATGCCATACTGGGTCAGACCGAGGTCCATCAAGCCCAGTATCCTGTTTCCAACAGTGGCCAATCTAGGTCATACGTACCTAGCAATATCCCCAAAAGACACAGGTTCCACAATGCTTGTACTGGGTCAAGCATTGATATCCTGGGTCCCTTTTTAATAGTGGTTTATGGACCTTTCCTCCAGGAACTTGTCCAAACCTTTTTCAAACCCAGCTATACTAACAGCCCTTACTACATCCTCCGGTAACAGATTCCAGAGTTTGATTACACGTTGAGTGAAAAAATATTTTCTCTTATTTGTCTTAAATAGTTTACCCTGTAGCTTCATTACATGTCCCCTAGTCTTTCTATATTCTGATAACGTAAACAATTGATCCACGTTTATCCGTTCCACTCCATTCATTAATTTATAGACCTCTATCATATCTCCCCTCAGCCGTCTCTTTTCCAGGTTAAAGAGCCCTAACCTTTTTAGCCTCTCTTCATAGGAGTAGCCTTCCATCCCCTTCACCAATTTGGTGGCTCTTCTCTGTACTTTTTCTAATAACGATATGTCCTTTTTAAGATACGGTGACCAGAATTGCACACAATATTCAAGGTGCGGTCGTACCATGGAGCGATACAGAGGCATTATAATATCCTTTGTTTTATTCTCCATCCCTTTCCTTATGATACCTAGCATTCTATTTGCTTTCTTGGCCGCCGCTGCACACTGGGCGGAGGGTTTTAACATGTTATCCACGATGACTCTTAAATCTTTTTCCTGGGTGGTGGTTTCTAATGTGGAGCCTTGCATCGTGTAACTATAGTGTGGGTTGTTCTTTCCTAGGTGCATAACTTTGCACTTGTCCACATTAAATTTCATCTGCCATTTGGATGCCCAGTCTTCCAATTTATCCAGATCCTCCTGCAGTTTTCCACAATCCTCTTGGTTTTTAACAACTTTAAACAGTTTTGTGTCATCTGCAAATTTGATAACCTCACTAGTTATTCCCTTTTCCAGGTCATTTAGAGAACTTAGCCTTCCTGGCTCTCGTAGGACCAGAGCCTTCCACCATTCCAGGAAGGCTAGGTCACTTTGCCCCCAGATGGGGGCAGATAACAGCAGAGCATTGGACACTTTCCATCATAAAGGAGGGGTACAAGCTTCATTTTTCAAGCATGCCCTCTCCCACAATAATAAGGCAGTTCAATTCTCCGATCTCTCTCATCAACCTGTTAGGTCAGGAGGTCTCTATGCTTCTTGCCCAAGGGGCAATAGAAGAAGAACCCATTCATCATCAGGGTACAGGCTTTCACTCCCCCTATTTCCTTATCCCAAAGAAAACATGGGGATACAGACCTATCTTGGACCTCAGAGAATTGAACAAATTCCTTGTCAAGGAGAAATTCAAGATGATTTCTCTCAGAACTCTGCTGCCATACCTTCAGAGTCAGGATTGGCTTTGTTCTCTAGATCTCAAGGATGTGTACACCCATGTTCTCATCCATCCAACTCACAGAAGGTTCCTTTGGTTCCTTTTTCAAGGAAGGCATTACCAATACAGGGTGCTTCCTTTTGGCCTGGCCTCAGCTCCAAGGGTGTTCACGAAATGCATGGCTGTAGTAGCAGCATTTCTCCGCACTCTAGGGATATTCATCTTCCCCTACTTAGACGACTTGGTCATTCGAGCCCCAACAGAGTCAGAGGCCAGGACTTCTCTATCTTGCACAATGCGTATCCTTCAGTATTTTGGTCTGGTAATAAACATCCCAAAATCCAGTCTAACTCCCATTCAGTCTTTAGAGTTCATAGGAACTTTGCTGGATACCAGAAGGGCAAGGGCCTATCTCCCCCAGGCCCGCTGCCTTCACATGGTGCAGTTAGCTTCTCAAGCAGTGCTAAAGCCTCATCTCACTGCCCGAGAAATGCTACAACTACTGGGCCACATGGCATCTACCGTGCATGTGGTTCCCTATGCTCACCTCCATATGAGGGCAGCCCAGTGGACTTTATCCACTCAATGGACCCAGGCATCAGGATGCCTTTCAGACAAAATAGCAAACACAAGTCGCCTTATTTTGTCCCTCCAGTGGTGGAAGTCCACTCAAAACCTGTTGCTGGGGTCCCCTTTTCAACAACCCTTACCACATGCAGCTCTCACCAGGAAACCTTCCACCAGCTCTCTCCAGGAAACCTTCCACAAGACGCTGTTATGCTTTCAAGTGGACAAGATTTACCATATGGTGTTCGCAAAAGGGTCTTAACCCCCTTGCGATACCTCTGGAATCCTTGCTGGAGCATCTCCTTCATTTATCCAATGCAGGACTTAAGACTAACTCAGTAAAAGTCCATTTGAGTGCTATTGCGGCTTCCTTTAAGCCTCTAAATGGACAGCCTATTTCCTCTCATCCTCTTATAGCAAGATTTATGAGAGGCCTTCTTCTAACTAAGCCTCCCATTAGGCCACCACCGGTGGCATGGGACTTAAACCTGGTTCTTGGGCAGCTCATGAAGCTACCTTTTGAACCTTTAGCTACTACCTCCTTGAAATTCCTTTCTTGGAAGGTTATCTTTCTCATTGCAATCACATCAGCACGTCGCATTAGTGAGTTGCAAGCGCTAGTAGCTGATCCACCTTATACAAGGTTCCATCATGAAAAGGTAGTCCTTAGGACTCATCCACACTTTATGCCAAAGGTGGTCTCGCCTTTTCATCTGAACCAAGCGGTCTACCTACCTTTGTTTTTTCCAAGGCCTCATGCATCAAATGCAGAGAGGAATCTTCATACCTTGGACTGTAAAAGAGCTTTAGCCTTTTACTTACAAAGAATACAGCAACATAGAAAGTCCTCTCAACTCTTTGTTGCTTTTGATCCTTCTCATTTGGGGCTTCCAGTCTCCAAGAGAACACTGTCCAACTGGATTTCTCAGTGTATTTCCTTTGCCTATCAGAGTAAGAACCTTTCTCTGGAAGGCCATGTCACAGCTCACAATGTGAGAGCCATGGCAGCCTCAATGGCTCATCTGCACTCTGTGTCTATCGACAACATCTGTCGAGCAGCCACCTGGGCCTCGGTTCATACCTTCACAGCCCATTACTGCTTGGACAAGGACTCCTGCTGGGATGCCTTGTTTGGTCAAGCTGTTCTTCAACACCTGTTCCATACTTAATCAACTCCTACCCACCATCTCTGGTAGGATGCCAGAGATCCATGGGGGGAAGTGGAGCCCTGTTCAGGGGCACACAACTTCTGGGGTCTCTCCCTGGCATCTAAAGCTAGGGAGTCCCCATATGTAATGACTACATTCCTGCTTGTTCCTGGAGATAGCATAGTTATTCACCTGTAACAGGTGATGTCCGGGAACAGCAGCAGTTTAGTCCTCACAACCCACCCACCTCCCCTAGGAGTTGTATCTCTCTAACTATCTCTTTTCCTTTCCCTCTCTCTCTCTTTGTCTCAGCTTTAAAACTCAACTGGAGAGAGGCAGTTGGGAAAGGCAGGAAGGCAGCACGCAGGCGCTGTGGGATGCTCCCAAAAGCTTTCTAATTGGACGCTGGGGAGCATTCCCGTGCAGGCTTCGTCGGTACCGACGATACCCATATGTGAGGACTAAATTCCTGCTGTTCCCTAAGATCACCAGTTACAGGTGAGTACTATGCTTTTTCTTCTCAGGTTTCCTTGTATCCAGCTTCTTATCCATCAAATTGGGAATGTCTCAAGTCGTCATAGCCTCTTCATTCTCTGTAATTCTTTTAGGGTTGTGATCCTAGTTCTTTTCCATAACAATGATGCTGGGGTATTTACAAAGTTTCCAATGTTGTACCTTTCTGTATAGAATTTTTCTGCCATCAGAATGTCATAGCCATCTATGAGATGAGTAACTATTTCCAGCTCTAGGGGGCAAGAGACCTGTGAAACATTTTCAATAGGTGTTAACACCAGGTGGCAGGTCAAAAGGCCATTTTGAAAGACTCCTTCTATCCAAGCAAGGACTGTTAATCATCCAGGAAGTTGGTCACAACTTACCTCAGCAGCACAGGCATAAATAGCTCCACCAGAGCTCTGTGATCCTCAGTCTTGAAGGACTAGAAAAAGGGGACTCTTACTTCTGGAGAGAGATTTGCAATTGTGAGTATATACTTCTGGGACTTTTCTGAAAGGAATTCTTTCTATTAAAGCTAATTAATCTGTGAACCCACTATTTTTTGTTAAATCAGTCAGGGCCTAGTAGCAGCAGTTTAAGTTTAAATTTAAAACACAGAAGAGAACTTTCTGGTTACATTTCATACCCAGCAGAGAGCTTGTAGTTTTAATTTAATAGTCACTCAGGGCCTAGTATCAGCAAAGTACTTTTAGTATAAATTTAAAACACAGAAGAGAGCTTTCTGGTTAAATTTGGAACCCAGCAGAGAGCTTGTAGTTTAAATTTCATAATAAGTTAGAGCCTAGCAGCAGCAAAGAGCTATAATTTAAACCAAATAAGAATATAGCTTACCTCAGCAGCACAGGACAGGGGACTGTGTAGCAGCCCTCTTTTAATAAGTGTTATTTCCCTCCCTCCCTCCCCACACCCACCCACCCACCCACCCCTGGGATAATTGTAGCTTTATAGGTTCTTACAAATCTTAAAAGACAGGAGGTGCTCTCAGGTGAAGCTCGTTACCCAAATCAGTCATACACTAAGGACCTGAGATTAATTAAGCTTCAGGTGAACAAGGTATATTAAACATATTGTTGTTGTTGTTAAGTGCCGTCGAGTCGGAGTCGACTCATGGCGACCCTCTGGATAGCTATCCTAAATTGTGTTCGGTCTTCAGTCAGGCGGCTCATTGTTGACAGACTGGTACCCATAGCTGCTGTAATTGTACCGATCCATCTAATTGCTGGCCTTCCTCTTTTGCGTTGACCTTCTATCTTGCCAAGCATAATGTCTTTCTCTAATGATCTCTCTCTTCGCATGATGTGTCCAAAGTATGAAAGTCGAAGTCTTGTCATCTGAGCTTCTAAAGAAAGCTTAGGTTTGATCTCCTCTAGTACCGACTGGTTTGTTCTTTGGGCAGTCCATGGTATACACAGTATTCGCCGCCAGCACCATAATTCAAAGGCATCAATTTTCTTCCTATCTGTCTTTTTCACTGTCCAGCTTTCACATCCATATGATGTTATTGAAAATACCATGGCTTGAACAAGTCGAATCTTTGTATGGAGAGAGACATCTCTGCTCTTGAGAATCTTATCTAGGTCTTTCATAGCTATTCTGCCAAGAGCAATGCGTTGTCTGATTTCTTGACTGCTTGTTGCTTCTTTATTGATAGTTGATCCAAGTAGGTTAAAGTTGTTCACAATTTCAATTTCTTCTCCTTCAACGATGAACCTGTTGATTATGCCAGTTGTCATGATCTTTGTCTTCTTTATATTAACTTGCAGGCCCATTTTGAGACCATGTTCTTTGATTGTGAGAAGCAAATGTTTCAGATCATCTTCACTTTCAGCCAGTAATGTGGTATCATCAGCATAGCGAAGGTTGTTGATGAGTCTTCCACCAATCTTCACACCTCTGTTGTCTTCATACAATCCTGCTTCTCTGATGATTTGTTCTGCATATAAATTAAACAGGTAGGGGGAAAGTATGCAGCCTTGTCTTACAACTTTGCTTATTTTAAACCATTCTGTTTCTCCTTCTTCCGTTTGAACTGCTGCTTCTTGATCAACGTATAGATTACGCAAGAGAACGATCAGGTGTTCTGGTATACCCATGCTTCTTAATGTGGCCCAGAGTTTCTCATGGTTTACACAGTCAAAAGCCTTGCTATAGTCGATAAAGCACAAATAGATATCCTTTTGGTATTCTTTAATCTTTTCAAGGATCCATCTCACATCCGCAATGATGTCTCTCGTTCCTCGCCCTTTCCTGAACCCTGCTTGCACTTCAGGTAGTTCTTGTTCCAGGTATGGTTGTAGTCTCTTTTGAATAATCTTCAGTAGAATCTTGCTGGCATGTGGGATCAGAGCGACTGTGCGATAATTTCCACAGTCAGTGGGATCACCTTTCTTTAGTATTGGTATAAACACAGATCTTTTCCAGTCAGTTGGCCATGATGTTGTCTTCCATATTTCTTGGCAGAGCCTTGTGAGCACGGTAACAGCTGCATCAGATTGCTGCAATACTTCTATGGGAATGCTATCAATGCCTTGTGCTTTGTTCTTTGATAAGGCTTTCAATGCTGCTTCAACTTCTTCTTTCATCACCAATAGTTCCCGATCATAAGGTACAGGTTGAAACGGCTGTTGGTCCACTTGATCTTTATCATATAAAAACTCTGTATATTCCTTCCACCTTTTCTTGATCCTCTCAGCATCATTCAACATAGAAGATTGAGCATCTTGTAACATTCCAATTCGAGGCTGGAACTTTTTCTTTAACTCTCGTAGCTTTAGGAAAGCCGATCTTGTTCTTCCTCTAATAGTTTCTGCTTCTATTTCCTTGCAAGTGTCATTGTAGTACTTTTCCTTGTCCTGTCTTGCTGCACTTTGGAAATCTCTGTTGAGTTCTGCGATTGTCTTTCTTTCTCCTCTGGCTTTAGCTTCTCTGCATTTCTGGGCAATTTTCAGAGTTTCTTCCGTCATCCATTTTGGCCGTTTTTGCTTTTTCACCTTTTGTAGAGACTTCTTGCTTTCTTCTAACACAACCTTCTTGATGTCATTCCATAACTCTTCCGGAGCTCTGTCATTTGTATCTAAAGCAGCAAATCAATTTTGCAGGCAGTCTTTAAATTCCAGTGGTATATTCTCAAGGTCATATTTTGCTGCATTCATGAGTGGTTTGCTCTTTTTCAACTTTAGCTTGAGTTTGCATACTAGTAGTTGATGATCTGTACCACAGTCAGCTCCAGGTTTTGTCTTTGTTGATGTTGCAGAGCTTTTCCATCGTTGACTTCCACAGATGTAGTCAATTTGATTTTTATACAATCCATTGGGTGAAGTCCATGTGTACAGTCGCCGCTTGTGTTGCTGGTAGAAGGTGTTTGAGATGAATAGATTGTTGGTCTTGCAGAATTCTATCAGTCTTTCTCCAGCTTCATTTCTGTTACCAAGTCCATATTTTCCAACTACTTTGCCTTCTTCTTTGTTGCCAACCTTTGTGTTCCAGTCACCCATGACTATCAGGATATCCTGTTTGCATGTTCTGTCAATTTCAGCTTGTACTTGTTCATAGAACTCTTCAATTTCATTCTCTTCTGCAGCTGTTGTTGGGGGATATACTTGAATTATAGTTGTGTTGATAGGCAATCCTCGTAGACGAATAGAGATTAAGCGTTCGCTGACTGCACTGTATTTCATTACAGTTCTTGCAAGTTTCTTCTTTATTATAAATGCAACACCATTTCTTCTTTGTCTTTCATTTCCAGAAAGTAGACCATGTGATCATCTGATGCAAAGTGCCCCATGCCAGTCCATTTCAGTTCGCTTACACCCAACAGATCAAGTTGTACACATTCCATTTCATTCTTGACCACCTCCAACTTCCCTTGATTCATGCTTAGTACGTTCCATGTTCCAATGTGTAAGACATCTTTACAGCTTCTGACTCTCATTTCATGAGCAGCTACATCAACAGTCAGACTTCCCGAGGGCTTTGATCCAACCACGTCATAGATGCTGGCTTTACTTTGAAAAGTCTTCAGCTCTTCCCCAGTAGCTAGTTGAGTGCCTTCCGACCTGGGGGTCTCATCTTCCAGCACCATAGCACAATTTGTTTTGTTGTAACTATCCATTGGGTTTTCATGGCAAGATACAAAAGTAGATTGCCGGGCCTTTCTTCCGCGCAGTTTAAGTTTGGTGTTGTTGCCGGTTGTCACAAAAATGTGATCCTCCGCCGTCAACACTGTCCCATTCTGCTGCTGCCCAGATGGGTGGTTTGTCTTGGTCTGGCACCTCAGATGAGACCTGTCCATCTTGGGAGACCCTGCCAGTAGTTAAACTACCGATAGTTTAGCTCTCAGCATCACTGATGCACGCAAACCCTCACAGCACGACAAGCTGCAAACCAAGTGAGGTACAGTTTTATTGGTATAAATATCTAAAGCAACCCTTAGTAAGTAAAGAACTTAAAGATCTAAACAAAAGCTTAAAACTAAGATGCAGACAGCAGTCCAGCAGCGAGATGGGGGCTTTCCAGTCTTTTGCATTGAGTGTCACATGTATGATTTTCTCCCAGTTGGTGAGAGGTCTTACGTGTGCACAAGGTGCAAGGAGCTCCTTGCTCTCAGGGAACGAGTCCGTTCTCTAGAGGCTAGAGTAGCAGACTTGGAAAACATAAGAAAGACAGAGAGGTACATAGACGAGACCTACAGGGATATAGTCCTGAAGTTCCACCTCCAGTCTGGCAGCATCCCTGTTGCCATGGAGGAGAGAGGTCACGTGACAGGAGAGCATCACCCTGGTGTGGCAGGAAGTGATCCTGTAACTAGGACCTGTCCTCCAGGTGATGTAAAACCCTCTCGCACCAAGGAAGTTTCTCCAGGGCCATGTGCCCATGAGGGAAGGGTTAGGACAGCCGTTATAGTTGGTGATGCGATCATTAGGCATGTAGATAGCTGGGTGGCTGGAGGACGTGAGGATCACCTGGTAACATGCCTGCCTGGTGCGAAGGTAGCGGACCTCACGCGCCACCTAGATAAGATCTTAGATAGTGCAGGGGAGGAGTCTGCTGTCTTGTTACATGTAGGTACCAATGACATAGGAAAATGTGGTAGGGAGATTCTGGAAGCTAAATTTAGGCTTTTAGATAGGAAGTTGAAATCCAGAACTTCCAGGGTAGCATTCTCCGAAATGCTTCCCATTCCACGTGTAGGACCCAAAAGACAGGCAGAGCTCCTGATTCTCAATGCGTGGATGAGATAATGGTGCAGAGATGAGGGTTTTGGATTTGTTAGGAACTGGGGAACATTCTGGGGAAAGGAGGGGCTCTTCCAAAGGGATGGGCTTCACCTTAACCGGGATGGAACCAGGCTGCTGGCATTAACCTTTAAAAAGGAGATAGAGCAGCTTTTAAACTAGATAATAGGGGAAAGCCGACAGTTGCCCAAGAGCGGATGGTTCGGAAGAATGTATCCTTGAAGGATACTACCAAAAGCAGAGAGGTTCCAAAAAAGAGTAAAGTAGCCCAAATGCCCTCGAGTATGGAGCAGACAGAGCTTAAAGATCTCAAATTAACCATGTCTACCAATAGCCAAATTAATATGAATAAAATACAGTCTCTAAAATGCTTGTATGCAAATGCTAGAAGTCTAAAAAATAAGATGGGAGAGTTAGACTATATAGCACTAAATTAGAGGTTAGATATGATTGGTATATCAGAGACATGGTGGAAGGAGGACAACCAGTGGGATAGTGTGATACCTGGGTACAAACTATATCATAATGATAGAGCTGATCAAATTGGTGGAGGGGTTGCGCTCTATGTTAGAGAGGGCATTGAGTCAGAAAGGATTAAAGTTTTGCAGGAAACAAAATTTGCTGTAGAATCTCTATGGATTGAAATCCCATGTAAAAAGGGGAAGGCGATGGCAGTGGGGGTGTACTATCGAGAGCCTGGCCAGAATGAACAAATGGATGATGAAATGCTCAAAGAAATCAAGGAAGCTAACAAACGTTACAGCGCAATAATAATAATGGGTGATTTCAATTACCCCGGTATCGACTGGGTCAGTGTCACGACAGGATATGCTAGGGAGATAAAGTTTCTAGATGACATAAATGACTGCTTCTTGGAGCAGCTGCCTCATGAACCGACCAGAGGGGAAGCCATATTAGACCTAGTCCTTAATGGAACACCAGATCTAGTGCAAGAGATAAGGGTGTTGGGGCCCCTTTGGCAATAGTGATCATAGCATGATCACCTTTGATTTAATTAGTGGAGGAGGGATAGTAAGGAAATCCACAATACTACCTTTTAACTTTCCAAAGGGAGACTATGATAAAATGAGGAAAATAGTTAAGAAAAAACTAAAAGGAGCAGTTGCAAAGGCTAAAGACTTACATCAAGCTTGGGTGTTGTTGAAAAATACTATCTTGGAAGCCCAGACCAGCTGTATTCCATGCTTCAAGAAAAGTGGAAGGAAGTCCAAAAAACTGCCAGCATGGTTTAAAGGTGAGGTCAGAGAGGCTGTTTTTGTCAAAAAAGCAACTTTCAGGAAATGGAAAAAAGAGCCAAACGACGAAACCTGGAAACAGCACAAGCACTGGCAAGTCAAATTCAAGGCATTGATAAAGCAGGCAAAGGGAGAATTTGAGAAGAAGCTTGCTGTGGAAGCAAAAACGCGAAATAAAGATTTTTTGAAGTACATTCGTAGCAAAAAACCTGTGAGAGAGTCAGTTGGTCCATTAGATGATAGAGAAGTTAAAGGGGCACTAAGAGGCGACAAGGCGATAGCGGAGAGACTAAATGAATTCTTTGCTTCGGTCTTTACTCAGGAAGATGTAGGGATCTTACCCATGACTGAAGTGGTATTTAAAGGTGCGGAAGAATTGAAGGAAATATTGATACATTCGGAAGATGTATTACAACTATTTGAATAGTAGCAAATCACTGAAGAGTAGCAAATCACCTGGGCCGGATGGTATACATCCAGGAGTGTTGAAAGAACTGAAATATGAGATTGCAGACCTGCTATTAGTAATCTGTGAACTATCATTAAAATCATCTCTAATACCTTAAGATTGAAGGATCGCCAATGTAACACCAATTTTTAAAAAGGGTTCCAGGGGTTATCCGGGAAACTACAGACCGGTGAGCCTCACGTCAGTACCGTGAAATATGGTAGAAACCATCAAAAAGAATAAAGTTACTCAGCATGTAGATAATCATGGCCTAATTGGAGACAGCCAACATGGCTTTAGACAAGGAAGATCTTGTCTTACTAATCTGTTATGTTTTTTTGAAGGTGTGAATAAACAGGTGGACAAAGGTGAGTCGGTTGATATAGTGTATCTGGACTTTCAGAAAGCCTTTGACAAGGTCCCTCATCAGAGACTTTTGACAAAACTAAAGAGTCGTGGGATAGGAGGCAGTGTACTGCTGTAGATCAGGAACTGGTTAAAAGATAGAAAGCAGAAGGTTGGGCTAAATGGCCAATTTCCCAATGGAGAAAGTTGAATAGTGGTGTACCCCAGGGATCTGTGCTGGGTCCGCTGCTTTTTGACATATTCATAAATGACCTGGAAAGTGGAATAACGAGTGAGGTTATCAAATTTGCAGATGACACAAAACTATTTAAAGTTGTTAAAACCCAAGAGGATTGTGGAAAATTGCAAGAGGATCTTGATAAATTGGAAGACTGGGCATCAAAATGGCAGATGAAATTTAATATGGACAAGTGCAAAGTTATGCACATAGGGAAGAACAACCCAAACTATGGTTACACAATGCAAGGTTCCACATTAGGAACCACCACCCAGGAAAAAGATTTAGGCGTCATTGTGGATAACATGTTAAAACCCTCCACCCAGTGTGCAGCGGCAGCCAAGAGAGCAAATAGAATGCTAGGTATCATAAGGAAAGGAATGGAAAATAAAATAAAAGATATTATAATGCCTCTATATCGTTCCATGGTGAGACCGCACCTTGAATATTGTGTGCAATTCTGGTCCCGTATCTTAAAAAGGATAGAGCATTATTAGAAAAGGTTCAGAGAAGAGCCACCAAAATGGTAAAGGGAATGGGAGGATACTCCTATGAAGAAAGGCTAAAAAGGTTAGGGCTCTTTAACCTGGAAAAGAGACGCCTGAGGGGAGATATGATAGAAGTCTATAAATTAATGAACGGAGTGGAATGGGTGAACGTAGATCGATTGTTTACGTTATCAGAATATAGAAAGACTAGGGGACATGCAAAGAAGCTACAGGGTAAACTATTTAAGACTAATAAAATAATTTTTTTTTCACTCAACGTGTAATCAAACTCTGGAATTTGTTACCGGAGGATGTAGTAAAGGCTGTTAGTGTAACTGGGTTTAAAAAAGGTTTGGACAAGTTCCTGGAGGAAAGGTCCATAAACCATTATTAAGAAGGGACCCAGGATATCAATGCTTGATCCAGTACAATCATTGCGGAACCTGTGTCTTTTGGGGAAACTGCTAGGTACGTATGACCTAGATTGGCCACTGTTGGAAACAGGATACTGGGCTTGATGGACCTTGGTCTGACCCAGTATGGCATATCTTATGTTCTCTTTCTTATAAAACCTACATGTTTCTGTTTTGCCAGTTTTTTCCATGCTTGCTCTGAACTATCTCATCCATCTAGAGACATAGAAGTTAAGATGACCCCCAATGTGTTAGCAAAACTATTTGAAGAACTGGGTCTAAGTTACAAGAAATGTAATCTGAAATACTGTATAAGGCATTTATCACTGGAAAAAGGGGCAGTGATGAGATGATGAAGCGACAACAAGTGTTTGAAATGCAGAATATAGGAGCAGACACATAACGGATCCTTTTTGGAGTGCACAGAACTGCATACTTTGTGGACCACAGTGTTACAGGCAATAGAGGAAGTGACTTGGGTAACTATGAAGTGGATGTACAGCTTGCTATTATTAAGAGATGATAAGTCATTAAAAGATAAGGGCCTATAGAGGACAAAAATGTTGTTGTGATTCTGCCATATTGGGTGAGTGTGGAGAAACCCCCATCCCAAGAGTGGGTGAATATGGGTAAATGTGATACATAGTGGGTTTCTTTGAGATGCAGAAATGCAATTATAAAGTAAAAGCAGACTGGATGCTATAAAAACAGGTGTGGGTTCAGTTTTTAAAACATGAAAAAAGCCTAAGTGAATCCAGAAAGCAGATTGAGAAGAGTGAAACACTAACCTTTGAGCACTGGGGGAGGGTGGGGAACAGAAAATTGATGAGCATGTGAGCACAAAAATATAAGGGTCCAAGGAGGGAAATACTTTGTGTTCTTTTTGGTCAGTTTTAGTGAACTGAGAACACATTATATGTTAGTTTAACTGAGGTTTATTGTGGATGTTAAGGATCATGCAATGGAATGTTTTTGTCTGTGAGATGCTGAATAAAAAGATAAATAAAAAAACAGACCATCTATCAAGAGAAGATGCAAACCAATCCAAAATATGAGCTCCATTTCCTATTCCCACTGATCTTTTTAGCAGACGATCATGAGGAGCCATTTCAAAAGCCATATGGTTCTGAGATTTTTCTGATTTGTCCCATCAGATCGTTAAGATCCTGAGAAAACATTGGGATCTCTTAAAGTGACCTCCATGTGCACACCAAAATTTTTTGTTGTAGTTAGTAGTTGTACACCAGATTATTCATATATTCATCTTCTTCATCTCTATTCAACCTTCCTGAATGCTTCCATGGGTCACTGACTTTGTCATGACAATGACATTCTCCAAGAACAAGCAGGAAGTCAGTCCTCACATATGGGTGACGGCGCCTCCACATGAGGATGATGCAGTGCTGTTTCTGGGACCAGTGGTCTCAGGCCACAGGCTGCCTCCGAGACACAGCTTCAGTGACCCGCCAATTGGCGGACTCCCTGGTCTGGTGGCAGTTGCCCCAGCATCTCAAGGTGGACATGTCCTTTCAGGCCCCAAGCCACTCAAGGGTCCTCACCACAGACGCCTCCCTGCTCGGCTGGGGAGCCCACTTCAGAGATCTCCGTACTCAGGGCAATTGGTTGCCAGATGAGAGCCCCCATCAGATCACCTCCTGGAGCTCCGAGCCATACACCTAGCCCTGAGGGTCTTCTGTCACCACCTGCGTCACCAGCCGGTGCTGGTCCAGACGGACATCCAGGTGGCGATGTTCTACGTGAACAAACAGGGGGGCACGAGGTCTCATATCCTTTGTCAGGAGGTACTGGTTCTCTGCTTCCCACACAATCCAACAGGGTATTCTCCTGCGGGCAGTGTACCTACCAGGTCAGGGCAACCTTCTGGCCGACAGAGTCAGCAGGGTTCTCCAGCCGCACGAGTGACAGCTGGACCTCAGGGTAGCCAGTTGGCTTTTCTGGCTCTGGGGGGAACCCATGATGGACCCGTTCGACAGCCCGGACAACTTTCAGTTGCCCTGCTTCTGCTCCCGACAGGCCCACCCCTCCAGGGTGGCAGCAGACGCATTCCTAGTCTCATGGTCGGAAGGCCTCATGTATGCCTTCCCTCCGACGCTGCTGATCGCCCAAGATCTTGTTCAGGACCCTCTGCGACAGGGCCTCGCTCATCCTGATAGCTCCTCGGCGTATTGATATTCCTTTCAGTTCTTCCGCATTATCATCTTTAAATACCACTTCATTCATGGGTAACATCCCTACATCTTCCTCAGTAAAGACCGAAACAAAGAATTTATTCAGTCTCTCCGCTATGTCCTTGTTCCCTCTTAGTGCCCCTTTTACCCCTCTATCATCTAATAGTCCACTTGACACACTCATGGTTCCTGCTCTCTCTGACTTGCTGCTTCCGCCTCCCTCTGATGCAGACTTCCAATCTGCATGGGGGCAGCAGAGGGGGAGGGGTGGCAGGATTGAGGGCTTGTTTAGGGTGCCTCTAATCCTTGTATCATCCCTGGCTTTAGTGCACAGTAGAGTATCACATTTTAGTAAACGTGCCCCTGCAACTCTTTCCATGGTTAAGCCTGCTTGGGCATAAGCGAAACAGATGAAATCTGCTATTCAGTTAAACAGTGTGCATTTGGTTATGGTGGCAGTTCCAAATTTAGTGTAATCAAAAGAAATAAAAAGTTGGTTGGACTTTCTAAGGGCTTTGGTACACTCCAAGTAGCAGGCTAAGGCTGTCTTCCATTCTAAGCTGTTCAAAGCATGTTCATCTTCATGGACATGTAGCCTGGAGAAAAATGTTGGAAGGATGATTGATTACTTAAGGTGGAAATCCAACACCACCCCAGGCATGAACTTAGGGTGGATGGGCAGAACAGCTCTATTGGCATAAAATATTGCATAAGGATGATAAGTCACTAAAGCCTGGAGCTTACTGACTGCATGCCAAGATGAAACACCACTGAAAATAAGACCTTCCAGGTCAGGTAGTTCAGCTCACATGAGTCTAGTGGCTCTAAGGAAGCTTTCGTATGCTGAGTTAGAACCATGTTAAGCCTCCACTGCATCTGGGGAGCTCAATGGAGGCTTCAAAAGAAGCAAGCCCACATGAATCGAACAACTATAGACTAAGTAGAGATGGGCTACCTTTTACATGGTGATGATATGTGCTGATTGCATTTAGTTAACTCTAGCAGGGATGAGTTTTAAACCTGACTTTGACTAATCTAGAAAGTATTCAAGCAGTTTTTGTGTAATACTGGGAAAGGCGTCTAGGGCTATTAAACCTCTTCCACTTAAACCTATAAGACTGCGAATGATTTCTCTGCAGTTTCATTTAATTTCGTACCAAATAAAACAAAACTGCAGAGAGATCGTTCGGACTACCGGAACTGATGTGCCTGTAGCTTTCTGTTTCATTACAAGGCCACAGACTTATCAGCTACCTGATTGTCTGGATTAGGATAATTTTGCTGGACAGTCAATCTACAAAAGGTTTTAGACTGTTCCAGATTGTCTTTTGCACTAGAAAGTTTATCTTATGAAGTTTTTCCTAAGCAGTCCATAGACCCTGAGTGTGGAGCCTCCTTACATTAGCTGTCTAGCCCAATTTGGGTGCATCCATGGTTAGCTGGAGGAATCTGGAAGATGATTACCGTAGCCAGATCCAGTTTGACTATTCACCAGAATAGAGAGTCTGAGCTGCTGGGTGATTTGGATGCCATCTCACAAACTCTTAAGTGCTTTGAATCCACAGATAGAATAGGATCCATTGGACTTTTCCCTTATTTAGATGTGTCAGTGGAGATATATGTATTGCTGATGCCATAAGACTCAACCACTTCAGCATGTTCCATGTTCATATCTGCTTATTCTCTTTTTGATTTCGCAATGCATATTAAGGTGGTACTCTTTTCTTGTGCAAGAAAAGCTTTTGCATGTCTAGGAGAGTTCCTAAAAATTTGAATTGAGGTGACAAGTTCAAGTGGGATCTGGGGTAATTCATGATGAACCATAGTGATTTCAGAAACTGGATGGCTGTAATCATTGATGGTTCCTTCCCAAGAAGTGCTCTTGACCAAGCTAATTGTCTAGGCAGGGAACCACACAAACCATCAGTTTACATAGGTGCACCAATATGAGGTCTAGACATTTTGGGGGTAATTTTATAAGGAATACATACTTTAAGCAGTAATGAACATACCTACTTTGCAGTATTTCAGTCATTTTCTATGGACAAGCAGGAAGTAAGTCCTAATGTATGGGTGACGTCCGCGACAGAGCCTTGTGTAAGAGTGCTTCCCAGCTTCCATTGGAAGCGTTTGGGAGTTTCCACCATTCATGCATGCCTGCCTTCCCATGGAGCACCAGCGTTGGGTATTATCGATGCCATCGACTTGGGGAGCATTTTGCGCTCGACGTCTCCTCCAACTCTGAACCAGATTGGAAGACAGATGAGGAGTTCCCCGACACCATCCTTCATTGGGACGTTCCCTCCAACCCATCTCCACCGCACCATCATTGACGGTCTCTTCCGGAGTATCTTGCCTTCCTGGACTTCGTGAGGGAGATGTCCCAGGCCCTCGCCTTCATGGCGGTGCCCGAGGACGAGTCATGTACTGAGAAACTCCCCCGAAGGAGCCACTGACTGTGCCCATGCTCCCCATCCTGGAATGACTGTTGTTCAGGATGTGGGAGAGCCCGGTGACAGTGCCGATTGTGAACCATTGATTCATAGTAACATAGCAAATGACAGCAGATAAAGACCAGTATGGTCTCGCCATCCAGACACAATTCTCAGTATCAAGTCTGGCTGTAGTCCGAACTTTCAAAAGACACAGCTGCCGCACAACTCCATGGTGGTGGAGTCAGTCATTCATCGCATCAAGAGCCAGAAGGGGCATTCCTCAGTGCCCCTCAGCAGGGAAGCTGGCACCATTGATGTTTTTGGCAGGAAGTGTTTCCAGGGCTTCATCTCACAGTCCAGATCAAGACATACCGCTGTACATGAGCATGTATCTGAGGGACCTGGCAAAGGAGTTCGCCGGGTTCTCTGCTGGATTGTCGGGTGAAACTCTTGAGCACTTCATGACCCTGGTTTCCTCGATCCAGGTATGCTCCAATTTTCAAACTCAGGCAGTCTTCAACAGCTTTGAGTCAATGGCTCGGGTGGCTGCATTGGGCATTAGTGCCCGCCACCTTGCCGGGCTACAGTCCTCCAACCTGGAACAATGGGTTCAGGACAATTTGGCCAATGTCCCTTGCCCGGGAGAGAACCTCTTTGGCAAGCCCATGATGGAGAAGGCAGCTGAGCTGGAGTAAGAGTTCCTGACTAGGACCAGGTTGTTCAGGAAGACTGCTGATCCTTCCCATCTGAAGGCTTCGGGGAAAAAGCCCTTCCACCTGAAAACAAAGAAGGCTTACAGAAAGTACTCCCCGTTTTTGGCCTACCAAGCTCCCCATCAAGAGCAGCAGGTGAAGGGCCCAGGGACATGGCTTCCGTAAAGCCAAAGCCCCCAAGCCCCAAGCAGTGCCCCAGTTGCAACCTGGGGGGGGGGCTTTTGACTCTTTGGGCATAGCCTCTCTTCCACCAGGAGTTAGCAGGCCCAGGTTTCACGGGAGGACGGCTGATCCACTTCGTACACCTATGGCCAGATATCACCACAGACGCCCGGGTGCTACAGGTGGTCAGGGAAGGATACCTCCTCCACTTTTTCCAGCTGCCTCCTCCCTTCTTCCCTGGGGAATTACCCATGGATCCCCTGCACAGGGAACTCCTGTAGAAGGAGCTTGAGGCCCTGCTCAAGGGTCATGTGGTGGAACCCCTGTCCTCTAGCCCCTCCAGGGCCAGGGGTTCTACTCCCACTACTTCCTTGTGCCCAAGAAAACAGGGGGCTTTCGACCCATCCTGGATCTGTGGGACTCAACCGTTTCCTGGTCAAGGAAAAGTTCAAGAACCTTGGAACCTTGCTGCCTTACCTTCTGCAGGGAGACTGGCTATGATCCTTGGATCTCAAAGATGCCTACACCCATATCCTAATATATTCAAGACACTGTCAGTACCTTTAGTTTGTCATCGGGGGCCGACACTGCCAGTATAAGGTGCTCCCCTTTGGGCTAGCATTGGCTCCTTGGGTGTTCACCAAGTGCCTGGCAGTCATTGCCGCCCCTCCTGTCTTCCAGGGGCCTTTGTCCTCCCTTACCTGGATGACTGGCTCATCAGGGCCAGCTCGCCAGAGGAGGTACGTAGTGTAGCTCATCGCACCATAGGGCTGCTCCAGCATCTAAGGTTTGTGGTTAACTTCCCAAAATCTCACCTGTTGCCAACCTATAGCTTAGAGTTCATCAGTGTCCTACTGGACTCCACCAAGGCACGGGCCTATCTCCCGCAGGTCTGCATGCTGCGCCTTGTCTGCCCTAGCAAAGAGCGTGCAGGGCTGCTCAGTGGTGATGGCCAGACAGATGCTCCACCTGCTGGGCACATGGTCTGTATGGTCCGCATTATGCACCTTGCCTGCCTCCGTATGGGCTAGGCCCAGTGGATGCTCAGTTCCCAGTTGACATAGGCTTCTGGTCACCTGGAGGACAGGATCCAGGTCATACCGGCCCTGGCGGTGTCCCTTACCTGGTGGCAGACCATCTGGTGGGATAGGTGATTCAAATCCAGATGGACAACCAAGTGGCGATGTATTACCTCAAAAAGCAGGGAGGAATGGGCTCATATCAACTCTGCTGGGAGGCCGCTCGCCTCTGGAACTTTGCAGCAGAGAAGAACATCTCCCTCAAGGCAGTTTACCTGCCGGGTCAGGACAAAGTATTTGCTGACTTCCTGAGCCGGGTCCTTCAAACCCACAAGTGGCAATTGAACCTAGTGGTGCTGGGGGAGGTTTTTTGCCACTGGGGGACCTCAGTGATGGACCTCCTTGCCAGTGTGGAGAATGCACTTCTGCTCTCGGAGGCTGGCCCGGGGTTGGGAGGCAGCGGATGCCTTTCTCCTCCCCTGGTCCAGTGGCCTGCTGTACACATTCCCGCCAACACCCCTGGTTCCCTAGGCACTTCTCAAGATACAAGTGGAGACGGCCTCCATCTTCATAGCTCCCAGGCAACCATGGTTCTCCCTGCTCCTGCAGCTGTCTCGGAGAGACCCACTGCCACTAGGGAGCTCTCCAGACCTGCTGTCGCAGGATGGCAGGATGCTGCGGCAACCCAACCTCCCGGCCTGGATGTGGAGATGTTTGCTATAGCGCACCAGCACCTCTCAAAGGATGTCCTACTAGTCTTGCATAAAGATTCTATGTGTCGGGCATATGCCTTTAAATAGCACAGGTTCTTGCTTTGGTGCATGGACGGGGTTCTCAATCCCTTCTCCTGCTTGATGCAAGACATCTTGCACTACGTCTTGCATCTTTCTGGGGCTGGTCTAAAATCCAACATGGTCAGAGTGCACCTCTGTACCATTTTGGCTCACCACAGCCAGTCCAGTTTGGTGCACCCTTTGGTGGGCCATTTCATGAGAAGGCTTCTCCTTTCCCGGCCCCCAATCGGCCCTCTGCCGGTGTCGTGGGACCTCAATGTGGTGTTGGGGAAGAAGATGGTTCCCCCCTTTAAGCCCCTGGCTACCTGCCATCTCAAGTATCTGTCTTGGAAGGTCATTTTCCTGGTGGCGTTCACTTCTGCCAGACGAGTAAGTGAACTGCAGGCGCAGGTGTCCCATGCACCTTACACCAGATTCCACAGGAACAGAGTTGTTTCAGACCCACCCCATGTTCCTGCCAAAGGTAGTCTCTGCCTTCCACTTGAATCAGGAGGTGGTGCTCCCCACCTACTTTCCCAGGCCTCACACCTCCAGGGTGGAGGCCTCCCTGCACACGCTCGACTGCAAGAGTGCCTTGTCCTTTTACATCCGGAGGATGCAGCCCCACCACCGCTCAGCGCAACTGTTTGTCTCTTTTGATCCCAGTTGACTCGAGGTTGCTTTCTCCAAGTGCACCCTCTCACAATGGGTGGCCAACTGTATTTCTTTTGCCTATGAGCAGGTGGGGCTTTCTCTGAAACAGCATGTCACAGTGCACAATGTGCATGCCATGGCGGCCTCGGTGGCCAATCTGCACTCGGTGCCCTTGCTGGACATCTGCCGGTTCATCACCTCGGTGCATACCTTGCAATGCACTATTGTCTGGAGGAGAATTCATGGCGTAATAGCACCTTTGACCAGGCAGTACTTCATCACCTCTTTGGGGAATAGTGCAACTCCTCCTCTCCAGCCCTCTGTGTTCAGGCTACCAGAGAGGAAATTGCATCTTCGATGTTGCAACTGCAGTGCCAGACTTCCAGCCAACCAACGCTCCCTGCTGTCCTTTACAGTCCGCTTTTTGGGTCACCTGTGGCTTCTATATGTTTTTCAGTAGTCTGTAGCTTGGGAGTCCCATATGTGAGGACTGACTTCCTGCTTGTTCCCAGAGAAAGCGTAATTATTCACCTGTAACAGGTGTTCTCCGGGGACAGCAGGAATCGGTCTTCACAATCCTCCCTCCTCCCCGTGGAGTTGTTTTATCTTTTATCTTTATTCAAAGCTTAATATACCGCCCACACACAAGGTACCAAAGCAGTTTACAATCAGTAAAATTCAAATACTGCTAGGAAGAGGAATCAGAACGCCAGCCTTCAGATAGGAGAGAGATAGCAGGTTAAAGAGAGGGACAGCAGAGAAGGAAAGACTACATCGGGACGGTAGGATGTGGACTTTTCATTTTTTATACTTGATTAAGCTATGTCATCATACTGAGGTAAGATGGCACCCTTCGGCAGGAAGGTGAACTCATGCACGGCATAATTCCCAGAAACTTTCTTTGAAAGCTGGGGAGTGGATCCGCATGGACTCCATTGGCGCCAATGTCACCCATATGTTACATTTGTGAGGACTGATTCCTGCTGTCCCCGGAGAACACCTGTTACAGGTGAGTAACTACGCTTTCACAGTAACCAATGTGAAGTGTAATTAACAGTTGCTGAGGCTGGCTGCTGTTTGGAGTGCTCTCCATAATCACACCAAAATATTTTGCTTGATGAACTCTTTTAGCAGTGGCACAAAACACATCCCGCATTCAAACAAGCCATTCACGTTCGGTATCTTTGCTGAGGTAAAGATCAGCATTTTCTCTTTTCTTAATTTATCTCAGGTATTCATTCATAACGGGTCAAATTCTGCCAACAGTGAAACATCACCAAGGAAATTTCCATTGCTAGGATCATGTCATTTTTCTGTAGTTCCACAAAAAAACAGATTCCGTTCTGCCAATGACAAATGATGGAAATGATTCTCAGGAGATCAGCTTTCCAGTAATTTCTTTCCATTGCAGTTAACTTCATATTGATGCTGTCAACAGTTTTATTGCCAGCAATTCCTGCTTTCAGTTTCTGCCATGCCTCCTGTTGCATATATGTGCCATTGAATATTCATGCTTTTTCAGAAAAGAATGAATATGTTTCCATGCACGGAAGCTGTTTTTTAAAATAGCATGTTCATGTTTTCCAAAAAGAGTACCATAAAAGCAAAGGGCCCGATATGTAAAGGATTTATGGGGGGGATATTCAGTAGCAATGCCTATCCGTCACCGCTGAATTCTAACTCTTGATATTTAATGCTGGGGCCATACCCAGCCACCAGGATTGAATATCTGGGTCACTGAAGAAGCTGGAAGCTAACCAAGCAGCTGCGATATTGAGCCACTGTCCAGTTAGTTTCTGCAGGTAAAGTTAAGCCAGCCTTTACCACGTCTGACTTTACCTGTTTGTTGCCAACTGGGCAGCGGCGATATTGAGCTGCTGCCCGGTTAACAATGGGTGCCACCTCTGCTCCACACCAGTTAAAAAAAAATATATATAGTTTCCATATCATCCTGCTTGGCCAGTCCAAACAAGTGGGTTGTGTCCCCCAACCTGCAGAGGTAGAGACAGAGAAAAATCCAGAATCTTCTGTTGACCTCAACTTGCACTATATCTGAAGCAGCTAGAGGGCATACAACCTCAATGTTTGTCTCCAGTAGAGTGTGAACATATTGGAGCAACTCTGAAAATTTTGATTAATTTAGCTCATGAGTAACAGCTTTTAGGAGCAACTTCCTCACTTGAATTCGACATAGGAGGCACCTGGGTCACCCTTAATACTGGTGCCCTCCTGGGTTTGCCAAGGAGGAGGGGTATTGGTTCAGTTCCCCATCCTTATCTTTTTAAGGGCTGGTTGAACAGCCAAATTGTTGGAACAAGACCTTCAACCTAGCATAGCCTCATTGCCCCCTTCCCCTCCTCCTTCTCCTCCAGCTCTCCCCTGTGCTTTGCTGAGGCTAAGGCACTACTGTATTTTTGACCAGCCTTTGTTCTGGTCTTTCTTTGTTTTATTACGCTGTTTGTACTCTCATCAAGTTGAAGTAGACTAACATTTTGAATGAACCTTGATGCAGTCTTTGATGCCAAAAATTGTCCAAGTCGGGTCCTGTTAATTCAATTTGTGGTTGCAAAGATACTATTGGTGTTGCTGTGGTCATGCTCTGCTTTTTTGTTGGACTGCCCTCCTGGGTTTGCCAAGGAGGAGGGGTATTGGTTCAGTTCTCCATCCTTATCCTATTAAGGGCTGGTTGAATAGACAAATTGTTGGATCAAGACCTTGAGCCTAGCACAGCTTCAGTGCACCTTACCCTCCTTCTCTTCCTCCAGGTCAAAGGTTTCAAGAAGTATGTGGTTGTAGGACATGGCTGCAGGGGAGTAACACTGAGCACAGCACCATTGTTGTCTGGGTTCTCTGGGGGTGAGTACCAGATCTAAATTCCTATCTCTGTACAAATCTATGCCTCTGTGCTTATTTTAAGGTAATTGTGCCTGCCGCTAAGGGGATGGCCAGAATGGAGGGAGTGTCCCAGGCCTCTGGCCTATCTTCCCCAGAATTATTATTCTTTCTTCAGCAGGCATGGTCCTTCTGGCATGGCAATTCAGACCCTTCAGTCTCTGGCCCCTCCTGCTCTTTCTCCTCTTGCTCAGAGGGCAGCCCCTCAGTGTGGGATGGGCAGAGACCATGAGGGGCCCCTCTGCAGAAGCACCTTCCCTGAAGAGGACAGACTCAGATCAGCTCTTTGGTGCTAAAGATCCTGATTTGAGTTCCAGGGGATCGGACAGTGACTCCACTTGTGAAGAGCATGAGCCTTGAGCGCCAGAGGACCAGGATGATTCTCATATCATTTGCTTTGGAAAGAGGAACTGGCAGCCTTGATTGTTGAAGTTTCTTCTGCCCTGTGGCTGTCTGATTCTGGGTCGGCGGAATAGGAGTCTCGGGTGTATTGTCTCCTGCAGGGAGTCAGGAAACCCTCTAAGGCATTTCCCTTCCCAGAGGTCCTGAAGAACATGATATGCACAGAAAGGGGGAAGAGTCGTAAGCAGTCTCTACCCTCTTTGTCAGGAGGATCTTGTTGCATGGATGTGCTTGCCCCAGGCAGATGTGCAGGTGATGGCCATTATTAAGTGCTCCATCATTCTGGTGGAGGGTGGTACGGCTCTCAATGATCAAGTAGATCTCAAGGTAGAGGTCTTTTTGAAGAGTCAGTTTTCAACCACCTCTCTTATCTTCCAAAGGGTCATTTGCAGAGGCCTTATGGCTCATGCGCTGCTCCACTGGGCCAGTATCTCCTGCAAGATGAGACTTCACTACTCCTGGAGTCAGCAGCAGCCTTTTTGGTGGATGCCATGTACAATTTGGTCCACTTGGAGACCCAGGTTATTGCCTTTTCCATGGTAGAGTGTCGCTGACTTTGGTTTCACCATTAGTCAGCTGACATGGCTTCCAAATCTCAGTTATCTGGACTCCTCTTCAAGAGGAAGCTTGTGTTTGGGGAGGACTTGGAGAGGCTGGTTGGGGAACTAGGAGCTTCCAAACCTCATCACCTTCCAGAGGATCAACCTAAAGGGTCTGAGAAGCGTGGCCTCTCATTCTCTGCTTTGCATTCTCCTTGCTCCCAACACCAGGAGTCTCAGGGGTTCAGGGACTACCCGGAAGTATTGCCCAGGGAGGCCATCCTTTCCTCTCTCTGGCTACCAGTCCCGTTCCTTTCAAGGGACTCATAGACCCCGTGGGGTGTCGTCCTCTTCCAAGTCTCAATTCTCCCATCAAACATAATGATGAGTTGGGGCCCATTCCAGGGTACCCCCTGTCAGCAGCCAACTCCGTCTCTTCTTCAAGCAATGGGCCCATGTGACCTCAGACCAGTGAGTGCTTGATATCATTAAGTTTGATTACATGCTGGAATGCATGGATCCTATCCCAGCCTTCCTGATGTCTCCTTGTGGCTCTGCAGACAAGAGGTCTGCCATTCAGTCTACTCTGGAGAGGCTCCTCAGTCTCCAGGTCATAGTGCTGGTACTGCCTGTCGATAGGGGCAAGGGAAAATATTCCATTTCCTTTGTGGTACCAAAGAAGGATGGCTCCTTCAACCCGATTTTGGATCTCAAGGGCATCAATGCTCACCTGAGGACCTTTCATTTCCGCATGGAGTCATTGAGGATGGTTATAATAGCGGTTTGGCATGGAGAGTTTTTTGCATTGTTGGACTTGGATAAAACACATTCCCATACACGAGGATCATAAGAACATAAAAAATGCCATACTGGGTCAAACCAAGGTCTGTTAAGCCCAATATGCTGTTTCTAACAGTGGCCAATCCAGATCACAAATACCTAACAATTTCCCAAAAAGATGTACAGGTTCCATAATGCTTGTATTGAGGCAAGTAGTGGATTACCCGAGTGCTCTTTAATAATTTATGGACTTTTCCTCCAGGAATTTGTCCAAACCTTTTTTAAACCCAGCTACACTAACAGCTTTTACTACGTCCTCCTGTAACGAATTCCAGAGTTTACATACGCGTTACGTGAAAAAATATTTTCTCTTATTAATCTTAAACAGGTTACACTGTAGCTTCATTGGATGTCCCCTAGTCCCTCTACTTTTTGATGGCATAAAGAATCGCTCTATGTTTACCCATTCCACTCTATTAATTTATAGACCGCTATCATATTTCCCCTGTCATCTCTTTTCCAGGTTGAAGAGCCTTAACCTTTTAAGCCTCTCCTCATTGGGGTATCCTTCCATCCCCTTTATCATTTTGGTAGCTCTTCTCAGTAGCTTTTCTAATTCTGCTATATCCTTTTTAAATATGGCGACCAGAATTGCACACAGCATTCAAGGTGCGGTCGCACAATAGAATGATACAAAGGCATTATAATATCCTTTGTTTTATTCTCCATTCCTTTCCTTATGATCCTAGCATCCTATTTGCCTTCATGGCTGCCGCTGCACACTGGGCAGAGGGTTTCAACATGTTATTCACGATGACGCCTAAATCTTTTTCCTGGGTGGTGGTTCCTAATGTGGAACCTTGCATTGTATAACCATAGTTTGGGTTGTTCTGTCCTAGGTGCATAACTTTGCACTTGTCCACATTAAATTCAATCTGCCATTTGAACGCCCAGTCTTCCAGTTTATCAAGGACCTCTTGCATTTTAACAACTTCAAATAATTTTGTGTCATCTGCAAATTTGATCACCTCACTTGTTATTCCTATTTCCAGGTCATTTATGAATTGGTTAAAAAGCAGCAGGCTCAGCACAGATCCTTGAGGAACTCCAGGCTTTTTCGAATGGATTAGCTCCACCTTAGCCAGGATGGAACCAGGCTGCTGACATTCATCTTTAAAAAGGAGATAGAGAAGCTTTTAAACTAGATAATAGAGGAATGCCAACAGTCGCCCAAGAGCGCATGGTTTGGAAGGATGTACCCTTGAAGAATACTAGCAAAAGATTGAAGTTAGGACATATTGACTGAGAGGTTCCAATAAAGTCAAAAGCAACCCTGATGCCCTCAAGTCCAGAGCAGACAGTGCTTAAAGATTCCAAATTACTCTGGTCTACCTATAACCAGATTAATATGAACAAAACACCTCTAAAATGCTTGTATGCAAATGCTAGAAATCTGATGGAGAGTTAGAATATATAGAACTAAATGAGAGATTAGATATGACTGGTATCTCAGAGACCTCGTGGAAGGAGGACAACCAGTGGGACACTGTGATACCTGGATACAAATTATATCACAATGATAGAGGGGATCAAATTGGTGGAAGGGTTGTGCTCTATGTTAGAGAGGGCATTGAATCACACAGGATTAAAGTTTTGCAGGAAAGAAAATACACTGTAGAATCTCTATGAATCGAAATTCCAAGTAAAAAGAGGAAGGTGATGGCAGTGTGGGGGGGGGGGGGGAGATACTACCAACTGCCTAGTCAGAATGAACAAATGGATGATGAAATGCTAAAAAAAATCAGGGAAGCTAACAAAAGTGGCAACAGAGCAGCTGGTTCATAAGGAAACAAGGGGGAAACTATTTTGGCCCTAGTCCTTAGTGGAACACAAGATCTGGTGCAAGAAATAAGGATTTTGAGGCAACTTGGCAATAGTGATCATAGCGCATTTGATTCAATAAATGGAGGAAGGACAGCGAGGAAATGCATATTACTGCTTTTCAACTTTCAAAAGGGAGACCATGATAAAATGAAGAAAATAATTAAGAAAAAACTAAAAGGAGCTGATGCAAAGGGAACAGATTTACACCAAGCTTGGGTGTTTAAAAATACTATCTTGGAAGCCCAGATCAGCTGTATTCCATTCTTTAAGAAAAGAGAAAGGAAGTGCAAAAAACTGCCAGCATGGTTTAAAGATGAGGTCAGAGATGCTGTTGTAGACAGAAGAACATCTTTCAGGAATTGGAGCTATTTATTTATTTATTTATTTACATTCTCTTATATACTGCGCTATTCTGCATCAGTGCGGTTTACATTGAACAAACTGAAATTACATTGAACAGGGCATTATAACTTGGAGATAACTATTTTACAGGGAACATGGGGGCTATGGAGGGTTAAGTGGCTTGCCCAAGACCACAAGGAGCACCTTGTGGGACTAGAAACCCCAGTCCTTCCGGCACAAGGTTGCTGTCCTCTAGTGGGATTTGAACCCCCGACCTTCCGGCCTGAAGTACCTTGCCCCAACCACTAGGCCACTAGGCCACTCCTCCACTCCATTCATCATTTATTTATTTATTTAATGGTATTTATATACCGCCTTATCATTCAATCAAAGCGGTTTCCATGGCAAACAATCAAGGGGGCAAATGTTTTCATGCAGTGTACAGAGTGGTGTGTATGTGTTGGCGGGGATGCGATTAGATTTGGTTTATCTACATAGTGCGCTATTATACATCATGAGCTATTATACAGTCTTATATACAGTCTTGGGGTGGAGGGGGGGTTGATGATCTGACTTGTATGCTGGTTCAGGGGGTATGTCCATAGTAATCGATGAACAGGGTTGTCTTCAGCTGTTTTCGGAAGTCCTTGATTTCTGTGGTTAGTCTCAGATCATCTGGGAGGGAGTTCCATATGGATGGAGCAGCCAGGGAGATTGCTCATTGTGCGGTGTCTTTGCGGGTCTTGGTGAAGTCTTTTGGGGTGTTAACCCGATTGGAGGTGCCTCTTCTTCTTGGCCGTGTGCTTGTGTCTGGTTGTATGAGTGTGTGTAGGCTTATGGCGGAGGAGTGTTGTTTGATCTTGAATATGTTTATCATAGTCTTGTATTTGATGCGTGAGATGATTGAGAGCCAGTGCAGTTCTTTCAGTATGGGTGTGATGTGATCGTGTCTTGTAGTACCGGCTATTATGCGGGCAGCTGTGTTTTGGGCCAGTTGTAGTGGTCTGAGGGTCTGCTTTGGTAGCTCGGTGAATATTGGATTGCAGAAGTCTAGTAGATGGGTTATCAGCGCCTGGCAAACGGTGCGAAAGTGCTCTGGGTCGAGGAGGGGCTTGAGTCTTCTGATGAGTCGCATTCTTAGGTATGCACTTTTGGTTGCTCTGCCCATGTGTGCTTGGAGGTTAACTTCTTTTTCCAGGATGACTCCGAGGTACTTAACTTCTGATTTTATGGGTATGAGTGCATCTCTTATCTTGATGTCGGGTGGGGGATAAAGGCCGGGTTTCGCGTGATGATCATTGCCTCCGTCTTGCTGTAGTTGATTGATAGGTTGTTTTCCTGAAGCCAGTTTGCCATTTGGGTGAGGCAGTTTGTTATGTTGGTGTAGTCCGGGTTGTTGACTGAGATGGGTGTGTAGATCATGATGTCATCTGCGTAGATTGTATAATATATGTGGTGCTCTTTCATGATGACACATATTGGCTGGATGTATAGGTTGAATAGGAGAGCTGAAAGGGCCAATCCCTGTGGCACTCCTTGTTTGACTTTTATGGGTCGAGCTGTGTTGTGTCCTACTTTGACCTGTATTTGTCTGTCGGTTAGGTATAAATGGAACCAATTCAGGGTGGCACCGTGTAGACCGATGTTCTGTAGTCTATCCAATAGAGTCTTGTGGTTAACTGTATCAAATGCAGATGAGATGTCAATGAATATCATGAGTATGCCTTTCTTGGTGTTGTCTATGATGCGGAGGACGCTGTCGAAGAGGTATATCAGAAGAGTTTCTACCCCATGGTTGGGGTGGAACCCGTGTTGATTGTTGTCCAGGGGAGCGTGGTTGTCTGTGTGTTCTTGTAGTTGGTGCTGTACAGTTTTTTCGATTATTTTTGCTAAAAGTGGTATGCTGGAGATGGGCCTGTATGCTGCTGGATTGTTCTTGTCAAGTGTGGATTTCTTCGGGATAGGTCTTATTGTTGCGAGCTTCAATTGATTTGGCATGCGCCCTTGGGTTAGAGAGGAGTGTACTATCTTGTGGATGGTTTGGATGAAGTTTGATTTGGTGGCCTTGATCCAGGGCACTGGGCAGGGATCCGTGGGGGCGGTGCTTGTCTTGATTGCTGAGATGATGTGGGATAGTTGCTCCGTGGATGGGGTGTTGAATGTTCCCCAGGTGTTCAAGGGTGTGATAGTCTTTGGGGTTGGGCTGGGTCTTGTTTGTTCTGTTGAGTGGAACGTTTCGTGGATGTGGCCTGCAAATTTTTGTGGGTCCAGTTGCACTTTGTCTTCGGTATCCTGGTCTTTGGTGAGGGCTTTTACGATTTCAAATAGTTCTCTGGGTTTGTTGTTGGAGTTGTGTATGAGGTTTGTATGGTATTCCCTTTTTGTTTGGTTGATGCATTCATTGTATTGTTTTTGCTTTGTTAGGTATAGTTCCTGGTTCTCGGGTGACTTGTTCTGTCTCCATCTCCGTTCTGTTTTTCTGAGGCTCCTCTTTTCGTTTCTTATAGTTTTAGAGTTTTATAGTTTTATAGTTTTTGAAAATTTTATTTAAGCTTTTAGCAAACATACACACATAAACAAAACAGCAAACCCCTCCCTCCCCTCCCCCCCCCCCCCGGGTTCTCTGAGAATCAATGTGGAGCAGTTATTACTAAATACACTATAATGGAGGTTTCCATACAAAAAAACAAACAAAAAAACAAAAACAAAAACATGAGTCCTACAAGAGCAACTAGCTGAGCACTTCGCTCTCTCAGGAAACAGAAGAACGAGCACAATATTGATCAAGAAGCACCCATCTGTCTACACTAAACATCACTGTACTCGGATAGTGCAGCTGGTAGTATAATTTTTCAAGATTGGCATAAAAACAAACAAGGTTCCACCAGCACTCAAAATGCAAAGAGCGAAATTGCTTCCAATGAGAAAGAATAAGCTTAAGTGCAATGGCTAGCATAAAATTAAGTAAAAATGCCTGTTCCTTAGTAAGGTTCAAAGAAGGCTCCGTCGCTCTTAACAGCACCATGGTGCTTGAAAAGGGATATGAAAATCCTAAAATACTCTGGACCCGAGCCCACACTTTTTGCCAAAAGCCTTGGAGCAGGGGGCAATCAAAAAACATATGCCTATAGGTACCTAACTCGAGTTGACAGGACCAGCATCTGCCAGTTGACAACTTGTCCCATTTGGATACCTTGATGGGGGTAATAAAGGCTCTGTGCAGAAAAAAATACATAGATTGGGTGAGTGCCGCTGATCGAGACACTCTCGTTACCGGGCCCCACAAAGACTTCCACATTACAGGAGTAATCTCGGTACCCAAATCTGCTTCCCATGTTTTAGTAAGTCCCGGGTTGGGAGTTAGGAAGCACTCTCAAATAGATCTATACAGGAAGGACATAGCACCCCTTCGTCCAAGGGCTTCCCGAATGATGTGATAAGGAAACCCTTCAGAGGCCAGTTCTCCACCCTTCACTCCCTTAGCATCTAAACAATGTTTAAGTTGTAACCACTGAAAGTAACAGGAGAGGGGGAGGCCAAACTCCTTTTGTAGAGCTGAGAAATCTTTCCATCTCTGACCAGCATATAGCTGCCCCAAGACCCATATACCACTGCACATCCATCTATGCCAGGCAAACACTCTGTTACGGATCTTGAACGATGGGTTCCACCATAAAGGTGTTTGCCTAGAAAAAGCACCTTGGGGGCCTTTGAGCCGACCCAGCTGCAAAAAGGCCTCCTGAGTGGCCAAAATAATCCCCCCTGTCTCGGCGTCCCGTGGAAATTGCATGCCCAACAGATGCCGCAGGGGCCAAGGAGCCACCAACTGCTCCTCTACCACTAACCAACTCGGCTTGTGCTCCGGCTCCTCAATAGCTGCCCACTGGGCACCTTGTTTTAGTAAAAGGGCTTGATGGTATCTATGGAAATCGGGGAACAAAACGCCTCCTTCGTCTTTAGACGCCTTAAGCTTCTGAGTGGCAATTCTTGGACGTTTCCCGCTCCAAAGAAAGGACAATAATGAACGCTCCAAATCAGCGTAGACAGACCGGGGGAAAACAAAGGGGAGCATACCCAGCACATAATTTATTTTAGGGGTAAGTACCATTTTAATAGTCTCTAATCTACCCCACCAGGAGAGATGGATAGGGGACCAGGAGAGAGACCGTTTGCGAATCAGCAGAAGGAGATCAGATACATTAGAAGTAATGGTATTTCCCCGCGAAGCACAGTATTGGGTGCCTAGGTAAGTAATTTTGTCGGCTGTCCACCTAAAGGGAAACTCCGCCATCAAGCTCGAATTAGAGAGTTTATTCAGCGGAAATGCAACTGATTTCGACCAGTTTATTTTATAACCAGAGATCGCGGAATAGCTCTCTATTAACGTTAGGATTGCAGGAACCTCTGCCGGCTGAGTAAAAAGCAGTAGATCGTCCGCGTAAGCGGAAAGTTTGATCTGTAAGTCTCCCAAACGGAAGCCAGCAATCTCCTTGTGCTGCCGAAGGGCAATAGCCAGCGGTTCCAATGCTAGGTTAAACAGAAGGGGAGAGAGAGGACACCCCTGCCTAGTTCCTCTCTGGAGCGAAAAAGAGCTGGAAAGAATGCCGTTGGCGGAAATACGGGCACGGGTATCCATATATAAGACTTTGACCATCTTGACAAAATCGGGCCCAAGTTCAAACCAATGTAGTGCTTGAAAGAGAAAGGCCCACTCCAATCTGTCAAACGCTTTCTCAGCGTCAAGTGATAGCCCGATATAAGGCAGAGAACTAGCAGAAGCCCTCTCAAACAAATTACATAGCAGCCGCGCGTTATCCGTCGTAGCTCTCCCAGGTACAAAGCCACATTGGTCCGGGTGAATGAGATCCCCAATTACTTTAGTAAGCCTCTGCGCCAGAGCGCTTGCGTAAAGCTTATAATCTGAGTTCAGCAGAGAAATCGGCCGATAATTCGTCACTAGCTGGGGATCCTTTCCAGGCTTTTCCAAGACTACAATAGTGGCCTCCGAAAAATTCCCAGTAGTGCTCTGTTCTCCAACTAACTCTGTGAAATATATCAGGAGGTATGGGATTAGATCCTCACAGAAAACTGATAAAATTCAGCCGGAATTCCATCTGGACCGGTGGCTTTGCCCCTGGGCATTCCTCTGATAACAGAGCGCAATTCTTTACTGGAAAACGCGGCGCCAAGTTCCCTTGCCTGTCGGGCAGATGCTGAAGGGTGAGAAAGCTCTCCCAGAAAGGCGGAAAAAGCGTTTGCATCTGGGTTTATATCTGAGGAGTATAGTCTTCCGTAGAATTTAGAGAATTCATTCAGAATGCATTCACTCGACGTTTGTAGTACTGATTTGTCGTCCAGCAAGGAAACAATTCTTTTCTTGTCCTGCTGCCCTTTCAAGGCTGAAGCAAGAGTCTTACTCGCCCTATTTCGCTCAACATGAAATCTAGCCGACTGCTGTAACAAAGTTTGCTCCACTTCTGAAGAAACTACCTCATTGTATTGATATCGTAACCTTTGAAGTCTAAGCAGAATGTTGGGGTTAGAGCATGTCGCCCATAATCTTTCCCCTGCCTTGATTTGGTTTTCAAGAGCCGCTAAGTGAGCCTTTTGTTTTTTACGCTCCCGAATTGCGTAACTAGTGATGGCAGCTCGGAGAGAAGCCTTAAATGCCTCCCACCAGGCCCAGGTTGCGGTATCTCCTACCTTGTTGGTGTCAAAATAAGAACTGATGACCTCCCGTATTTCTGACTGAAAAGAAGGAACAGCTAACCACGACCTATTAAACGCCCAAGGCGGGGCGGGGCGGTCAAAGCCTTGTAGCTCAAATTGCAGTGTAGCCGCAGCATGATCCGATATACAAATACTTTCTATACCGGCCGAACAACCCCAGGAAACCAAGGACTTTGTCACCAAAAAAAAATCAATACGCGAAGAAGACTTATGAAAGGGGGAAAAATAGGTAAAATCCCTGCCCTTGGGGTGGAGAACCCGCCAGACATCTACCAAGCCAGAGGACTCACAAAGGGCCTGAAAGGCTAATAATGCTTTGGAAGGTTTTTCCACTCTTCCAGGAGAACGATCCACTAGCGCATCAGGCACCAGATTGAAATCACCCCCCACAATAATAGGGGCTCCAGTTTCCATCTGGAGTCTGCCCGAGAGTGCACGAAAAAAGAAAGGGTCATCAAAGTTGGGGCCGTAGATGTTAAAAATTGAGAGGGTCTGATTACCAACTTGTATGAGAGAGTTTGCCCATCTGTCCCCTTCGTCCTGAGATGAACTGAGAACCAAGGCCCCCAGGGTTTTCCTGACTAGGGTAACCACCCCATTTTTTTTTTTATGAATTGCAGAAGAGGAACCTATTACACTAAATTTCTTATTGTTTAGTTTAGACACTTCCGCAGACAGGAGGTGAGTTTCTTGTAATAGAAATATATCGGCCTTTTGCCTCCCGCAATACGACAGAATTTTCTGTCGTTTGGCCGGAGACCGGAGACCCTTAACATTCAGGGACAACAATTGTAAATTATTAGCCATTGCACTTTAAAAAAAACAATGAAGAACCCCCCAACATATACACAAGCTCAGTAATACATATATTCAAGACACAACCTCCCCACTGAACCCAGAGAACCAACATATATTTCCCACTCCCAATCCCCAACAATAGGTAGGCCAGCATGACTAAAATAACAATATGGCTGACTGACTCGAACCCCCACCACCATGTCTAAGTATTAAGCTACATATGTATTCGTTATCCTTAATATTACAAATACAGCCTTATACTACAGCCAATGAGCCAGGTATCCCACGAAGAGTGATTGGGAGCACAGCAGAGTACTATCAACTATTCCCGAAGGGCCAAGCCCGGTTGCTTTGCTGAGGCAAGGCTGATCAGCTATAGCGGGCCTGAAAAAGGATCAGAAGGCCCCCAGCGACCAACACTCCGCACTGCTCCCCTAACACTCCAATACAGCACTAGGACCACCCGCAGCTAATTTTGATGCATCATGAGAGCTTCTTGATCCTCAATGTAACGTTTAAGAATCAACGGGTCCTCAAAAGTCTTGGTTACATTATGTAAGGTAACTTTGAACCGCGCCGGATTCATTAGGCCATAGCGGGCTTGTAGGTGCTGCAATCGGGGCCTGAGCGCGAGGAAAGCCTTCCTTTTCTCCACCGTGGGTCTGCTGTAATCAGGGAAAAAGAATATTTTCTGCCCTTCAGATAGCTGAAGTTGCTTCCCTTTTGCCGCCGCCAAAATCTGTATTGCGTGTTGATGTCGCAGGAGACAAAATATCAGCGGGCGCGGCCTATTACTTTGTACAGAGGTGAAGGATGGTATACGGTGCGCACGCTCAATCTCCAGAGGTCGAACAAAGTTAAGCTGGAGAAGCTCCGGTAACCATGCTTCCAAATAGCGAATCGGGTCCTGCCCTTCCAGACCCTCCGGGAGTCCAACAAGGCGTATGTTATTACGTCGGGCCCTGTTATTCATATCCTCTATTGATTTTTCCAGGTATTCCACCTTCCGGCTCGATTTGGCTGCCTGCTGTGCCCCCTCCTCACATTTGGAGATCGCCGCCTCAGCCTTTTCCATCCGGCAGGATAACGATGCCATTTGAGACCGTAGCTCTTTCATATCGGCCTGCATCTCAGCCAACGCGTCCCCATTCAGGTCTACACGCGTGCGGATCGCCCGTACTGCATGCAGCAACTCCGACATGCTCTCTGATTTCTCCTGCAGGGAGGCCTGCTTCTGCGGCGAGAGCGGATCCGTTTTGGTCCGTTTTGTACCAGAATTAGGTGGGTTACCAAATTCCAGCCGGGTTTGCTTGCTCACAGCCATCCTTTGAATCTCCAAGCTGAACCAAATTCTTAAAATTGAGCCCCGCCACCAGCAACAGCTCTCCCCTTCCCTGGGGATCGAGCCATCGCCGGCAGGAGGAGCCTGCAGCCCACGAGGCCCAATCGGGCAAAGGATCAAGGCCTTTAAAGGCAGCACGACGTCGGGAGCCGTCCCTTTGAGCCCCGCCACCAGCAACAGCTCTCCCCTTCCCTGGGGATCGAGCCATCGCCGGCAGGAGGAGCCTGCAGCCCACGAGGCCCAATCGGGCAAAGGATCAAGGCCTTTAAAGGCAGCACGCCGTCGGGAGCCGTCCCTTTGAGCCCCGCCACCAGCAACAGCTCTCCCCTTCCCTGGGGATCGAGCCATCGCCGGCAGGAGGAGCCTGCAGCCCACGAGGCCCAATCGGGCAAAGGATCAAGGCCTTTAAAGGCAGCACGCCGTCGGGAGCCGTCCCTTTGAGCCCCGCCACCAGCAACAGCTCTCCGGAGGCTCTTGCCGCTGAACGCTCTACCTAGAGGGATCGAGCCTCCGGACCGCCTCCCGCTGAAGCGGCTGTCCAATCTGGGCAGTCCCTGGCGCTTTAAAAGAGTGCGCCAACAGGCGCCCCCGCGCCGGCGGGTCCGCGCCGGAGGGCCGCGCAAGAGGGCCCTTTGGCACGGCCCTTCGGCTAAGGCACGTAAGCCTACCCACCCACAGCAGAGACAAAGAAGAAACTCTCACCGCAGAATCATCAACCACACAGAGCACAGCTAAATCCCCAAGGTCGAGCTCACCTACCTCATCCTCTCATCAAGCACAGCAAGTATTCCCCTACAATTGCTATTTATGGACTATTAATGTATATAATTAACAGCCTAAAACCTGAACGTTTACCACACTACTCTGCCTCAATCTATAAAGTGACAATCAGAAGTACATGTTAACAGTTATCTGCTGCACTGAGCTACACTAAATACTATTGTTAGTAACCTCCACAGTTTTACCACTATTGTGAATACTTTAATTCCATCATACGGTACTGTTGTTAGTAGCTAGCCAGATATTATATCAAGTAACATTAACAAGCAACAAAACAATAATTTCTATTGTTACTGTGATACTATTGTTAATAGCCCCCCACAGTTTATTACTATTGTAGCCCCATACAGTTTATTACCATTGTCAATAGAATATTGTTACTGTGCTACTATTGTTAGTAGCCCCCACAGTTTATTACTATTGTCAAAAGATTATTACCATCATATAGTACTGTTGCCAGTAGCTATCTAGCACAAAGTTTACTACTGTCAGTAGAATATTTTCAATCTGCACCGTTGTCAGTTGCCAGTAGCCATCCTTCAATAGGTATCATTTTCTTACTGTTGTCAGTAGTATACCCATAACTAGTACTGTTATAAGGATATTAATAACTAGCCTGTAATAGTTACTACCCATGGCATTATTGTTGTCAGCAATATTCTCATAAAGCTACACTTACAAATCATTGCACTGCTGTTACAAATAGCTGATACATTGTAACAATCCCATACAATTGTGACAAACAGCCAGCCAAAAGCTTATTTACTGTTCTAACTCTTCTAACCGATACTTTGCTGTTCTAACCTAATCACGTACAACTCAACGCAACCACACACAAGCCCTCTTGCATAGCCCGCCAGAAACACTTCTCTCTTACAAAACAAAATACAAAATAATGGCCTACCTAAAAATAAAGTCACTGCCAACCACTCTCCTTCTAATAGCCCTCCTTCTGCAACTAACATACACATATAAACTCAACAACCCCCCTTGTAATAGCATCCCCATCATCCATAACCCCAACCGCAATCTAACACGCTCTCCGCTACACTATCACTCATACAACCCGCCACCAAACAATAGTTCCCACAGACATCCTCCTAGAGTAATCCAGATAAACTGTAAAAACCATGACCACAAAATATCCTCTACTTGCACGGACACCAAACTAAAATTGATCTTAATAAACATTCGTTCTATTCGGAACAAAATACCAATAGTAAATGATATAATAAGAGACGAACAACCTGACATCCTCTTCATCACTGAAACATGGCTAACACCTACAGACACAATATTATTAAACCAACTTCACACTTCACAATATGATGTATTCAACTGCCACCGTGACACAAAAAGAGGAGGTGGTGCACTCATCATCACTAAAAAAAACCTACAATACACCCTAATGAACTCAAACAATGTCGAAGGAATGGACATAATAAACATTGAAAACAGAACATTAGCATTCTCCTTAATCTATAGACCCCCATCAGCTGATCACAAAAATCTCTCCCCCATCCTTGAACTCGCATGCACAACGTCTCAGAGAAAACCCCTCATAATCTTAGGTGACCTTAACCTCCCATCTCTGAACCAATCCCAAAAAGACAACTTCATTGACTCAATGTCCCACATGGGATTTAACCAGATAGTCCATACCCCCACACATAATAAAGGGAACTCACTTGATCTTGTTTTCCTCCCTACCCCCTTTAACCTACATGAACTCCATTCTTCCCCGATAGCTACGGAAGTACCATGGTCTGACCACCATTTGATAACATTCCACCTATTAGCACAAACAACATCACAGTCCACAAACAAAATATCACATATCTCACGCTTTCCCCACTTTGATAATGACACATTCCTTGACAAGGTACTACCTAAACTCACTACAAGTCTAAATGACATAGAACAAACTATAGAGAACTGGAACCAAACTATCCAAAAAGCAGCAACCCCCACCCAAACAATGCAGAAGATAAAGAAGGAATCACAAAAATGGTTCACTAAAGAAATTGCCCTGCTAAAAAAGCAACTACGGAAACAAGAAAAAATCTGGAGAAAAACAAAATCACACGATAACAAAACTAAATATATAAACATACTGAATAGATACAAGGAAGCAATCAATAAGTCAAAAAGGGAATACTACTCCAAACTAATAAATCATGCTATCAATCGGCCAAGAGAACTCTTCTCAATTGTGAATACACTAACAAAAACCCACAACCCCGAACTTAACCAAGACTCAATCAGTGTACAAACCTTAGCATTACATTTTGCTGAGAAACTAAAGGTAAAACCTTACTCGCCAACCACCACAATACCTAAACATGTCAGTAATTATGAATGGACAACCTTTCACAAGATTGAAAGAAAGCACATCCTTAATATTATAACAATGATTAACACCACAACCTCACCGCTTGACCCTTGCCCTGTATCATGGATCAAACATACTAAGGAATTTCTTGCAGAAAATATCCAACATATAGTAAACCAATCACTCTCTCAAGGAACCATGCCCAATGCCCTAAAACTCTCCTCGATCCGTCCCATAATAAAAAACAATAAACTAGACCCAAAAGACCCCAACTCCTACAGGCCAATAGCTAGCATACCACTAATTGCCAAAATAATAGAAAAGACCATACAACTCCAATTACAAGACTACATTGATGAACAAAAACTCCTTGATGAGCATCAATTTGGCTTCCGACCCTTCCACGGAGTTGAAACTCTCCTAATTGCCCTAACAGATCTACTCATCAGAGGCACCAACGACAACAACAAAGGCTTCCTTCTCCTCTTCATAGATCTGTCTGCTGCATTCGATAGCATCAATCATAATACCCTCATTAACAGACTAGAATACCTAAAAATAGGAGGGACAGTCCTTGAATGGTTCAAATCATACATCTCAAACAGGTTAATACGGATACAATTAGGTAACGACACATCCGAAACTTTCCCACAAGGTCAAGGCATCCCCCAAGGATCAGCCCTCTCAGCCCTCCTCTTCAATTTATACCTCCAGCCCATTACAAACATATTTAAGAAGCACAAAATTAACCATTTCATATACGCAGATGATATCATGCTTGCCACCCCCATAAACCCCAACAATCCCAAATATGATAGCCTACTCCAATGTATGAACGAGACTACTAAATGGCTTGAAGACAACCACCTGAGCATTAACCTCAAAAAAACAGAGGCAATGTTCATAACGAGGAAATCAGACACTGACTACAAATACCCCAATACAATCACAATAAATAATACACCTATACCTGTTAAAAAGGAGGTAAAATACCTTGGAATAATCTTAGACCACTCACTCTCCATGATTCCACACATAAAACACACAGTAAAAACCATATTTTATAAACTCAAGACAATACAACATCTGAGACCCCTACTCAACACCGATGACTTTAGATCTGTAGTTAATACTCTCATAACCCCCCACTTCGACTATTGTAATAGTCTCCTAAATGGACTTCCATTAAAAAGCATATACCTTCTCCAAAGAGCCCAAAACATATGCGCCAAGATGGTCACTAAAGCTAATCTAACAGACCATGTGACCCCAATTCTACTAGACTTACACTGGCTCCCTATAAACAGCCGAATAAAATATAAAATCCTCCTAACTACATTCAAAATCATCAACAACATCTCCCCATCACAACTATCCACCCTAATACACCCCCCATCAGATACTAGATCACGCAGACAGAACGCAACCCACTCCCTCAACATAAAAACAAATTTTAGAAAAACTAAAGCGACAACAAGTGACAGGGCCTTCTCCTTTGCTGCCCCCACCCTCTGGAATGAAATACCATTAACACTCCGCATGATAAAAGACCTTCTCCAATTCAAAAAAGAATTAAAAACCTACCTCTTTACAAAACACTTTGAAATCCCCTACCAACAAAGAACCTCACCAATACAATCACAGAAACACATACACTGTACCCAAGACAGAACAAATGACTAACACAGGAAATTTCACTAACCCCACACAACACGCTAATGAACCACTCAAACAGTTGACTATTTCACTACTGTAACTAACTAAGATGCGTTCCATGTAAATAAATTGTAAATAGTTTGAAAAGCTCTGTCATAGTTAATGTTCAAAATATGTTCCCTGTAAGTACACCTGTATATAGTTAAAGCATAATGTTCCTTGTAAATGTATACAGAAGTATACAATTGTTCTGTTTAATGTTCAATGTAAACCGCCCCTGATCTCTGGAAGGGGCGGTATAGAAAAGACTGTTAAATAAATAAATAAATAAATAAATAAATATTCAGGAATGGTAGGTGGGGGTCAGAGGAGAAAACTCTCAAGCAGCCATATTGGTGTCTTGCTGGCCCCGCCTCCATAGTTTTATAGTTTTAAAATCATCTGCAATACCTGAAGATTGGGAAATGACCAATGTAATGCCAATTTTTTTTTTTACAATTTATTCAAATTTATAATAACACTCAAGTAATTACACAAATGAGTATATAGACATTAGGGGAAATAGGCATTAATTACATACAATATGTTTCAATATAATTATTCCCCAACATTTAGTCCACTATAAGCATTTAGGGGGTGCTACAAGAAATAACATTTACCAACATTTACACTCTTTCTCAAGAGGAAATAAGGTTCCAAAAAAAAAAAAAATCCAACAGGATAGACTTATGCATCTGCCGTAATGGGGCCCACCTCCACCCCCAACTCCTCCCTTGCACACAAAAATTCTAAGAGCTGCTTAGGGTAAAAAAAAAGAAAATTCTTCCCTTGAAAGGAAACATAACATCTAGACGGATATTTTAACACAAAAGAAGCACCTAAGAAGATGGTCCTGGCTTGATAGGCCAAGAATTCCTTCCTGCTTAACTGGGTTAATCATGACAAATCAGGAAATATATGCACTTTGGCTCCCAAAAACTGTTTCCAACATTGGCCAATCCAGGTCACAAGTACCAAGCAGTTTCCCCAAAAAACACAGGTTCCTCAATGCTTGTATTGGGTCAAGCAGTGATATCCCGAGTCCCTTTTAATAATGGCTTATGGACCTTTCCTCCAGGAACTTGTCCAAACCTTTTTTAAACCCAGCTACGCTAACATCATTAGGCTCTTTTTTTCATTTCCTGAAGGATGCTTTTTTGGCAACAACAACCTCTTTGACTTTGCCTTTAAACTATGCTAGCAGTTTTTTGGCCTTCCTTCCAATTTTCTTAAAGCGTGGAATACATCTGGTCTGGGCTTCCAAGATAGTACTTTTAAACAACGCCCATGCTTGATGTAAATCTTTAACCTTTGCAGATGCTCCTTTTAGGGTTTTTTTCTTAACTATTTTCCTCATTTTATCATAGTCTCCCTTTTGAAAGGTAAAAAGTAGTACTGTGGATTTCCTTGCTGTCTTTCTTCCATTTTTTTTTAAATCAAATGCGATTGTGCCTGATCACTACTGCCAAGTTGCCCCAAAACCTTTAGCTCTTATACCAGATCCTGTGTTCCACTAAGGAATAGGTCCAAAAAAGCTTCCCCTCTTGTCAGTTCATGAACCAGCTGTTCCAAGAAGCAGTCATTTATTTCATCTAGAAACTTTATCTCTCTAACATGTCCTGCTGTGACATTGACCCAGTTGATACTGGGGTAATTGAAATCACCCATCATTACTGTTTTGTAACTTTTGTTAGCCCTCCCTAATTTCTTTTAGTATTTCATCATCCATCTGTTCATTTTGGCCAGGCAATGGGTAGTACACCCCCACTGCCGTCACCTTCTGCTTTCTACATGTTACTTCTATCCATAGAGATTCTACAGTGTATTTTGTTTCCTGCAAAACTTTAATCCTTTGTGACTCAATGCCCTCTCTAAAATTTGATGTACTCTATCATTGCGATATATTTTGTACCCAGGTATTACAGTGTCCCGTTGGTATTCTCCTTCTACCATGTCTCTGAGATGCCAATCATATCTAGTCTTTCATTTAATACTATAGGTATATTCTAACGCTCCCATCTTATTTTTTAGATTTCTAGAATTTGCATACAGGTATTTTAGAGGTTTTATTTTATTCCTGCTTGGCCAGTCCAGGATTTGCCCCTGGGATATGTTATGGTCTGCTTAGATCTGCTAAACTCTGGGATGACCTGTTCTGATCGGGTATGAGCTTATACAATCTGCTATGATCTGTGATGATCGACTGTTTTCTGTGGTTTAGCTCTGTGGATTATCTTCCTCTTGGTTAGCCTTCAGCCTGCAGGGTGTTTTGTATATAGTTCTGTGCTTTGGACTGTTAGTCCTTGTTACCCTCATTGAGGCTTTTGCAGCCAGGGGTTCTTATCCATAGCTTGGGCACGAGTACTGAGTTGCATGCCCTCTAGCTGTTCCAGATATAGTATAAGATGAGATCATCAGAAGACTGGATTTTTCTCTGTCTCCACCTCTGCTGGTTGTGGGAACAACCCACTTGTCTTGAGTGGCCTAGGAGGACTCAAGTAAAATGTCACCTTTTAAGCCTTGTTTAAATTTCTTTAATGAATTTTCCATCCTTAAATATGGTGGAAGAAAATTCTATAACATAGAGGCCTGGTGGGAAAAACAAGTGTCACAGGTAAGCTGGTAGTGGGTAGGAGTAATGGAAGGGACAATGAGTAGATTTTTATGCTGTGAACGGAGAAATTGAGGAGGTATATAAGAAATTAGCAGATTTTATAAATATTCTGTTACATCTGAATAAAAGCTTTAAAAGTAAGTATGAGGATTTTATCTTATTCTGTGTGAGACTGGGAGCCAATATTTGACAACAAAAAGGGGAAAGGCATCTTCACATTTTTTTTGGCATTATTCAATAGCTTCACTGTAGCATTTTGTATGATTTGTCGTTTCATGGCAAATAATTTAAGACCATTGAAGATAGAATTATGCAATCAATTATGCATAGGATTGTAGCATGAGCAATGATATGAAAGTCCAATGGCTTCAAAATAGATCAAATAGCACGAAGAAAGATCATTTGGAAATAACTGAAACGTAGGTGGTAAAAATAATTTCTGAATCACTGTGAATATCTTGGATTTTTTAAGGAGGAAGAGAAAATAATGGACTGTTTACATAAACTCAAATCAATATTTAGAAGAGGAATGTTCTGTCCCCCACCTCTGGGTTGTGCTCTTCCTCCCGCAACATGGATACTGGGCATGTGACACCACTGTACTTATCCTGCTGGCACCTCACACCAGCTTCCAGTGTGTCCAGTCTCCATGCAGCTGGAAGTAGTGAGCCTAGGTTCTGGGCTCACTAGAGGAGCAGATAAGGAGCTTTAGGACAGTTTAGTTAGTGATCTTTTATTTCACTGCTATACTCTTTTTTTCATTTAAGTTGTATGGGTAAAGTTCTTTAAAAAAAAAAACACATTTTTAAGAGCGTCAGAGGAGGAATGCAGGGATTTGAGAGGATCGATTCTCACTTTCCCGGTCAGTTCTGTGACTTCTGTGTGCTCTCCCCTTCTTGTCTGCATGGAGGGGAGCTGCCCAGCCCTTCTGCCTTGCTCGTGTCGGCTCAGTGCTCAGGGCTCGCGATTGGGGATGAAACCAGCATTGGAGGTGTTTTCCTGAGGCAACTGTCGGTTGAATGAAGAAGTAGGTCTGTGCTGCTTACAGAGCTGCTGCCATTCTCAGCAGTGGGTTCTGGCAGATTTCTGGTCCCCAGAGGTCAAGGTGAGTGCTCCGTTGAGGAGTTTTTAGCATCGTGGCTTATTCGGCGCCTGTGACCGTGTGGAGCACACATTTCAAGTAGAGCAGTGCTGTGGTGTTTTTCACAGGCCATTTTTTTCCCGCGGTTTTTCATTTGGTTGCTGTTTTTTCTTCAGAGGCAGATTTATAGAGCTAAGGAGCTAGCTAGCTAGTTGTTTAAATTAGGAGATAATTCCTTTATTTCAGTTTATTTCATTTAATTTCTTAAAGGGCCAGTGTAAAAAAAAAAAGGTAAGATTTCAGGCTTACCTTTTTTTGCATTCCCTAGGCTGTTTGGGTTGTCTACGGGATATCAAACTTTGTTATTCATTATTGTGGATCCCGTAGCGCCCATGCCTGCGCGTCCTCAGTGCCTTGTTTGCGGTTCACGTTGGGGCGCAGTCTCGGATGCTGTAGTCTGTCGTGGCTGCGCTGCTGAAGCGCTGAATATGGAGCAAGAGCTTCAGGATAAGGCTGCAGAGAGTGCACCAGTGGGGACGCAGGGGTCTGCTGGTATGGTGGAGGGGGAACCTCATTTTGACCCCCCTACTGTTTCTCTTCCTACAAACCTCACTTTGCCAGGCACTTCCACAGCTCCGGTAGTGGCGGGAGCGCCACTAGGGGTGTTTTCCCCGGATTTGTACTACTGATTCACCAAGCCTATTGCTTGTGACAGCAGGGGGCAGTCACCGATGCTTCGATGTTGGGGACTGCAGGTGGCCACGCATCCACAGAGAAGTCTGGAAATGGTGATGGTAGACCACTTAAAAGACCTCAGTCTGTGGAGGATCCGACTCTGGGGTCGGAATGGCTGGAAGGAGAGGACTTCGAGATGGTTCCTGAAGCAGGTATGGAAGAGTTAGAGAAAGGTGAGATTCAGGAGCCGGAAGATCAGGCAAGGATTATCTGGGTTTTTGGAGAGAGGAGCTGTCAGCGCTCATTACGGAGTTGCTTCAGGCTCTTAACCTTTCGGTGGGGGCACCAGCGGAGGAGGAGGGCTTGGAGGATCCTCTTATTCAGGCAGTGCGGAAATCCCAGGTGATGTTTCCCGTTCACCGGGTCATCAAGCAGATGATTCAGGATGAATGGGATTTGCTGGAGGCCGGTTTGCGTGGTGTGAGGTCGATGAATTGTCTGTATCCCTTGTCTGATCAAGAGAAGGAGCTCTTTCTCTCACACTGGGTAAATGCAGCAGTGTCGGGGTCTGTTTACTAAACAGCGGTAGCGGATTGCGTGCGATATCGGAGCCGCGGCCCCATTGATTTCAATGGGGCCGTGGCTCCGATATCGCACGGAGTCCGCTACCGCCAGTTAGTAAACAGACCCCTAAGACTGCACTGCCTTTCATTGGAATGGTAAAGGATGCACAGCATTGGAAGGTGGACGTTCTGCTGAAGCAAGCTTTTGAGGTTAATGCTCTGTGTCTACAAGCTTCTATTTGTGGGGCTTGGGTTGCTAGAGCATGCCTGTGATGGTCGCAGCGTTTGCAACAGCCAGCGCTACAGACACAGGAGCAGTTAGTGGATGTGACAAGGCTAGAGTCTGGGTCAGCTTATTTGGTGAATGTACACTATGATCTTATTGGAGGTTTAGCTAACTCCATGGCCTTGGTGGTTGCCGCTCGTCGTTATCTTTGGCTGAGGAATTGGGCAGCAGACAGTTCCTCCAAATCTCGTCTTAGCAAGCTACCCTTTAAGGGGAAGCTATTGTTTGGAGACGATCTGGACAAGCTAGTTAAAGATTTGGGGGAGTCGAAAGGTGGTCGATTGCCAGAGGACAAGCCAAAGCCGGGGTGGACTCAGTTGGCTTTGCGGGGTCAGCTGAGGAATTTTCAGCGTTTTCGTACCTCCTACTTGGGAGGTTTTCAAAGAGGAAAATTTGCCTCTCGAGGTCAGGGTTTCAGAGGATTCTGGGGAGCCGGCAGAGGTTTTGCAAGTCCCTCTTCCTCAGGCTTCAGGAAGACGCAATGAAGCGAGGGGGGCACAGGAAGGAATTTAACCTGTAGGGGGAAGGCTTCGGGAGTTTCTTCCTGCCAGGGCCCAAATAATGTCAGATCAGTGGGTGCTGGAGGTCATTCGTGAGGGTTATTCTCTAGAGTTTGCCCGTCCAGTAGCCGACTCTTATTCTGTCCCCTTGCAGGGGCTGAGAAAAGATGGTTGCATTGGAGGAGTCGCTGAACCGTCTTTTGCAGCTGGGATCAGTGGTTCCAGGCCTGCGACAGCTCTATGGCATCAGTCGATACTCAATTTATTTCATGGTACCAAAGAAAGACGGCTCTTTCCATCCAATTTTGGATCTCAAAGAGGTGAATCGCTGTCTGTGAGTGCCTCATTTCAGGATGGAAAATTTGTGTTTGGTTATAGTAGCGGTTTGGCAGGGAGAGTTCTTGACATCTCTCGATCTCACCGAAGCATATTTATACATTCCAATCAGGCCGGATCATCAAAGGTTTCTGAGATTTGCTCTACCTTGGGGCCACTTTCAGTTCCAGGCACTGCCCTTCGGTCTGGCGACAGCTCCGCGCACCTTTACCAAGGTTATGGTGGTGGTAGCGGCAGCACTTCGAAAGGAGGGAATTTTGGTTCATCCCTACCTAGACGATTGGCTCATTTGGGCGAAGTCTGAAGCCGAGAGTGTGAGAGTGACAGGCCAGGTGGTGCAGCTGCTGCAGAGTCTAAGTTGGGTGGTCAATGCGGCCAAAAGCCGGTTAGTTCCTATGCAAGTGCTGGAATATTTGGGAGTGCGCTTCAACTCTCGTGTGGGGGCGGTCTTCCTTCTGCAGCTACGAGTCCAGGGTCTTCGGTGCGTGGTGCACAGCTTTTTGAAGAAGCTAGCACCATCGGCTTGGCACTATCTCCGGGTGCTGGGAACAATGGCAGCGACCCTGGAAGTCGTGCCCTAGGCCAGGGCGCACATGCGCCCTTTGCAGAGTTCACTGCTCCGTCGCTGGTCCCATCAGAAAGACTCACTGGCCAGACGCCTCCCCTGCCCAATGAAGGTCAGGGTATCTCTGCAGTGGTGGCTTTGACAGCAAAACCTAACTTCGGGTATGCATCTTGAGCAGCCGCAGTGGCTGCCGGTGTTAATACATGCCAGTCTCTTTGGTTGAGGAGCTCATTGCGGCGAGCTCTTCATGCAGGGCGACTGGACCATGCACGAGTCCAGATGGTCGATCAACCGATTAGAGTTGCATGCGGTACTCCTAGCACTTCGGGCCATTGAGAACACAGTACAGGGGACAAGCGGTTTGAGTGCTATCGGACAATGCAGCGACAGTGGCATATCTCAATCGTCAAGGAGGCACAGGAAGCGCAGCTATGGAGGAAGAGGCAGAAAGTCTGTTCGGGTGGACAGAGCCTCGTCTTCAGGCTCTCTTGGTGGCGCACATTGCGGGTTCGGACAGTGTGACGGCAGACTATTTCAGTCAGGTCCGGGTAGATCCCGGGGAATGGGAGCTTCATCCAGAAGTGTTTGCTCAGATAGTCATCAGATGTGGAGTTCCAGTTATGGATCTCATGGCGACCTTTCAGTCGGCCAAGGTGAATCGCTTTTACAGCAGAAGATGAGAAAGAATGTCAGAAGGTCTGGATGCCTTGCTGCAACAATGGCCCTCGCAAGGTCTCCTCTACATGTTTCCTCCTTGGGCTCTCATAGGACGAGTGGTTCAGCGCATCAAGCCCCATCAGGTGAGAGTAGTATTAGTTGCTCCGGATTGGCCTCGGCAGCGGTGGTTTGCCGACCTGGTGCGGCTTCTCGACGGGAAGCCATGGCTGTTTCCGACAAGGGAGGACCTTCTGCTTAAAGGTCCGCTTCGGATGCCGCAGGGAGATCGGTTCTCGCTTACGGCTTCACAATTGAAAGGGCTAGGTTGAGGAAAAGAGGTTATTCCAGTGCAGTGATTGCCACCTTGCTTTTGGCCAGAAAGAGGTCGACGTCTTTAACGTATGTGCGCATCTGTCGTATGTTTGAAGAATGGTGTGAGCAACATCAAGTTCGTCCTGCTTCAGTATCAGTCCCGTTTGTGTTGAGTTTCTTGCAAGATGGTTTCGATAAGGTTTTAGCGGCCAGTTCGTTAAGAGTACAGCTGGCAGCTATTTCGTGTTATCGAGGGAAGGTGCAGGGAGTCTCCTTGGGGGCTCATGCTGATGTGATACGTTTCTTGAGAGCGGTTTCCCGTCTACGTCCATCGCGCAGTGGTTTCTCCTCCTTGGGATCTCAACCTGGTGTTAGGAGCTTTGACAAGGGAGCCTTTTGAACTTCTGCATCAGGCTTCACTTAAGGATTTGACCTTAAAGATGGTATTTTTGATTGCCATTTGCTCTGCGCGTTGAATCTCGGAGTTACAGGCCTTGTCCTGTCGGGAGCCGTTTCTGACCTTTTCTAGGGAAAAGGTGGTATTGCGTCTGGTTCCGTCCTTCCTGCCAAAGGTGGTTTCGCCATTTCACGTGAACCAATCTGTTTCTTTGCCAGTGTTGGGGTCCTCGGATGGGAACGCGTCTGATCGTAGTTTGCGTCTGTTAGATATAAAGAGGGTCCTGCATCGATACTTGAGGGTATCGGAGTCCTTCCGCAAGTTGGAGCGGTTGTTTGTTCTCTTTAGAGGTCCGCGTAAGGGTGAAGCGGCAGCCAAAGCTTTAATTTCCAGATGGGTCCGTGAAGCCATAGCATCAGCGTATATAGTTTAGGGGCGTCAAGTGCCATTGGGGCTGCGCGCTCATTCTACTAGAGCACAGGCTACTTCATGGGCGGAGCATAGTTTGGTTCCGCCTGTGGAGATTTGCAGGGCAGCCACGTGGTCGTCTTTGCATACTTTCAGTAAACATTATCGCCTGGATGTTCAGGCAGCGGGGGATGCCTGTGTCAGGGCTGCGGTTCTGCAGTCCGGGTGGAGAGGTCCCTCCCAGTAATTTACTGCTCTGTTACATCCCAGAGGTGGGGGACTGAACTGGAGGGATGATAAGGAAAGAGAAATTAGACTTACCTGCTAATTGTTGTTCCTTGAGGAACTCCAGTTCAGTCCCGATTCCCGCCGGGGTGTTGTCAATTGCCACGGAGTCCCTCTGTCGGGTGTTGAGGGACAACGGCCAAACACAGGTGGATCAGCAAGTTTTTCTTCAACACTCAGACAAGGTATGTTCGGTATTCTTTCTTCTCTCTCTTCTTTCTGGTCTGTTTCTTTCCTTTGATTGGGAAAGGGAGAGTGATCCTTTTATTTAAAGGAGGTTTGGTTCATAAGAACATAAGAACATAAGAAATGCCATACTGGGTCAGACCAAACTCCATCAAGCCCAGTATTCTGTTTCCAACAGTGGCCAATCTAGGTCATATGTACCTAGCAGTTTCCCCAAGAGACACAAGTTCCACAATGCTTGTATTGGTTCAAGCATTGATATCTTCCGTCACTTCTTAATAATGGTTTATGGATCTTTCCTCCAGGAACTTGTCCAAACCTTTTTTAAACCCAGCTACACTAACAGCCTTTACTACATCCTCCGGTAACAAATTCCAGAGTTTGATTACACGTTGAGTGAAAAAATATTTTCTTTTATTAGTCTTAAATAGTTTACCCTGTAGCTTCATTGCATGTCCCCTAGTCTTTCTATATTCTGATAACGTAAACAATCGATCTGTGTTTACCTGTTCCACTCCGTTCATTAAATTTATAGACTTCTATCATATCTCCCCTCAGCCGTCTCTTTTCCAGGTTAAAGAGCCCTAAACGTTTTAGCCTTTCTTCATAGGAGTATCCTTCCATCCCCTTTACCATTTTGGTGGCTCTTCTCTGAACCTTTTCTAAAATCGCTATATCCTTTTTAAGATAGGGCGACCAGAATTGCACACAATATTCAAGGTGCGGTCTCACCATGGAACGATATAGAGGCATTATAATATCTTTTGATTTATTTTCCATTCCTTTCCTTATGATAACCTAGCATTCTATTTGCTCTCTTGGCCGCTGCTGCACACTGGGCCGAGGGTTTTAACATGGTATCCACAATGACGCCTAAATCTTTTTCCTGGGTGGTGGTTCCTAATGTGAAACCTTGCATCGTGTAACCATAGTTTGGGTTGTTCTTCCCTAGGTGCATAACCTTGCACTTGCCCACATTAAATTTCATCTGCCATTTTGATGCCCAGTCTTCCAATTTATCAAGATCCTCTTGCAATTTTTCACAATCCTCTTGGGGTTTTAACAACTTTTAATAGTTTTGTGTCATCTGCAAATTTGATAACCTCACTCGTTATTCCACTTTCCAGGTCATTTATGAATATGTTAAAAAGCAGCGGACCCAGCACAGATCCCTGGGGTACACCACTATTCACCTTTCTCCATTGGGAAAATTGGCCATTTAGCCCTACCCTCTGCTTTCTATCTTTTAACCAGTTCCTGATCCACAATAGTACACTGCCTCCTATCCCATGACTCTTTAGTTTTGCCAAAAGTCTCTGATGAGGGACCTTGTCAAAGGCTTTCTGAAAGTCCAGATACACAATATCAACCGACTCACTTTTATCCACCTGTTTATTCACTCCTTCAAAAAAACATAACAGATTAGTAAGACAAGATCTTCCTTGTCTAAAGTCATGTTGGCTGTCTCCCATTAGGTTGTGACTATCTACATGCTGAGTAATTTTATTCTTTATGATGGTTTCTACCATTTTTCCCGGTACTGACATCAGGCTCACCAGTCTGTAGTTTCCCGGATCACCCCTGGAACCCTTTTTAAAAATTGGTGTTACATTGGCGATCCTCCAATCTTCAGGTATTAGAGATGATTTTAATGATAGTTCACAGATTACTGATAGCAGTTCTGCAATCTCATATTTCAGTTCTTTCAACACCCTTGGATGTATACCATCCGGCCCAGGTGATTTGCTACTCTTCAGTTTATCTAATAGTTGTAAGACATCTTCCCGATGTATCGATATTTCCTTCAATTCTTCCGCACCTTTAAATACCACTTCAGTCATGGGTAACATCCCTGCATCTTCCTCAGTAAAGACCGAAGCAAAGAATTCATTCAATCTCTCCGCTATCGCCTTGTTGCCTCTTAGTGCTCCTTTAACCCCTTTATCATCTAATGGACCAACTGACTCTCTCACAGGTTTTTTGCTACGAATGTACTTGAAAAGGTCTTTATTTCGCGTTTTTGCTTCCGCAGCAAGCTTCTTCTCAAATTCTCCCTTTGCCTGCCTTATCAACGCCTTGCATTTGACTTGCCAGTGCTTGTGCTGTTTCCAGGTTTCGTCGTTTGGCTCTTTTTTCCATTTCCTGAAAGATGCTTTTTTGGCAACAGCCTCTCTGACCTCACCTTTAAACCAGATTAGTTCAGTTTAAGAGTTAAGTATTGTATTTGATATTATAGTTACTTATTTGTTGCTCCGTTGAGTCTGTTTGTCATTAGATCACTGGAAGCTGGTGGGAGGTGCCAGTAGGATAAGTACAGTGGTGTCACAAGTTTGACATGCCCAGTCTCCATGCTGCGAGAGGAAGAGCATAATCCAAAGGTGGGGGACTGAACTGGAGTTCCTCAAAGAACAACAGTTAGCAGGTAAGTCTAATTTCTCTTTTCTGCTGATCCACATAGCTTTGGATTTGGTGGGACTGAGTTTTAATCTATTTTTAAACAACCATTTGGAAACTAAATCTTAGCAAGTATTAAGTGTGTTGAAACCAACCAGGTGATTTGCTGGATTTATTGCTATTATGAACGGAATGCTACAGTATGTGAATAGTAGTGTAGAGACCCTGCAGGTTCTGCAGAGACCTTTAGTGGTATAAATGGAAAGGAGGTGGCCCTCTCCCAGTTGAAAGGAAACTCTGGAATGAGGGGGTCATAGGATGAAGGTGAAAGGAAATAGACTCAGGAGTAATCTGAGGAAATATTTCTTCATGGAAATAGTCGTGGTTGCATAGAACAGCCTTCCAATGGAAGTGGTAGAGACGAGAACTGTATCTGAATTTAAGAAAGTATGGGACAAGTACAGATGATGTCTGAGGAAGAGGAAGGGGTTGTATAACTTTGGATGGACAGATTGGATAGACCATATGGTCTTTATCTGCCATCATTTTCTGTGTTATTATTGTGCTATGCATCCCCCCCCCCCCCCTTTGTGTTGTGTCGTTATGTTCTTTTTTTCTCCTGCCATAGAATTGCTCTATATATACCACTTTGATGTCTGTTAAATTGCAGTATATCAGTTCTCCAGGAACAAGCAGGGCATCGGAGGTCCTGCATACACTTGAATGCAAGAGGGCTTTCGCCTTCTACCTGCAGCGCAGCCAGGGTTATCGCAGATCCGACAGGCTCTTCATCGCCTATGATCTCAACCGCCTGGAGCTGGCAGTCACCAATTGCACCCTCTCCATCTGGGTGGCGAATTGCATTGCCTTCGCCCAGACAAAGGCGGGTGCCCTACTGGATTGTCGGGTCACCGCACACAGCGTCTGTGCCAAGGCGTTGTCAGTAGCTTCACTGCGCTCAGTGTCTCTGACAGACATCTGCCAGGCTGCGACCTGGTCTTCAGCGAATACCTTCGCTTCGCACTACTGCCTGGAGAGGGAGTCTTGCCGGGACAGTGCCTTTGGCCAGGCTGTACTCCGTAGTCTGTTTGGGGAAAAAGCAACTTCTGCTCTCCGATCCTTCTTCTGCAGCTACTGAGAGCTTGCCTCGAAGGCCCGAGGACTCGGGCTTCCTTCAGACATTGGCTTCTGCTCACAGCCTCGTGGAGGCATTTTTGGCTTACAGGTTCAGTAGCCTGTAGCTGGGGAGTCCAATAAGTGAGGACTGACTTCCTGCTTGTTCCTTGAGAAAGCATAGTTACTCATCTGTAACAGGTGTTCTCCAAGGACAGCAGGAATAAGTCCTCACTACCCTCCCATCTCCCCTGAAGAGTTGCAATTTTTTTATCCTTCCCTTGCCATCTGCTTAATAGGGCTCTAGCTTTGGGACCTGACTGAGAAATATGGCGGGTAGAGGACCACGCATGCATGGCAGCAATCCCAAAGGCTTTCTTTGAAAGCTGGGGAATTGCTCCGCACGGACTCAGTCGATGCTGACATCATCCATAAGTGAGGACTGATTCTTGCTGTCCCTGGAGAACACCTGTTACATGTGAGTAAATATGCTTTATGTAAAGTAATATGGAGCTCGCCAGCCCCTGCTATCACCTCCAGAGCACCCGACCAGGTAAAACGCTTCACTGCGGGACTGTACTCAAAGCAATACCACAATAACTGCTAACCAAACGATAGACACTAAAGCTCACTCAAAAAAAAAAAAAAACCTGACGCTTTAACACACTAATCAGATGCATGTACATAATTCTGCTCTATCACTGCAACCCCCACCTATATGTTAGAACATAAACCACTTTGTATCCTAACACTGTGTATTGAATGCATTCAAAACCTTTTAGAGCATAAGCAACATTGTATCCTAAACACAGTCGAAACTTTGTACCCTGCCTCATGATGATGTACACAGCAATCTGTCTGTAGCAGCTAGAATTTTTAAGCAAGTGATAGCATGAGCCTCAAATACAGGCATTTACTCAAAGCGTAATCATAGATAAATGCATAACTGTGATTAATCTTATACGTGCCTATCTTATACATGCCAATTCGATTACGTGCTTAACTTATATGTACATAACTTATACATGCATTATTGCACACAATCCTCATAAAAGCAATATTAATCCACTAGTGAAATTTAGCATTGTGTGGATCAGACCAGAACCTTGTCCTTTTGCCCCATGGATCTCTTCACCTACATACTTGCTCTCTGCTTTTGCCTAACACTATCCACATATGCATACATACCACACTTTCCAAACCACCAGACAATATCATGGCAACCAATATTTATACACAGCCCAATACTGATACCGATAGTTCCTCTCCTATGTCCAACTTACCCTGCTCATGGTGCAGCAATTCCTAACCCAGACCAGAAAACAGTCATTAAGATCACAGGCAAACCCTGTAATAAACGCAGCTCCAAACTAAAGAAGCACAGGAAGACGACAGCTGCAGCTAAGAAAAGCAAGCACCAGCAACCAGGCCAACTACCACAATCCACTATCACGATCTGCCTAATCAACACTAGATCCATTAGAAATAAAACACACATCATCCACAACATCATTACCGACAATAAACCTGATATCCTCTGCATCACTGAAACATGGCTCACTGACACGGACCCAGCAATAGTAAACCAGTTATCTAAACCTGGATACATAATATTTAACTGCCCGCGCCCTAACAGGAGAGGAGGAGGTGTCCTAATACTTGCCAAAACCTCCCTACATTTGGCAAGCACGTCCCTAACTACAGCAGAGGGCATCGATATACTTAAAGTTGAGAATAAAACGATAAGCATCTGTTTAATCTACAGGCCCCCCTCATCCCACCACGAAACCCTGGCCACTGCACTAGAAATCATCTCAACCTCTGCAATCAAGAAACAGCGAATTATCCTGGGCGACCTAAACTTACCATCCGTCCCTCCCCTACAAGCGGACACTTTCCTTGAAGCCATGAACCAGCTTGAATATGATCAAATTATTCAAGAATCCACCCATAACAAAGGCAACACCTTAGATGTGGTGTTCATATCATCCGAAAATCAGCTGAAAGAAATACCAAAACCCAAAACTCAGATAACTCAGGTCCCCTGGTCAGACCACCACCTAATTGAAATTGAAATATACCTACCCTCCATACAAGAACAAACTCAAATCGACCCAAATACACATCTCCAAAGGAAGTTCCAAAAATTCAACAGTGAAACATTAGTAACATCTATATCTTCACGCTTTGAATACAAACTCTTGGACCTAGATAAACTGGTAGACATATGGAACGCAGCGATCGAAGATGCAGCAAAACCAACCTGCAAAGCCGCTAACACAGCAACGAGAACCAAAACCGAACCATGGTACACTTATACTCTATCCAGAATGAAAAGGGAGCTATGTAAATTGGAAAAAAGATGGAGGAAAACACAAACAGATGAACGCAAGCAACTATACCTAACACTCGTCATAAAATACAAGAATGAGGTCAACCTTGCAAAAAAGGACCACCACACTAACATACTCAATAAAGCGCTTAACAGACCCAGAGAGCTTTTTGAACTTGTTAAATCACTCACTAAAACCGCCCAGGACATTGTCTATGCAGGTGAAATAAAGGCTCAGACACTTGCAGACCATTATGCCAAGAAACTACACCCACAAGGAACCACCATCACCAAGCAAGACACTTCGGAAGACTCCACCCCACAAGAAACAGACTCCGCCACTAAATCAGAGCCTACCGCAGTATGGAGTACTTTCCAGCATTTAGAAGAGCAACAGATAGTAAACATCATAACCAATTTAAAATCCACCACCTCCCCTCTTGACCCATACCCAGCGGCCTGGATAAAAGCAACTAAGAAAGAAATCGCACAACCAATCTCCTACATTGTAAACCAGTCCCTCCAACAAGATACAATACCAGCACATCTCAAAAGATCGATTATAAGACCCATCTTAAAAAACAAAACCCTCAACAAAAGAGATCCCGCATCCTATCGCCCAATCTCGAGTATATCCTTCCTGGCCAAAACAATCGAAAAGGCAGTGCAACAGCAGCTGCAGGATCACATCGACGACAGGAAAGCCTTAGATATGCATCAATATGGGTTTCGTCAGCATCACGGAGTAGAAACCCTTCTGATGGCACTCCTTGACAACCTCATCAGGGGCCTCGAAAACAGAAAGGTGATGTTCATACTTATATTCATTGACATCTCTGCTGCATTTGATACAGTGCACCACGGCATCCTCCTAAACCGCCTTGCATCCATAGGTATAACAGGGACCCCATTGAAGTGGTTTTCATCATACATATCAAACAGGATGCAACAAGTACAATTCAATGACGAAAAAGCCGACGCCTTCCCCCAAACCCAGGGGATACCTCAAGGGTCCGCCCTATCATCTCTCCTGTTCAACTTGTATATAAAACCGGTCTGTGAAATCTTTCAGAGGCACAACATCAATTACCACATCTATGCAGATGATGTGATGCTGTATACGCAACTTGACATAGCACAACCGGATTTCACCCCACTGGAAGAATGCCTCAACATGCTCCAAACTTGGCTTCAACAAAACAACATGTCGATAAACCACACGAAAACAGAAGTCATGTTTATCTCCAAAAAAACCGATTTCATCCCGCCCACCACAATAACCCTTAACAAAAACATATATCATACAAAGCCTGCAATAAAATATCTAGGGGTCCTACTGGACAGCAACCTAAGGATGGATAAACACCTCCGAGCAACCAACCGAGCCATTTTCCACAAATTTAAAGTTCTACAACCACTTCGCAATATCCTTGAGAAATCTGACTTCAGAACTGTTGCGCAAGCCCTCATCATTCCTCACCTAGACTATTGCAACGCCATTCTGCAAGGCCTTCCCAAGAGCACCCTAAATATCTTGCAAATGGCTCAAAATGTTGCTGCAAGAGTCATCATGGAAAAAAGCGTCTCTGAACACATCACGCCAGTACTAATGGAGCTGCATTGGCTCCCAGTTGCCGCCCGCATCATATTCAAACTTCTCATAACAACTTTTAAACTCATTCACAATATCGCACCATCCTACCTTGACAACCTAATCACTATCCAACCACACAACAGGAACAGAAGAACCATAAATCGCAACACTCTCTGTGTACCAACCAGCATAAGAGCTGTCAAAGCAGAAACAAGCAATAGAGCATTCTCATATGCAGCACCAATCCACTGGAACCAACTCCCTCACGAGCTACGATCAACGACTGATTTGCGAGACTTTAGGAAAAAACTCAAAACCCACTTATTCCAGGTTCACTACCACCTGACTTAGATTACGACACCCCTATGCTCGCTGAACCTAGATGGTTTCTGTCTGCTGCGAAGGCATTTAGTAAGCCGGTATTTAACCTTGTATATTTGTATATTTCTGCCCCCCACCCACATCCCTACAATTAAATGTATATTTAGATTTGTGAGTTCTCATCTAATGTATATTTATTTATTTATTTATTTATTTATTTATTTAACATTTTTATATACCGCACTATTTATTATCAGCGCGGTTTACATAGAACTACAAAACATCAGATAAGATACATATATCTGTTTTTACATGGTCTTCCTGTGATGTGTAAATCAATACTCAATCTAACTGTATATCTTAAAAATTCACTGTATTGCAATACATTATGATTCTGTAAAGTAAACCGCTACTGATCGTAGGAAGTAGCGGTATACAAATGTTTACTAAATAAATGAAATAAAATAAAATATAAATAAGAAGCCATGAGCTCTTCAGGGAGTGATAGATGAAGTCTTGAAGCTCAGAGGAGGTGTTAGTAAATGGGGGCCATGAAGCCCATAGGAGGGAGATGGATGGAGAGCCAAAAGATTCACATAATGTGGGGCTGGGCCTTTGAGATCCACAGGGCGAGAGAGGGGAAAGATGAAGTCATGAGATCTGTGGGGTATCCACAGGGGGTAGTTGACGAGAAGTAGTCATGAAGTCCTCAGGACAGGCCTAGTAAAATAATGAAGGCAGGATGTGATCTCCAGAAATAGTTTTCCATGTACATGTACAAGTACTCTTCTTGTCGATGCAGTCAGACCATAAAACGAGAAGTCAAGGGCAACTCTGTAATAAAAATCAAAAGACTAATTCATAATGCAGAGTTCATAGTACAAAGCAATATAAAGGGATTATTACATCAGTATGGTGATGATTAATAATGTAATCAACCCCACTTCAGAATCATCAGCCCCACGTGCATAGGGCAGCTACTAAAATGGCCATCATAAATTATATGGGGACAGAGTCAAAGATCTCAATGTGTATTGTCTAGAGCAGTGATTCTCAACCCAGTCCTCGGGAAAGATATAGCCATTCAGGTTTTCAGGATAGCAACAATGAATATGCATGAGAGAGATTTCCATGCACTGCCTCTATTATATGTCAGTCTCTCTCTTGCATATTCATTATAGTTATCCTGAAAACCTGACTGGCTGGATGTGTCCCGAGGACTGGGTTGAGAACCTCTGGTCTAGAGGAAAGGCAAGAAAGGGGAAATATGCTAGAGATGTTTAAATACCTCCATGTCAGAAATGCACAGGAGAAGAACCTCTTCAAATTGAAAGGAAGCACTGGATTGAGGAGTTATTTAATTAATTAATTTATTTATTATTTCTTTTTTCCTATACCGCCCCTTCCAGGGATCAGGGGCGGTTTACATTTAACAAAAACAGAACATTTTACATGGAACGTTGTTTCAACTATTTACAGTAGCAAGTCTTAGTATACATGTGTTGAATAAACTTGGCAGAACATTGTTTTTACATGGAACATTATATCAACTATCATGCAAATCGGATATTGTATAGACTTAGCAGGGCTTGATGGATCTGCTAATTATTACTTGTGAGGGTACAAAGTTTATTCAGTATTTCGGGGGGGGAGGGGGTGAGGTTGACTATTGAATCATATGTGTTTGGGGGAGCTTGGATCAAGTTGCATAGTTTACACTGTTCCTTGGGTGAATTGTAGATCTGTTTGTGAGGGGGGGGAAGGGAGGTTCAGTTGAGTTTCCAAAATGCTCTGAGAATAGGAACGTTTTGAGTCCTTTTCTAAATAGCTGTAAGTCTTTGGTCATGCGGATTTTTGGTGGTAGTTCGTTCCAGAGGCTGGGTGCAGTGAATGTGAAGGCCCTAGAGCTTGTGGTTTTTCTTGTCCTGCAGATGGCTTTGGGTATTGCAGCGAGTGTCTTGCGTTTTGTCTGCGTGTTCTGGATTCAGGTGGTGTATGTAGGAGGGTGGTTAGGTAGGAGGAGAATATATCGTTAATCAGTTTAAATGTTGTTATGAGTATCTTATATTTTATTCGGCTCAGTACTGGGAGCCAGTGTAGGTCGTATAGAATAGGGATTATGTGTTCAGTTAGATGGGCTTTGGTGACGACCCTGGCTGTGATGGTTTGGGCTCTCTGGAGTAAGCTTATGCTTTTGAGAGGTAGTCCGTGTAGTAGACTATTACAATAGTCAAAGTAGGGGGTGATTAAAGTGTTGACTACTGACTTAAAGTAATGAGTGTCCAGGAGGGATAGGAGGTACTGCACAGCTTTTAGTTTGAAAAATATGGTTTTAACTGTTTGTTTTATTTTGGGGAGCATGCTGAGGGTGTGGTCTAATATTATCCCAAGATATTTTACTTCTTGTTTAACAGGGATAACTGAATTGTTGAGCGTGATGGTTTTAGGGTGTGTAGCGTCTTGGTTTCTGGATATAAACATTACCTCAGTTTTTTTGAAATTGATGTTAAGGTGGTTGGACTTTTATCAAGCTTCAGTTTCTCTTATGCACTCTGAGAGATTGAGGTAGGAAGGGTTGTTTGTGTCTATGGGGAGGGACAACATAATGTCGTCGGCATAAATGTAATGCCCCATCTTAAATTTTCTGAAAATGTCTGTAATGGGTTGCAAGTATAATTTAAAAAGTAAGGCTGAGAGGGCCGAGCCCTGTGGTATCCCTTGATCTTGGGGGAATGTATCTGAGATTTCTTGGTCCATTTGGACTCGCAGCGTACGATTTGATATATAAGACTTGAACCAATGGAGCACAGTACCACCTATGCTTAGTTGTGGTTGATATTGTTGAAAGCTGATGTTATATCTATGAACAGGAGGATGAATCTTTGCCTGTGTTTATCTGTGCCTCTAATGAGGTGGTCCATCAGTGTTACCAGTAAGGTTTCGACTCCATGAAAGCCAAATTGGTGGGTGTCTAAGGGGGCGTTGAGGTCAACGTAATCTTGGAGTTGGATGTTTTTTCTATTATTTTTGCAACAAATGATATGCTGGCTATGGTTCTGTATGAACTTGGGTCTTTTGGGTCCAGTGTGTTATTTTTCAGTATGGGGCGGATGGAGGTGAGTTTAAGGGCATCCGGCATGATACCTTTAGAAAGGGAAAGGTTGACTATGTGTGGCGCTAGTTCGGTTTTGATGGACTTGATACAGGACACAGAGCATGGATCTAGGGGGGATGGTTGTGGTGTTGATTATTGTAATGATCTTGAGGAGGTGTTTTTGATCCAATTAAATGGAAGTTGTCCCATTTGTTGGGGTTTGTTGAGCATGGATATGTGGAGGTGATAGATTTGCAGGATTTATTTTTCAGCTTATCTGTGATATGGGTGGCTAGTATTTGCATGCTTATTTTACCAGATTCGGATTCTGCTTTGGATGTGTTTTTTAGGGATCTAACAATTGCAAATAATTACCTGGGTCAATTAATAGACAGATTTATGAGGTTTGTGTGGTATTCCCTTTTAGATTTGTTAATTGCGTCTTTATAGATTCTAAGGAGGTTAAGGCATTGTGATTTATTTTTGTGTGTTTTTGCCAATCTTCATCTTTTTTATTGTTTTATGAGTTGCCTTTTTAGTTTCGCGAGTTCCTGTGTGAACCACTTTTCAGATTTCTTTGAATGGTTTTTTGATGTGCGTATAGTGGGGGAGGCTGCTTTTTGGATGTCTTGGTTCCATTGTTCTAAGGATGTGTTAATGTCTTGGGAGCTTGTTGTCAATTGTGGTAACACATATCCAGGAAAGACTCTTTATTGAAATAAGAAAAGGTCCTGATTTGTGGTCTAGGATTAGGAGTAGTGTTGGTGTATATCTGGGTGGGTATATAGAAGGTTACTAGGTAATGGTCTGACCAGGGGATGTCTGTTATGGAGGGGGGTGGGGCGTGCATAAATGATGGTTTGCAAGTGGGGTGGGGAGGAAGACTAAGTCAAAGGTGTTACCCTTTGTGTGTGGAGGTGTGTATAATTTGTTTGAATCCCAATTCGGTCATTGTGTCCAGGAAGTTTGCTGTGTGGGATGTGCTAAGGGATGGGAGGTTCAGTTCACCTAGTATGACGTGTGGTTTTTTTCAGAGATGTAGTGCATGCTAGTTCTAGGATTGAGGTAAGGTTATTGTGATCTAGTGATGGAGGTCTGTATATGAAACAAAGGGCAAGGGTTTTGTTTTCTACTTTGAGGATTTCCATACCGTCTACACTGTTGACATTTGCCATGGTAAATTTGAGGTCCTTTTTGGTCAGTATGAGTGCCCTCCCCCCTCTTTTAGAGTCCCAGTGGCAATTGAGTAGATCGTAGTGTTGTATTTGTAATTGATTAAGTAGTATTGCATCGGTGGGTGTGAGCCATGTCTCTGTGACGCAGAGCATGTCTGGTTTCTCGTCTCTAACCATGTCTATGATAATTGGTATTTTGTTTCTTATTGATCTTATGTTGATGAGGATGCACTTTAGAAGAGTGGGGGGGGAGGGGTTGGGAGTATCTTGTGGTTTATTTGGGTGGAGGGGTGAGATTATTAATCTGCTATGGGGTTGGTCTCTCACTTGGTTTGCAGCTTGTCGTGCTGTGAGGGCTTGCGTGCATCAGTGATGCTGAGAGCTAAACTATCGGTAGTTTAACTACTGGCAGGGTCTCCCAAGATGGACAGGTCTCAGCTGAGGTGCCAGACGAAGACAAACCACCCATCTGGGCAGCAGCAGAATGGGATAGTGTTGACGGCGGAGGATCACATTTCTGTGACAACGGCAACAACACCAAACTTAAACTGCGCGGAAGGAAGGCCCGGCAATCTACTTCTGTATCTTGCCATGAAAACCCAATGGATAGTTACAACAAAACAAATTGTGCTATGGTGCTGGAAGATGAGACTCCCAGGTCAGAAGGCACTCAACTAGCTACTGGGGAAGAGCTGAAGACTTTTCAGAGTAAAGCCAGCATTTATGATGTGGTTGGATCAAAGCCCTCGGGAAGTCTGACTGCTGATGTAGCTGCGCATGAAATGAGAGTCAGAAGCTGTAAAGATGTCTTACACATTGGAACATGGAACGTACGAAGCATGAACCAAGGGAAGTTGGAGGTGGTCAAGAATGAAATGGAACGTGTACAACTTGATCTGTTGGGTGTCAGCGAACTGAAATGGACTGGCATCGGGCACTTTGCATCAGATGATCACATGGTCTACTATGCTGGAAATGAAAGACAAAGAAGAAATGGTGTTGCATTTATAATAAAGAAGAAACTTGCAAGAACTGTAATGAAATACAATGCAGTCAGCGAACGCTTAATCTCTATTCGTCTACGAGGAATGCCTATCAACACAACTATAATTCAAGTATATGCCCCAACAACAGCTGCAGAAGAGAATGAAATTGAAGAGTTCTATGAACAGGTACAAGCTGAAATTGACAGAACATGCAAACAGGATATCCTGATAGTCATGGGTGACTGGAACGCAAACGTTGGCAACAAAGAAGAAGGCAAAGTAGTTGGAAAATATGGACTTGGCAACAGAAATGAAGCTGGAGAAAGATTGATAGAATTCTGCAAGACCAATGATCTATTCATCTCAAACACCTTCTTCCAGCAACACAAGCGGCGACTGTACACATGGACTTCACCCAATGGATTGTATAAAAATCAAATTGACTACATCTGTGGAAGTCAACGATGGAAAAGCTCTGTAACATCAACAAAGACAAAACCTGGAGCTGACTGTGGTACAGATCATCAACTACTAGTATGCAAACTCAAGCTAAAGTTGAAAAAGAGCAAACCACTCATGAATGCAGCAAAATATGACCTTGAGAATATACCACTGGAATTTAAAGACTGCCTGCAAAATCGATTTGCTGCTTTAGATACAAATGACAGAGCTCCGGAAGAGTTATGGAATGACGTCAAGAAGGTTGTGCTGGAAGAAAGCGAGAAGTCTCTACAAAAGGTGAAAAAGCAAAAACGGCCAAAATGGATGACGGAAGAAACTCTGAAAATTGCCCAGAAACGCAGAGAAGCTAAAGCCAAAGGAGAAAGAAAGACAATCTCAGAACTCAACAGAGATTTCCAACGTGCAGCAAGACAGGACAAGGAAAAGTACTACAATGACACTTGCAAGGAAATAGAAGCAGAAACTATTAGAGGAAGAACAAGATCGGCTTTCCTAAAGCTGCGAGAGCTAAAGAAAAAGTTCCAGCCTCGAATTGGAATGTTACAAGATGCTCAAGGTTCTATATTGAATGATGCTGAGAAGATCAAGAAAAGGTGGAAGGAATATACAGAGTTTTTATATGATAAAGATCAAGTGGACCAACAGCCGTTTCAACCTATACCTTATGATCAGGAACCATTGGTGATGAAAGAAGAAGTTGAAGCAGCATTGAAAGCCTTATCAAAGAACAAAGCACCAGGCATTGATGGCATTCCCATAGAAGTATTGCAGCAATCTGATGCAGCTGTTACCGTACTTACAACGCTCTGCCAAGAAATATGGAAGACAACATCATGGCCAACTGACTGGAAAAGATCTGTGTTTATACCAATACTAAAGAAAGGTGATCCAACTGACTGTGGAAATTATCGCACAATCGCTCTGATCCCACATGCCAGCAAGATTCTACTGAAGATTATTCAAAAGAGACTACAGCCATACCTAGAACAAGAACTACCTGAAGTGCAAGCAGGGTTCAGGAAAGGACGAGGAACGAGAGACATCATTGCGGATGTGAGATGGATCCTTGAAAAGACTAAAGAATACCAAAAGGATATATATTTGTGCTTTATCGACTATAGCAAGGCTTTTGACTGTGTAAACCATGAGAAACTCTGGGCCACGTTAAGAAGCATGGGTATACCAGAACACCTGATCGTTCTCTTGCGCAATCTGTACATTGATCAAGAAGCAACAGTTCAAACGGAACAAGGAGAAACAGAATGGTTTAAAATAAGCAAAGGTGTAAGACAAGGCTGCATACTTTCCCCCTACCTGTTTAATTTATATGCAGAACAAATCATCAGAGAAGCAGGACTGTATGAAGACCACAGAGGTGTGAAGATTGGTGGAAGACTCATCAACAACCTTCGCTATGCTGATGATACCACATTACTGGCTGAAAGTGAAGATGATCTGAAACATTTGCTTCTCACAATCAAAGAACATAGTCTCAAAATGGGCCTGCACCTTAATGTAAAGAAGACAAAGATCATGACAACTGGCATAATCAACAGGTTCATCGTTGAAGGAGAAGAAATTGAAATCGTGAACAACTTTAACCTACTTGGATCAACTATCAATAAAGAAGCAACAAGCAGTCAAGAAATCAGACGACGCATTGCTCTTGGCAGAATGGCTATGAAAGACCTAGATAAGATTCTCAAGAGCAGAGATGTCTCTCTCCATACAAAGATTCGACTTGTTCAAGCCATGGTATTTTCAATAACATCATATGGATGTGAAAGCTGGACAGTGAAAAAGACAGACAGGAAGAAAATTGATGCCTTTGAATTATGGTGCTGGCGGCGAATACTGTGTATACCATGGACTGCCCGAAGAACAAACCAGTCGGTACTAGAGGAGATCAAACCTAAGCTTTCTTTAGAAGCTCAGATGACAAGACTTCGACTTTCATACTTCGGACACATCATGCGAAGAGAGAGATCATTAGAGAAAGACATCATGCTTGGCAAGATAGAAGGTCAACGCAAAAGAGGAAGGCCAGCAATGAGATGGATCGCTACAATAACAGCAGCTACGGGTACCAGTCTGTCAACAATGAGCCGCCTGACTGAAGACCGAACACAATTTAGGATAGCTATCCAGAGGGTCGCCATGAGTCGACTCCGACTCGACGGCACTTAACAACAACAACATGGGGTTGGTTGTTGCTTTGGTATGGTTTGTGGCTATGTGAATAGTAGGATAGTTGGGGGTGTAGGGTGTTTCTCTGTGGGTTGTGTATGATAGGGATGGGGTTGTAGAGGGTTTGTGGTTTGTACAGAAGGGCTTTTGGTATTTGGAGTGTTAGTAAGAGGAGGATAAGGGACATGACGTAGATCTTTGTAAAGGCCATCTTGGGTGGATCTGCCTAGACTTCTGGTTAATTTGCAGGTAGGTACCGGGCTGTTCTGTTACTGGGGTTAAAGGGTGACAGAGATTGGTCAGATATTAGGGAATGCAAGTAGTTTGGTGGATCACTGTTGTGGTATAGAGATTTTCCCAGGGTGGTACGCTGCTCACTACACAATGCAGTCTGATATATTTAGCTAACGCTATGGATTGAAACAAGGTAGCAATTATAGTTACAGGTTGTGGATACAAAGTGACGGTTTAGCTGGTGGGGTTATGGCACAGAAAAAGAGAACTTTAACATACTATATTGACTTTTATAAGGTTTCCAGTAGTATTTTTACCAGTATTTTGCATAGTAATACAGTTGACAATACCTAGCATTCACATTGTCAGGGGGCAGAGGCCCGTATCTAACTTGAGCAGTATAACTAGATGTGTCTCTAGGTAGATTACAGAGGTGCTGTCTGGATTATTGATAATAAAGGATGGTAGTTTCAATTTACATGGTCAGTATTCATGCCGTTGTAGCCAGTGATGATGTTGTGTTCTACGTTCCCCGCCAAAGGGTCCTTTGGCGTGGTCCTTCAGCATGGGCATGCCTGTGACTGATTTAATTTATAAGCCGGTTTCTGCAGCTCCTAATTGTTGGATCGTGGGTGAAGCAGGAGGAGCTCACCTTCTGCTTTCTGCTGCTGCTTGTGATGATCGGAGCTCAAGAGGGTGTTCAGCAGCATGCTTCGGTGTTTTAAAGCCGGTTTCTGCAGCTCCTAATTGTTGGATCGTGGGTGAAGCAGGAGGAGCTCACCTTCTGCTTTCTGCTGCTGCTTGTGATGATCGGAGCTCAAGAGGGTGTTCAGCAGCATGCTTCGGTGTTTTAAAGCCGGTTTCTGCAGCTCCTAATTGGTGGATCATGGGGGAAGTAGGAAGAGCTCTCCTTCAGCTTCCTACTGCTGCTTGTGATGGTCGGAGCTCAAGTTATAGGATGAAGGTGAAAGTGCTTAGAGGCAGGAATAATCTGGTAGTGGGATAAACACAGAGGATCTCTTAGGGAGAGGAAGGGACTGGCTGGGCAGAATGGATAGGCCATATAGTCTTTATCTGTCATCATTTGCCGTGTTTCAATGTTTCTAAGTTCAAATTTACTTGTCAAAGAAATAAAGGTTAATAAATAAGGAGGTTAATAAATAAACAAAAAAGGAGGAGGGGTGCTCATAGTCTCCAAATCGGACCTTAACTTCCACATAACAGATTCCTCTAGCTCAAACAATCTAGACATACTCTCCATTACAAACCAGCAATTCTCCCTCAACCTCTTATACAGGACACCGTCCGCTTCTCCAGATGACCTCCCAACCATTATTGACCTTGCTGCCAGCACCCTCAATCCCAATAAGCCAAATTGGATAATGGGTGACTTCAATCTCCCATCATTATCCCAAAACCACGCAAATGCCTTCCTTGGTGCTATGGAAGACCTGGGACTCAAGCAAATTATCACTAAACCAACTCATATAAAGGGAAACATTCTGGATTTGGTATTTGCTCCTCAGCCAGTCTTTGAGCAAAACCACAACCTACCAATATCAATCGTTGATGTACCCTGGTCAGACCACAAACTGATCATTTTCCAGATCCCCATCATCAACGAGCAGCTGCACAGAAGCCAAAACATGCACAGCACATCACGGACGCCCACAAGAAGATTTAGACCATTTAACAGGGAACACATCGTGGCTGAGACCCAATCACTCCTCAACAAAACTGTACCGGACCTCGACGAACTAATCACCTCCTGGAACTCCAATCTGCATGCCATATCACAACCTCCAATTTCCAATAACACAAAGAGGAGAAAAAGAAGCACCGCCCCATGGTTCTCTCCTGAATTGCGATCCTCTCTGACTCAACTCCGCAGACTGGAGCGTCGCTGGCGCCGATCGCTTTCTACTGAAGATCAGACCGCCTACCATACCCACCTCTCCACACACCATGAAGCAATCACAACCACAATGAAACAATATCACACGGACACACTAAAGAGATCACTGAATAAACCACGTGACCTCTTCAACCTTGTCAAATCCCTTTCAAAGGAACCTTCTCCCGAACAACACAGTGAGATTCATCCACAGAAATTCGCTGACTACATGCAATCCAAGATCGTGCAAACTAACAAGGTGTCAACAGTCCCGTTCCAAGAACCAGCGAATGCAACCTCACTAAATAAATTCTCCACTCCATCCACTAAATGCATCGAGGATACCATAGCATCTCTCAACACCTCCACTGCACAAACGGACCCATGCCCAGCTTTTTGGATTAAGGAGCTACGTTGTGTGTTCAGCCCCTTTATTACAAATCTAATGAACCTCTCATTCACAACAGGTTACTTCCCCACAGCACTCAAGCAGACTTCCATTAGGCCACTTTTGAAAAACCCCAAGCTAGACCCGCAAAAGGTCGAATCTTATAGGCCTATAGCTAGCATTCCCCTCTTAGCCAAGATAATTGAGAAGGAGGCACAACGGCAAATCCAAGAGCATATAGACACCACAGCTCCCCTAGATCACTGCCAACATGGATTCAGAGAATATCATGGGGTCGAGACCCTACTCACTAACCTATTCAACGACATTATCACAGGCATTAACAACATCCGACAAGGATTTGTACTCGTCTTCTTAGACATCGCTGCGGCGTTCGACTCTGTAAGCCACGAAATTCTCCTCAGACGACTGAAAGAGAAAGGTATCTGCAACAGTGCATTGGAATGGTGTAACTCTTATCTGGATGGAAGATGGCAATATGTGAAGTCTGGTTCAGAAGAGTCAAAACGCTTCCATCAAAAGCAAGGTGTGCCTCAAGGTTCCTCATTGTCTTCCCTACTATTTAATATATACATGCAGCCCATCTGCGACATCATAAGATCATTCAAAGTCAACTGCTTGATATACGCAGATGACATTCTCTTATATATGCCTTTCTCTACAACTCAATTAGACCTGGCACCACTAGTAGACTGCCTCAATACGGTCTCTGAGTGGCTCCAATCACAAAACCTACGCATTCAGCATAAAAAAACAGAGGTGCTTTTCATCGCCAGAGACCCCAACTTCACTCCTCCAACCCACGTCAGTGTCAAGGAAGCTGACCTACAAACTAAAGAAACAATAAGATACCTTGGAGTTGGGGGGCGGAGCCTGATGTCCAGCGGGTAAGACGCTTCGCGCTGAAGCTCCCGAGAGGCCTACTTAGAATCCTGACTTAATACCTATACAAACTTACTATTTCGCTCCGGGCTGACCGGGGTACCTCGGGGGGGATGGCGGCCCATAAACCAGCGCGCTTGGACTTCGGGTCTCCTTCTTCTTCTCACGGAAAACGCTCCAAAACAGAGGTGTCCTCCCCACAGAAGATGGCTCCATATCGGGAAAACCCCGAAATGCACCTGGAGATTTTAGAGGAAATACGCGGCGTGAAGGAATTGGTGCAATCCAATGGAGAAGCGCTTAGAGCCATGCGAGAAGACTTTGGAGTGCTCCAGGACCGACTTGAAAGTCTCTCATTACGGCAGGACAATATGGCGGGGGTCCTCGACTCGCACGCGGTGCGCTTGGGCACACTGGACAAGGCTGAGCGCCAGATACAGAATCTTCAAAAGGAGTTAGAAGATAGCAATAATCGAGCCCGTCGCAACAATGTGAGGCTCATTGGAATACCGGAGGGGGTGGAAGCGGGAGATATGAGAGAATTCCTGCTCAAAACTCTTCCCTCCTTGCTGAAGATCACCTTTCATAAAGAACTGGAAATCGATCGTGCACACCGTGTTCCTACCCACATGGCGCTCAACCGAACGACCCCCCGGCCTATTATCTTTCGCTTGCTACGATATCAACAAGTGGAACAAATTTTAAATGCTGCCCGGGCGAACCATCATTTGGAATTTGAAGGTCACAAAGTCTCCTTCTTCCCTGATTTGGCAAAGCCTACCATTGACCGTCGGAAGAAACTCCTTGCTTTTCGCCCTCGACTTCAACAGCTACAGGCTCGCTTTGGCCTGTTGTATCCCGCGAAGCTCCGAGTGACTCTCCACAACCAAACCAGGACATTCGAAGATCCTGATCTACTATCAACATTTTTAGACTCCAAAGAAGCAGAGCAGATGCGCTAATCCAACGACTTGGACTTTTATTTGCCGGCTCTGTCCGCCATTTTGAAGGGCCCGATGCGGCGGTCATAGTCAAGCACAGAGACTACCTGGACTTTCTTTCTTTCTTTCTATGACTTTTGTTTTTTGGTCTCCTATCCCTCCATGATGTGTGCCTCGGTCGGATTCGGAGCACGCACAGTCCTACAGGTTATGTGTTTTTTTTTTCAATTTCGGCCTTCTCTGGGGCTTCTCCCCGCAGACACATGGTCGCCAGTAATTTTTGGGGTTCTGCTTCTTCTCTACCGCGCTGCGGTTTTTCTTTTTTAATGTGGGGCGCTTCATTGTATTATCTAAGCTTATTTTCTTTTATGCCATATGTACAGCCAGATACAGTCAATATGAGGGACATTGTGAAATTATGTGCGCTATCATGCTCAGAATTTTTAACTTGTCTGAATGGCCTTATGTAAAATCTTATCACTCAACGTAAAGGGCATTAATAGTCCAATCAAAAGAAAGAAAATCCTTAGCTATCTTAGCCATGAGCATGCTGATTTAGCGTTTCTTCAGGAAACGCACTTAAACTCTGCTGAAACACTGAAACTCAATGTTAAGCCTTACATGGTGGCTGCCTATTCTCCCGCCGTTTCCAAACGGTGCGGGGTAGCCATTCTGGTTAAGAAATCTTTGCAAGCTACTGTAATTGATACTAGCGCTGACAAGGAGGGTAGATGGGCCCGAGTACATCTTAAGGTTGGAGATAGTGAATTTACATGTATTTGCATTTATGCCCCGAATGTGGACAACCCTGCTTACTATGCAAGTATTGCGCAGTTGGCACAGGCCTCTGCCAATACTCCATTAATACTTGGTGGTGATTTTAATCAAGTGTTAGACCCTCTGATAGATAGACAGCCGCCTAGAACGAGTAGTCCACCCAAGAGTCTTGCTACCCTTACAGCTCTGATGCAAGATCTTGCGCTGGTAGATATATGGAGGCTGCTTCACCCCTCCGACTTAGAGTTCACTTTCTTTTCTGCCCCCCATCACTCCCAATCTAGAATAGATTTCTTTCTCATTTCCAAAGCACTGATTTCTCAAGTAGACACGACTAGGACTCATCCTCTCCATATTTCAGATCATGCTGCCATATCTTTATCATTACATGTCACTGCGCGGGACGATTCTCCCCGAGCTTGGTTTTTTGATAGATCCCTACTGGGTCAAAAAGATTTTCAGGTTGATATAAAGGCCGCTATCCAAGATTATTTTCATTTTAACTCACCCCATGACACAGCGAGCTGGGCTTGGTGGGAGGGTTTTAAAGCATCTATCCGCGCAACTATAACTAGCTATCAAATTCGGCAGGGGAAACAAAGAAAGCAGCATTTACTGATTCTAGAGCAGCAGATACAAGCTGGGGAGCGTCTCCTCACGTCCCGTACTGACCCATGTATTTTACTCCGTTTACAACGCTTGCGTTTTCAATACAATCAGCTTTTGTACACTGCTGCTGTTAAAAATATTGAATCACAACAAGGGCTATATTATCGGGAAAATAATCGTGCTGGCAAATTATTAGCAAATGCCCTAAAAGGTCAAAAAGAAGCCAAGCGTGTTACCGCCCTCCGTAATCCGTCGGGGGGGGGCTTGGTCACTAAAGATACCGACATCTTAGAACTCTTTCGTGATTTTTATACTCGGCTTTATCAATCTGAATGTGATTTTGAGCCAGATGTATTTGACCGCGTACTTTCAGGGGTACAAAGACCGACCCTATCTGACGAAGATAGAGTGGCCTTGGACACACCATTTACTGTCTCAGAAATTCATTCTGCCATCAAGAAATGTGCCTCAGGTCGAGCCGCAGGCCCAGACGGTCTCCCTGCTGAATTCTACAAAACCTTTCACGCTGACTTAGCTCCAGTTTTGAAACTTTATTTTTCTGCTCTGGCCGAGGAGGGTTCTCCTTCTGGGTCCTTTTCAATGGCAAATGTAGTAGTTTTTGAGAAAGAGGGGAGAGACCCGCAACTAACAGCTAATTATCGTCCAATTTCCCTCCTAAACGCGGACTATAAAATATTTGCCACCATTCTCTCTACCCGGCTCTCTGATAGGATGCCTACCTTAATACACCCAGATCAATGCGGTTTCATTCCTGGTAGATCAACTGCTGACAATGCTCGGACTCTATGCCATGTACTGACTACCGCAGTTAATCTTGATCGCCCATTTGTTGGCCTCTCACTTGATGCTGAGAAGGCCTTTGATCGCTTAGAGTGGCCCTTCCTATTTGCAGTCCTCCGCTGGTACGGATTCGGGGAAGGTTTTCTCCGTTGTCTTCGCACCATGTACGCACAGCCTACAGCCAGTATATGTGCCAATGCTTTAAAGTCTCAGCCTTTTCCTCTTCAACGCGGCACTCGCCAGGGATGCCCACTGTCTCCACTTCTCTTCGATCTTGCACTCGAACCCTTGGCTTTACTAATCCGGCAATCGGAGGAGATTCATGGAGTCCCCTTCACCCATAGGGAAATCAAAATTTCAGCGTATGCTGATGACCTTATGCTTTTTGTCTCTATAGACTCAGTACCGGCTGTCCTAGAGCAAATTGGTAAATACTCACAACTGTCCGGTTATAAGATAAATTGGACCAAGTCGGTAGCCTTTCCATTAAATCCTTTGCTTCATCAGGCAGATATGCAATCCTTCCCCTTTTTATGGCAACCTCGCATGGTCAAATACCTTGGGGTTCACTATTGTTCTCCTTTGGGAGACACTATCTCCTTCAATGCCAAAGACTTAACCTCTAAAGTCTGGGCGCTTACTCACCGCTGGACTCCTTTAACACTTACCTGGTGGGGTCGATTAGAAACCATAAAAATGATGATTGTTCCGAAAGTGAATTATATCTTAGAAATGTTGCCCTGTCTTTTACCTCGACGTATATATAAAGATATAGAGGGCCTTCTGACTAGATACTTGTGGCAAAACAAGACACCTAGGATAGCGAAACATAAACTGCAAGCAGATAAGGAAAATGGGGGTGTCAGATTCCCTGATTTCCTGAAGTATCATCAATCTTTTCTTCTCAAACAAGGCGCTCGTTGGCTGGAAGATCCAGTACCGAGTAGACCTGTGTGGCTAGACATAGAAGAGGACCTTTGCAAACCGATTCCTCTTACTTTTCTTCCTGGTATGACTCTCCCATCAGACTCCCACTTTCCACCAATGCTTTTAGACACCTTAGGTGCCTTTAATAATCTTAAGCAATCTTTAGACTCCCGACTCTGTCCGTTAGACAAGCTCCCACTTTGGTACAATACTCGATTTCGAATACAAAATAAGCCGATGGCGTGGAGCCCCTGGTACACTAGGGGCATTTGGATTCCTAGTCAGTTGTTCCATGAAGGTCGCTGGAAAACTTTTAGTGAATTGCAAATTGAATTTGGTCTCCCAGCGAAACACTACTTTCAGTTGGTGCAACTTCAGCATTGCCTTCGGAGTGCTAAGGTGCTCCCGCCATCGGCCTCCCCTACACAAGGTTGGTTGGAGACTATCCGATCTATCGGTAGTTCACCGGGTGTAGCATCCAATTTTTACAAAACCTTATGTAATGCTATAACTAGAGATACCCCTATAGCGCAGAAAGCATGGGAGAGAGAATTGCATGTGACTTTGACCCCGGAGCAATGGAGCCTTGTCTGGAGTAGAGTGACACGGGTCTCCCGATCCGCCTCACTCACTCAGACACTCTTCTTTCTAGCCCACCGGTGTTTTTACACTCCTGACAGATTAGCCAAATGGAACACTACTCAGGGCAATAGTTGTTGGACATGTCATGCGGCCATTGGTTCACTACCTCATGTTATGTATGAATGTCCCGCACTACAGTATTACTGGCGTCGGGTCTGGGGTCGTATCCAGTCTATTTTGCACTTTCAAGAGCCCCTTTCTTGGAGGATAGTGGGACTTCGCTCAGCTGCGGGGATCCCCTCTCTTCCAAAAACGGCTTACTTCCTTTTGGACTTCATGCTTGGCATTGCTATTTCCCTAATTACGAAATACTGGAAAAATAGTTCCCATCTGAGCCCCAATGAATGGTGGAATCATGTCTGTCTCTACAGTAAATATGAACAAATACCTCGTATGTTTGCTTCCCCCATTCAGACTCCTCATCATCGGTCTAAATGGAAGATGCTCAATGACTATATACATTCTGCTCAATGCTCTCATCTGACTGTCTAAATTTGTGTATATCTTTGTTCCATGATTATTCTGTATCGCAGATACTCTTTTGATTGTTTTGATGTATAATCACTGTTGTTTGGAAGCGCTCACATGCTGACATAATCAGCTAGAGAAGAAGCGTGGGGGTGGGGGGTAATTGGGTTTACTTTTCTTTATTGTATACTTGTTTTGTCTCCTTTGGTGTGTTGTTTCTTTTGTTTGTTGCAAAATGAAAATAAAAGTTTAAAAAAAAAAAAGATACCTTGGAGTTACATTGGACCAACGTCTGGATATGAAACATCACATAAATAACATAGTCAAAGCGGTATACTTCAAAATCCGCTCTCTCAGGCATATACGCTCCCTATTGGACCCGGACGACTTCCGGACCATATACCAAGCGCTAATCCTGCCACACTTTGACTTTGCAAATGCCATCTTACAAGGTCTCCCTCAATCCACTCTTAGCCCTTTACAGATGGCCATGAATGCCGCAGCAAGAGTCCTCTACGGAGCATCCAGAAGCGACCACGTAACTCCCATTCTTAAACAGCTTCACTGGCTCCCCATCCATGGGAGGATCATCTTTAAAACCCTAGTCCTATCATTCAAGGCAATCAAGGGTATCTCATCCTCCTCACTCACAGATCTGATTCACACTGTACCCCCCAACAGATCCAGAAGAGCAACAGCCGTAAACCTACTAACAACCTCGAAGGCATCAACAAAGTGCAACATGACAACCTCAAACAGAGCGTTCAGTTTATATGCCCCCAAATGCTGGAACGCTCTACCCTCCGACATAAGGGCCATTACTGTCCTACCACAGTTCAGGAAGGCACTCAAATACCACCTCTTCCTTCAATACTACCCTACCAGCAATTGAACCAAAAGAAGTGACTCACTCATGAAACCACCCTTCCGTGCTTTATATTACTATGACTCTATTCTGTTCTATGTAAATATCTCATGTATATAGTTTAACCCGGTTCTCCAAGTTGGTACTCCTGTTCGATGTAAACCAAACAGCTTGTTGTTATGGTCTTTATGTTATAATGTAAACCGCGCTGATGCCGAATAGTGCGGTATATAAGAACTTGTAATAATTAATAATAATAATAATAATAAATAGAAATAATAATAACAAAAATATATATGATGGTACCTTTTATTGGACTAACGATACATTTCTTTACTAGCTTTTGAGAGTTAACATCTCTCTTCTAAGGCCAGAACAGGATAAGTAAAAAATGGCAATACTAGAAAATATACATGAATCACATAAAGTATTCCAAATGTCAAAGTAATGAAATGTGCAGAGAGTGCTTGAATTTTAATTCTCGGGGCACATTTATTTGTATGCACTTCATAATAGCTTTTGAATGACGTATTTCGCATTTGATTTCTTTTGTAATTTGAAAAGTGAGAATATATGGATTCAATTATTGATGTTTTAAATCGGCACTTACATTCCACTTAAACTTAACTGGTTCAAGGCACATTATGATCTTTAATAAAACATATAAACAATCAAAATGATCAATTCCAACACTTTAATGTCACATGAAGGCAAAGTTTAGATAGTACTTGTAGATCATAATTGAGATGTCGAGATCATTACGTACCCAGTATATTAGAAAAGCTCTGCTAGACATAGAGCCTTTTCTCAAATAGTAGTAGTAGTAGTGTTTAGCTCACGCCTTTCCAGGGGGAGATCAAGGCGAGTTACATTCAGGTATAGTATGCAGAAATGCACGTTTCTCCAGGACCAAGCAGGAAGTCAGTCCTCACATATGGGTGTCATCGGTGCCGATGAAGCCCCAGCGGAGCATTTCCCCAGCTTTCTATGAAAGCCTTTGGGAATGCAGGCACGCATGCGCGGTTCCCTTCCCGCCTAAAGGTGCCATCTTACCTCAGTCTCTTTTTTTCCGTGAAGCCCACCAGACGTGTGTCCAGTTTTCCCGGTTAAAATTAGATTTTTCAGCGATTTTTTGCTTTTTTTTTTTCTACCGGTTCGACGCCGGTTCCCCTCCCACCGGGTTCGGTACACCGGTATCGAGCCCGATTCCTCTTTTTCGTTTTTTGCCCTTCGTGGCTGGCGTTCGCGCCCTTTTTTCTCTTTTTCCCTGGAAGGCTGGTCTTTTGACCTCGCGGGGACTCTTTTTTCCCCGATGGCTTCCAGTGGTTTTAAGAAGTGTGATCGGTGTAAGAAACTAATGTCTCTCACCGACACACACGACTGCTGCCTTCGGTGCCTGGGCCCCGACCACGATCCTAAGTCGTGCGGGGCCTGTGGAAAAATGTCTTCCAAGGCACTACGAAGTCGCCAGCAGCAAAAGGAAAGGCTTTTCTCGGACTCAGCCTCCGGCCGGGCCCAGACCTCATCTGAGGCCTCGACATCTCGGGATTCCGATCCCGAGTGCCGTCGAAGCTCCTCGGACAGGGGGTCCCCCGACCGGGAATGCAAGAGGAAGAAACGGCTCATGAGGGCATCATCGGAAGAGGTCCCTGGCTCCTCGAGGGCCAGGTCTAAGACCCCCGACCGTCGCCCCGGGCCTGTGGAACCGGAGAAGCCTGCAAAGTTCCTCATGTGGAGCTGGAGTCTGCTGGACACGTAAGCCCCGTAGTCCTCGTGGACTCTCCTCCCAGGGAGCCGACGTCGGGCCCGGCGCCGCCGGGGCCTGAGTCAGTGGCTGCTGCGTCTCCCGAGCTGAGTCTCAGGATGACAGCCTTGGAGAGCAGAATGTCTGCCTTCATGGAGCAGCAGCGGGCACTGATGGCCAGCCTGTCTGGCGCATCTGCCCCGACCACCGGGACATCGACGTCGAAGTCGACCCCGGAGACCGAGCCGATACTCTAGTCCATCGTGGCTCGGAGTCGACCTCGGTCGCGGTCCCCCTCAACCTCCCATTCAGGACCAAGGGCGTTGATGCCGGTGCTTCCAGCGTCGGGGCGGGTGCTCCAGGGCCCCCCGGGGTCAGACCCCGACTCTTCCTCGGATGAGTCAGCTTGGGAAACGGAGGACGAGGAGTCCCCTGACACCTTTAAGACTCGGTGCGTCCCTTCGGACTCACCGCAGTCTGAGCCCCGGAGTAGGTCCCCCCCAGAGGACACCCAGTTCTCGGAGTTCATTTTATTTATTTATTTATCTGTATTTATATCCCGCTTTTCACCAGGTCAAAGCGGTGGGACATATAACAGGGGGGGGGGGGGGAATCAAAAAAAGGGAGGGGCTATCACCGGGGGCTCAACATTAATGATTTAGGATGGACATAGAGACTGACAAGATAGACAGTTATTGGTCTGAGGATCTTGAAGAGAATAGGGGTTCCTATTCAGAGATGTTCTTGGAATAGGATGTTTTTTAGCTGCTTTTTGAATGAAGGGAGATCACCGTTGTTCTTGACGTGGTTTGGTAGAGAGTTCCAGAGGGATGGGGCATAGAGTTCAAAGGCTCTGTTGCAGGTCCGTTGTGTTGCCTAGGTTCTTTTGTGGGGGATGGCAATGGAGCTGTTGGAGGATTGTCTGGTTGTTCTGCTGTGGGTTGGGCGAGGTAGTAGGGTGTGGAGTTGGGTGCCTTGTGTTTGGTGGATGGTTTTGTGGGTGAGTAGAAGAGCTTTGTATTTGATTCTTGCTTCGATGAGGAGAATATGAAGGTCTCAGAATTGGGGTGATGTGGTCCCGTTTCTTTGCGTTGTGAATTATTCTTGCCGTGATGTTTAAGGCAGTTCGGAGGGGATTGGTTTGTGTGGCAGGTAGGCCATGGTAGATTATGTTGCAGTAGTCCAGATGAGGGAGTGTCAGGGCCTGCATTACTGTCCTGAAGTCCTGTAGTTCAAGGAGAGGTCGGAGACGTTGTGCTGTTTTTGCCTTGTGGAATACAGTTCCGGTGGTCTTGTTGATTTGCTGTTTAAGGGTTAGGGCTTGGTCATTGATAATTCCAAGATATCTTATGTGTGGTTGTATTTGAATTTGCGTGGTTCCCATGGTGAGGTGAGTGGGTGGTTTGAAGTCTGGGTCTTTTGTCACTATAAGAGCTTCGGTCTTCTTTATGTTAATGGATAAGTTGTTCTCTTGTAGCCAGTAGGATACGTCGGTGAAGCAGGCTGATAGCTGGTCGTTTTTTGGGTCTGTGGTTGTAATTGGGGTGTAGAGCATTATGTTGTCGGCATATATGTGGAAGTTGATGTTGTGTGTGCGTATGACTGAAGAGAGTGGACGGAGATAGATGTTGAAAAGCATGGCTGATAATGTGGATCCTTGAGGTACACCTTGATGTTGCTGGAATGGGGGTGAGGTTGAGGTTTTGGTGCGGATCAGTTGCTGTCGGTTGGTTAGATAGGACCTGAACCATCGGAGTACAGTATCTTTGATCCTAATTGCTTGAAGTCTGTGGAGAAGGGTGTTATGGGAGATGGTGTCAAAGGCTGCTGATATATCCAGGAAAATTAGGATGTATCCGGAGTGTTTCTCTTGGGTTCCTATGATGAGGGTGTTCATCAGTGTGGTCATGAGTGTCTCGACCCCTGTAATGGTCGGAATCCGTGTTGCTGCGGGTCCAGTATATTGTTGACGTCCAGGTGTTCTTGAAGCTGACGTTGGACTATCTTCTCGATTATCTTTGCGGTGAGTGGGAGGCTCGCTACTGGTCTGTAAGAGGCAGGGTCCAGGGATATGGCCACTGCCTTGGCTATTCCGGCGGATCCCGAGGAAGAGCCTCGAGCTGAAGAGCTCGAGGTGCTGCAGTATGACTCTCCTTCGAAAGAGGCCTTTACTGTCCCGGTTCCTCCGATGCTGGAACGGCTCCTCTTCCGTATGTGGAAGGCACCGGCCTCGGCACCGGTTCTTATCAAGCGAGTCGATTTGATCTATCGGCTTCGTAAGAGCCCTGGTTTTCAGAAGGCACAGCTACCACACCATTCCATGGTTGTGGAATCGGCCATGCATCGTCTGAAGAGTCAGAAGATGCACTCCGCGGTGCCTCCTGGCAGGGAGGCCCGAAACCTCGATGGCGTCGGTAGAAAGTGTTTTCAGGGCTCGATGCTTGCTTGCCATGTCCAGTCTTACCAGCTGTACATGGACTTGTACTTGCAGGATCTGGCCAAGGAGTTGGCCGGATCCTCTGCTGGTCTCTCCGGGGAACCCGTGCAGAGATTTAAGTCCTTGTCCTCGGGGATTCGGGACTGCTCGAAGTTCATGTCCCGCACCGCCTACGATGGCTTCGAGGCTTCGGTCCGAGTTGCGGCAGCCGGCATCGCGGCTCGATGCGAGGCATGGCTGCAGTCATTGGACCTTGAGCCATGGGTTCAGGACAAGTTGGTCGATGTCCCTTGCCGAGGTGAAAACTTTTTTGGCAAGGCTGTTGAGGAAGACCTCTGCCCCTTCTCATAAAAAGAAGGGCTCGGGTAAAAAGTCCTTTTAGCTGAGGAAGGGCACTGCCTACAAACAGTACCCACAATATCAGGCTGCCCAAGATGCCCCCCGGGGTCAGCAAGCCAAAGGCCAGGGTAATGGGCCCCGTAGGCAGAGGACCCCCAAGCCTCAGACCCCTGCTACCACTCCGCAGGGTGGGGGCTTTTGACTCCTTGAGCATAGCCTCTCCTCCACTGCTCTCCCAACCCTGCACAGGAGGTCGTCTCGCCCTCTTTGCCCACCAGTGGCCCCTTATCACCGGGGACAGTTGGGTGCTGGAGATAATCCACAAGGGATATGCCCTCCATTTCCACCAACTGCCACCCCCATATTTTCCAGGGGAGCCTCCAAGGCCTCCTCCGCACACAGACCTTCTCCGTCAGGAGCTTCAGGGTCTGTTGGTGGACAGGGCGGTGGAACCTGTGCCTCCCCACTTGCAAGGTCACAGATTCTACTCCAGGTATTTCCTGGTACCCAAAAGGACCGGTGGCCTTCGTCCCATTCTGGATCTCAGGAACCTCAACAAGTTCCTAGTGAAAGAAAAGTTCAAGATGCTTACTCTTGGAACCCTTCTGCCCTACCTCCAGCAGGGAGATTGGCTATGCTCCTTAGATCTAAAGGATGCGTACACTCACATCCTCATTCATCCAGACCACAGAAAGTACCTCAGGTTCATTGTGGGAGGAAACCATTATCAATACAGAGTGCTGCCTTTCGGCTTCACCTCCGCCCCCAGAGTCTTTACAAAGTGCTTAGCAGTGGTGGCGGCCTACCTGAGAAATCAGGGCATCTTTGTCTTCCCCTATCTGGACGACTGGCTCATCAGGGGTCAGACAGGTCAGGAGGCCACTCAAGCCACCCTCAGGACCATTACTCTTCTGCAACACCTGGGGTTTGTCATAAACTTCGCAAAGTCCACTTTGCCCCGTTCCCAGAACTTGGAGTTCATAGGGGCAAGGTTGGACTCTCTCCTGGCAAAGGCATTCTTGCCAGAAAACAGAGCCCGAAGGTTGATGGCCTTGGCAAGTCAGTTTCTCAACAGGTCCCTGGTCTCCGCCAGACTCTGCCTGCGGCTTCTAGGCTGCATGGCTTCGACAGTACATGTGACCCCCAATGCCAGGCTCCATATGAGGCCTGCACAGTGGTGCCTTCGGACTCAGTGGTCACAGGCCACAGGCAGCCTCACAGACAGGATAAGGGTGTCCAGACCATTTCTGCACTCCCTCAACTGGTGGCTACACCCACCCAATCTGCTGAAAGGGGTGTCCTTTCAGATTCCAGGTTACACAGTGATGCTAACAACAGATGCCTCCCTGCAAGACTGGGGAGCGCATTGTCTGGGCAAGTGCACCCAGGGCCTCTGGTCTCCCTGGGAAGCTGCACAGCAGATCAATCTCCTCGAACTCAGAGCTATTCGATTAGCACTCAAAGCTTTCACTCCTACCCTTGCTCAACAGTCTGTCCTGATTCAGACAGACAACCAAGTTGCCATGTTTTATGTGAACAAACAGGGCGGAACTGGGTCCAGGATCCTTTGTCGGGAAGCTCAGGACCTTAGTTCTTTTGCCCTCAAGCACAACATGCTCCTCAGGGCTGTGTACCTTCCAGGCCAGGACAACTACCTGGCAGACAGGTTAAGCAGGATACTGCAGCCCCACGAGTGGCAGCTGCATCCTTCAGTGGTTCAGAAGATCTTCCTGAAATGGGGTCTCCCTTTGATGGATCTCTTTGCCAGCCCACTGAACAAGCAACTGCCAAAGTTCTGCTCCAGGCAACCACATCCTCTGCGGATAGCAGCAGATGCTTTTCTGATATCTTGGTCTCAGAGCCTCCTCTATGCGTTTCCTCCCACACCCTTTGTGGCCCGAACCCTATTCAAGATTCTCCAGGACAAGGCCTCGGTCCTGCTGGTAGCTCCCAGATGGCAAAGACAGCCTTGGTTTCCTCTTCTGCTTCAACTGGCGGTAGATCCTCCACTGTTTCTGGGGTTGCAACCCGACCTCCTCACACAGGACCAGGGTTCCCTTCTGCACCCCAATCTCAAATCTCTCAATTTGATGACCTGGAAGCTGAAAGGGTAGTTTTGGCTCCCTGAGGCCTACCTCAGGAAGTTGAGGAGGTTGTCCTAGCCTCTAGGAAACAGTCCACTAGGAAAACCTATGCTCTCAAGTGGAAAAGGTTTTCTGTGTGGTGTCACCTACGTATAGAGGGTCCTTTCTCCTGTACTGTGCCAGTAGTTCTTCAGTACTTACTGCACTTATCCACTAAGGCACTTAAGTCCAATTCTGTTCGGGTCCACCCCTCAGCTCTAGCAGCTCACCACTCATTGGTAGAGGGGCAATCTCTATCTGGTCACCCCTTGGTGTCCCGCTTTCTCAGGGGCTTGCTTTTGCTCAAGCCTCCCATCCTTCCTCCTGCCTCTGAGTGGGAACTGAATGTGGTCTTGCAGTAACTGACTCGCCCACCTTTTGAGCCAATGGCTACTTGTCCACTGCGCTTCCTCTCCTGGAAGACACTCTTCCTAATAGCCCTTACCTCGGCTAGGCGAGTAAGTGAGCTTCAGGCCCTGGTCTGTGACAGGCCTTACACCAGGATTTATAGGAACAGGGTAGTCCTCAGGACTCATCCCAAGTTCCTCCCAAAGGTTGTCTCCTCTTTCCACCTCAATCAGGAGGTGGTTCTTCCGACATTCATCCCTAGGCCTCATGCAAGCCAGGCTGAAGCAGTCCTCCATACCCTGGAGTGTAGGAGGGCCTTATCCTTCTACCTTGACCATACGCAGGGGCATAGAAGGGCTACTCAGCTCTTCGTATCCTTTGACCCCAATAAGTTGGGGTTGGCTGTGTCCAAGCATACCTTGTCCATCTGGGTGGCTGACTGTATCACCTGGGCTTACAAGGCGGCTGACCTTCCTTTGCAGGGTAGGGTCACGGCCCATCGTGTCAGGGCAATGGCTGCCTTAGTGGCTCATCTCTGCTCTGTGCCCTTGGTAGACATCTGCAGGGCTGCAACTTGGTCTTCAAGCCAGACTTTTGCGGCCCATTACTGCCTGGAATGGGAGCCCCGTAGGGACAGTGCTTTTGGCCAGGCAGTACTCCGGAATCTCTTTGAGGTTTAGGCAACTCCTGCCCTCCTGCCCTCTGTTGGGCTACCGGTGGAGGTTGTGTCCTTGAAAAGCCTTTCTTTGCTGCTGAGACTAGAGGGAGTTCTCTTGTTCAGTCTGGGTTCCTCGGTAGCCCAGAGCTAGGGAGTCACCCATATGTGAGGACTGACTTCCTGCTTGGTCCTGGAGAAAGAGTAGTTACTCACCTGTAACAGGTGTTCTCCAGGAGCAGCAGGAATGAGTCCTCACAACTCTCCCTCCTCCCCTTGGAGTTGCAGTTGTACATAGTTTATTTTTCATTTTTGTGTGCTGTTCTTAGCTATGTCATTTGACTGAGGTAAGATGGCACCTTTAGGTGGGAAGGGAACCGCGCATGCGTGCCTGCATTCCCAAAGGCTTTCATAGAAAGCTGGGGAAATGCTCTGCTGGGGCTTCATCGGCGCCGATGACACCCATATGTGAGGACTGATTCCTGCTGCTCCTGGAGAACACCTGTTACAGGTGAGTAGCTACTCTGTATTTGCCGATACATGGTGCCGGAGGAGCCATATTGCAAACCTACATGTGGGAAAAATCAAAGGGGGGGTGGGGGGAACCTCCATATGTTTGTGCTGGCACGTACATATGTATATTGGGCATTTTTCAGATCTGCACGTATAAATTCTGCCAGTTAACTCCAGAGGTAAATATAGGTAGTGCCATTCCTAGCCCTGTGCAAGAAGTGCAGCCTCAAAGGGCACAAAAGATTAGGGGTTGCCATTGCCCTGCACCCCCCTATGCTGCCTGCCATTGCCCTGCTGCCATCACTTTTTGTATTTTCTCATCGGCGGTGATGCCAGCAACAGTGGAGCAGACCTGACCTCAAATTTAAAAAAAACAAAACTTGTAGGTCTTTCCAATGCCACGCTTGCATGGAGGTCTGGTCCCTCCCTCCCTCCTCTGATGTAGGTCACATCAGAGGAGGAAGGGACCAGAATAGCCATTCAAGAGTGGAGTTGCAAAGACCCACGTTTGACTGGCTGATCTGGTCCCTCCCTCCTCTGATGCGAACCTACATCTGAAGAGAGAGGGATCAGATCTTTGTGCAAGCGTGGAGTCGAAAGACATGTGTGGTGGTGTTTTTTAATTTGAAGTCAGGTCTGCTCCGCTGCTGCTGGCACCGCTGCTGATGAGAAAACACAAAAAGTGGTGGTGGCAGGGCAAGGGCAGGCAGCTGGCTGGACATGGAGGTGTGGGTAAGACCGGGGGGGGGGGGGGGGGCTTATGCCAGCTGTGCAAGTCGCACAGAACGCAATTATGGCTTGATGCAGCCCTGAATTATAGGTATCTAATTTCAATACAGAGGAGGAAATAAACAGAGAAATTAAGAAGGAAAATACTCTTTATCCTTCCTGTAAAGGTCTGGCCAGAACAAGCACTTTTTATAAACCAATACAGTTGTGGTCAACATTATTCGCACCCTTGCAGTTCAACCCCTTAACGTCCAATATCTCCCAAAAAAAAAAGTGGTCAATGAAATGGCTTTTTACTACGAGGCCAATTGTAATCTGGCCATACAGACCCCTGTGCGACCCCTCAGAATCGGGATGTACAGCGTGTCAGACGGCTGCCTGGGTGAGAATCTTCACAGTCTTGGCAAGTGCATATATCTATATGATTTGCAAGGGATTGTGGGCAATGCAGTTCATTCACACCAGACACAGCTGCTCACAATAATTTAGTTGTGCTCAAGTATTAAAGCCAATAAGATATTTATTTATGGGGTTATTTCTCCCAACACAGATATGCTTGGTAGCACATAAATCAGGTTACTTGTTTTCAGTGTTAAACTTGAAAAAAACAAAATCAGGAAAACAACCTTTAAACTTGTCAGGCAATTAAAACAAAAGAAATAAGACCTGGTTGGTACAAACTGGTCTTTTCTGTAGGCATTAGCTAATATTTTCTTAGCAGGTATCAAACAACAAACCAAAAGCTACAAAGAAAGAAAAAAACTGGTTAACTTCTTATATCTTCCCACATAGATTCAGAAGTGATTCTCTCCTAGCTCACAAGCAATTAGGTAAGGCTCAATTGCTAGCAGTTATCCAGCTGAAACCCCTTAGCTGGCTTGCTTTCTACTGCGTGGCTAAAAATACTACTCAGGAACTTTTCTGAGTAGATTAAAGAACAAGTTTGTATTTCTTTGTGATGGTTGCTGTATTTTATAACAGAAAATCACCAAAGGAGTTTAGACAGAAAGCAGTCCATGTAAACAGATTCTTCATCTGCTATCACCCCCTCTTCTTCAACAAGCATGGGTTCAATGTCATGGATTGGCATAGATGAATTTCCCAATGGAGCACTTTCAGGAGAATACTTGTTTCCCTGCTGTCTTTCAAGGTTATAGCTAGGGCATAGATCAGTGTTCATACCTGAGCTTCCATTGCTGTTAGAGTTCCTCTCTATATAGCCTGGCCAGTATGTAGTCCAGTTCTTATGTCCAGCCTTCCAATCCAGATCCCTGGACACTGGATCTCTCTTCACATACCTTCTGGCACGGGTCTTAGGGTCCCTTCCACGTGCAGCCGTCTCCCTTACAGGTACCGTCTGGAGATTCCTAGCTCTGCAGCACCATTCCTCTGGCTTTCCCCAGTCCAATGGTGTATGCTGGCCCTTGGAATGCCTCCCAGTATACGTACTGCTCTGGACTCTTCTAGACCTCTCAAAGGCTTTTCTCCTCTTTCTTCCAAAGGGTTTCTTTCCCTCTCTGTCCGTCCGGTTTGGCTTCTGCTTCTGATGATCCTCCTGATGATGAAGATGATCAAGCTCAAGCTGATTCTCAGGATAATTCTCTGTAGAGTAAACTCTACCTTTATTCTGCCTAGATGAGTGCTCCCCCCTAATACAGCGCAGCTGTGCTGAATCAGGCCCTGCCCTTTGAGATGAGTGCTTAGGGATTACCTCATAGCCCTCCTGATTGAACACACGTTTCCCCACTTGAGCTCCTTTAATGGCTGTTGGAAACCTGGTGCATTCTGGGACTGGTAGTCTTTTATGGGAAAATTCTGTTTTCTTATTTCTACCAGAACTGACAGGTTGCTTGTTCAGAGTCACTTCACCTTTTCTATAGCTCCTTCCTGAGCTATGATAAGCTTCCTTATCACAAGCGGTAGCACCTGATTTTGACCCCACAGGGGCTAGACATGCCTGCAGGATCAGAATTGGGTCTGTCGGCCTGGACATGCAGGCCGGGCCCCGATTCTGATGGCCGCATGCCAGCCAGGCTTAGGGTTGCCAACTTTTTCACTGAGAAAAACCCGACACCTGTGGCTCGCCATGCCCCACCCATTCTCCGCCCCTAGCTCCACCCATGCTGCACCCCAGCCCCACCCACAAAAATTACCGAGGATAAGTGTAGGCTAACTCCCTTGGTCAGATAATAATTAAACTGGGAACCCCAAAAGCCAAACATGAAATGTACAACACTGGCGAAATAAAACTATAAAGTAATTTCCTCTTGCACTAAACAAAAACGCAAAGATGTCAGCAATACACACTTCCCAGACCAGACATATTCCAGTTAATAAATTCAAAATAAAAAGTATTTTTCTACCTTCTGTTTGGGAATTTTATTTTTCAGTTGCAATTGCTCCAGTCACTTTCTTCTGGTTTCTTTGTGTCTTCTGCGAGTTATCCATTTGTCCTTTCTTCTCTTTTAGATGTTTTCCATTCTCTCTCTATATCTGCTTTAATATACTGATCATTTCCCTTTTGCTCTTTCCCCCATTTCTTTCCTTATTCCTTTATCATCCACTCAAATTTCACCCTTCCATTCTCAGTCCCCTCTTACTCTCCCAATACCCGGCCCATCGTAGACTTTTCTTCCACACAAAATATCTTTTCCCCTCTCCATTCTCATTCCCTATCCCCATCCCCTTCTAGTCCTCCCCCAAATCAGCTCCCTTATAGTTCTAGACCCACCCAGCATCCACTCCCTTCTAGTCCCATTCTCCCATGCCGCCACATCAGCCCATTTCCAGTCCTATTCTAGCCCATCACCCATTTGCAGTCCAAGCTCCCCCATCAGCCCATTTCTAGTCCTATTCCAGCTCCTCATCAGCCTATTTCCAGTCCTAGCCCCACATATGCTCTTTTCCAGTTCCATTCCAGCCCCCCATCAGCTAATTTCCACTCCAAGCTCCCCCATCAGCCAATTTCCAATCCTAGCCCCCTCGTCAGCCCTCTTCCAGTCCTATTCCAGCCCCCATTAGCCCATTTCCAGTCCTATTACAGCTCTTCATCAGCCCATTTCCAGTGCTAGTCCTCCCATCACAGGCCATTTCCAGTCCTAGCCCCCCCCCCCCACCATCACAGCCTATTTCCAGTCCTAGGCCCCCCCACCATCACAGCCCATTTGCAGTCCTAGTCCCCCCATCACAGTCTATTTCCAGTCCAAGTCCCCCCCCAACCATCACAGCCCATTTGCAGTCCTAGTCCCCCTAATCACAGCCTATTTCCAGTCCAAGTACCCTCTCCCCCCACCATAGCCCAATTCCAGTCCAGGTCCCCCCCCCCCATAGCCCAATTCCATTGCAGTCCCCCCCCCAAAGCCCAATTCCATTGCAGCCCCCCCCCATAGCCCATTTCCAGTCTAGGTCCCCTCCTATAGCCCAATTCCAGTCCAGGCCCCCTCATAGCCCATTTCCAGTCCAGGTTTCCCCCCCCCCCCATAGCCTATTTCCAGTCCAGGCCCCCCCCCATAGCCCATTTCCAGTCCAGGTTCCACCCCCCCATAGCCCAATTCCAGTCTAGGTTCCCCCCCCATAGCCCATTTCCAGTCCAGGTACACCCCCCATAGCCTATTTCCAGTCCAGGTTCCACCCCCCCATAGCCCAATTCCAGTCTAGGTTCCCCCCCTATAGCCCATTTCCAGTCCAGGTACACCCCCCCCCCCATAGCCCAATGCCAATCCAGTCCCCCCCCCCCATAGCCTATTTCCAGTCCAGGTCCCCCCCCCATAGCCCATTTCCAGTCCAGGTAGACCCCATTACAGCCTATCCAGTCCTTGACCTCCCCTCCGCCCCATCAAAGCCCATTTGTAGTCCAACCCCACCCCCCCCCCCCCCGACCAGCCCACGGCTGTCTGAGGTGCTTCAGAGGGAGCCGGGGAAGCCCGCGCAAGGCCCCGGCTCCCTCTGTACAATCGCCAGCGTGAAGATCTTTTTCCTTCACGCTGGCGGTTGTTTCTGTGAAGCCGCGAATGCTGGGAAAGGTTAAAGGGCATTGCCTTTAACCTTTCCCAGCAATCACGGCTTCACATAAACAGTCGCCAGCGTGAAGGAAAACGATCTTCACGCTGGCGGTTGTACAGAGGGAGCTGGGGCCTCGCGCGGGCTTCCCTGGCTCCCTCCCCCGCGAACTTTGGGAGAAAAGCCGTTTTTTTGCTCTGGCCGCTCCCGATCTTGCGGCCAGAGCAAAAAAACGGTTTTTCAAGGGCCGGTTTTACATCTCTGCCAGCAGCCGGCCTGGCCATGGAAAACCGGCCAGGCTGGCTGAATACCGGCCGGTTGGCAACCCTAGCCAGGCTCCTGAATGGAGCTGCAGTGCTATGGCGTTCTTTCCCCGCAGCCTGAACCCCGATCCAACCTCCCATGGCCAGGGTCCGGCTGTGGGGCTCCCTCTGCACCCCTCACCTCATCGCTGCCCCCTGGCTATGGCATCTCCTGTCTATGTGGTCAACTCCAGACGTATAGGGCCATCCTCAGAATCGGCCCTGTACATCAGTGGTCATGGTCTGCCCATGCCCTGCCCTCGCTCTGCCTCCAGACCGCCCCCTTGTGCCCCTGTCTAAGATTCCCTGTACAACAGCACTGTTTCTACGGGGAGCCTTTTTACCGGGAGCAGCAGGACGTACATCCCTGCTATTCATGGTGCAGAATGACCCCCTAAAAATGCACACATATTTAACATATAAAAGAATCAAATAAAACAAGACCAATTAAAAAGGAAATAGTATAAAAACTGTGACATTGCCAGGACATTATTCCAAAAAATTAAGGTAAACATTCACTGATCTCTCACAGTACTACTACTATTGAGCATCTGTATAGCGCTACCAGTCGTACGCAGCGCTGCACAGACATGTAAGAGACAATCCCTGCTCATCAGACAGTACAGACCTAATGCTCCAAATTCCAGGGGACAGTCCCAATATTTTTGTCGGATCACCTACAATGAGAGGGAAAAATCTTCTTTTGAAGTAGGCCCTCCATTTTAATCATTTAAGAAAAACGGCTGAAACCGGCCTGAGTGGGGGAGACAAACGCTCACCGGAGCGATTCTCCAAAAGAGTAATTGATAACCAAATACTGGCAATGCTGGAAAAATCCTTTTTCAAAGGAAACACATAAGCCAGTTAAACAATGAACGGTGCACGTTTTCAGCCACTATGTCAAAAAACCTTAACAGCTCTGAAAAGAGAAACATCATCAATATACTTATCCGACGATCAGGCTAGTGGCAGCAAATAACAGTCTGTTGGGTACCGCGACACAATGATATGTTTCAAGCCTGTCATATTCCCAGCTCTTCTTCAAGCTATGTTACCCAAACTTCCTGTTCCGGTATTTATACAATTATGTCACTTGGAGCTGTAGTCAAAAAAGACCCTCGATAATCACAATTAGTCTTTTGGAGAATCGCTCCGGTGAGCGTTTGTCTCCCCCACTCAGGCCAGTTTCGGCCATTTTTCTTAAATGATTAAAATGGAGGACCTACTTCAAGAGAAGGGTTTTTCCCTTTCATTGTAGGTGATCCAACAAAAATATTGGGACTGTCCACTGGAATTTGGAGCATTAGGTCTGTACTATGAGAGATCAGTGAATGTTTACCTTAATTGTTTGGAATAATATTGTGATAACATTGTTTGGGCTTTATATTTTACTTAGGACATGATTATTGGCACCCTTATAAACAATTCAAAGCAGTTTGAACAGAAGAGCCAGAATTCCCATTGCAATAAAATTAGATGCACCTGTGATCAATTATCAGTTCTCACATGTCTTGAATCAACCTATGAACGATGACTCTGTTTTCACTCCCTGTTCCATTTTCACAATGGTGAAGTCAAGAGAGCTGCCTGAGACCATCAGAAAACCCATAATCGCTTAAACCAGCCCAAGAGCTGGTGTAAAAACTCCACCTAGATTGGAAAGAATCCACATATATTATAATTTACACGCATAACTGTGTGCTCCACCCAAACTCTATTCATGCACATGCCCACAGTGAAAGTACGTGACATCAGGACAATGCATGTATTCATAAACTAGTGACCACATCATTTACATAAATAAAATACCATGATTTCTGCTTGTCAACCTAAATCTAACTCTACACAGCATACAAAATACCACAAGTTCCACGGCATACTGTAGACCCCAAGTATACTGTAATATGACAGCGATATATTCAAGTATACATTTGAAGTTCAAACCAATTCACACTTCACCCTGATATTGATGTTACCTATGCTTTATGTTATGTCCTTGTTCCAATCTTAATTTTGAAAAACCATGGAAATTATGGTGATCTGCAAGGAAAGATCATGCTGGCAAAAGATAGGAATTTAAATAATTTGATATACCAAACTACAAACTCGCGCAAAGGTATACAAGATTCACATGTTTTAAACTGTGCCCTATTCAATGTGAGGTCTTACTTGGTTTGTAGCTTGTCATCTGTGAGGGTTTGTGTGCTTTACTGTTGTTGAGAGCTAAGCTATCAGTAACATAGCTACTGGCAGGGTTTCCCAAGATGAACAGTTCTCAGCTGAGATGCCAGATTAAGATAAACCACCCATCTGGGCAGCAGCAGAATGGGACGCTGTTGGTGGTGGAGCATTACATTCCTGTGAGAATGGCAATAACACTAACGGAAGAAAGGCCTGTCAATCTACTTCGCTATCTTGCCACGAAAACCCAATGGATAGTCACAACAAAATAAGTTACACTATAAAGCTGGAAGATGAGACCCGCAGGTCGGAAGGCACTCAACTGGCTACTGGGGATGAGCTGAAGACTTTTCAGAGTAAAGTCAGCATTTAGGATGTGGTTGGATTAAAGCCCTCGGGACATCTGACTGCTGATGTAGCTGCACATGAAATGAGAGTCAGAAGCTGCAAAGATGTCTTACATATTGGGACATGAAACATACGAAGCATGAACCAAGGCAAGTTGAAGGTGGTCAAGAATGAAATGGAATGTGTATAACTCGATCTGTTGGTTGTCAGCGAACTGAAATGGACTGGCATTGGTCACTTTACATCTGATGATCACATGGTATACTATTCTGGAAATGAAAGACAAAGAAGAAATGGTGTTGCATTTATAATTAAGAAGAAATTGTAAGAACTGTAATGAAATACATTGCAATCAGTGAATGCTTAATTTCTATTCATCTACAAGGAAAGCCCATCAACATAACTATTATTCAGGTATATGCCCCAACAACAGCTGCAGAAGAGGAAGAAGTGGATGAGTTCTATGAACAAGTACAAGCTGAAATTGACAGAACATGCAAACAGGATACCTTAATAGTCATGGTAAATGGAACCAAAAGTTGGCAACAAAGAAGGCAAAGTGGTTGGAAACTATGGACTTGGCAACAGAAATGAAGCTGGAGAAAGACTGATAGAATTCTGCTAGACCAACGATCTATTCATCTCAAACACCTTCTTCCAGCAACACACACTGCGACTGTATACATGGACTTTACCCAATGGATTGTACAAAAATCAAATTGACTACATCTGTGGAAGTCAACATTGGAAAGGCTCTATAACATCAACAAAGACAAAACCTGGAGTTGACTGTGGTACCGATCACCAACTACTAGTATGCAACTCAAGCTAAAGCTTAAAAACAGCAAGCCACTCATGAATGTAGCAAACTATAACCTTGACAATATACCATCAGAATTTAAAGACTGCCTGCAAAATCAATTTGCTACTTTGGATACAAATGATAGACTACCAGTAGAGTTATGGGATGACATCAAAAAAGTTGTTTTTGAAGAAAGTGAAAAGTTTCTCCAAAAAGTGAAAAAGCAAAAAAGGCCAAAATGGATGACCAAAGAAACTCTGAAAATTGTCCAGAAAACCAGAGAAGCTAAAGCCAGAGGAGAAAGGCAATCACAGAGCTCAACAGAGATTTCCAATGTGCAGCAAGATGAGACAAAGAGAAGTACTACAATGATGAATGCAAGGAAATAGAATGAGAAACTATTAGGTGAAGAACACGATCGGCTTTCCTAAAGCTACATGAGTAAAAGACAAAATTCCAGCCTCAAATTGGAATTCTACAAGTGTAACCAGCACCCCTTTTTGGCCCTGTTAGGCGCCCGCCTAGGGCTGTGAGGTGTGGGTTGCCTTATTAAAGAAATAGTCAGTAGCCGTGTAATTAAGGCAAAAGAAATAATTCAGGTTTTATTCCCCGTCCCACATAGGATTCTTTATGAACAGCACAAAGGAACACAAAAGAAAACTGTTTCTTCACAGTATAGAAAATAAACTCTTTGCCAGCACAATGTATCACAGAACTCTTGCTTGCCTGGCTAACATAGGGATGTAATTTCATCAGACAGACAAAGCGTGCAATCCATGGAATCCAGTTCTATATCACACTTCTGGTTTTCCCATTGCATCTGCTCATGGTCTGTATTTGGAGGCACATAACAATCTTTACAACTGAAATCCTCACAGCTCTTCCCTTGAATGACACTAGTTATTCTATTTGGTAAGTGCTCTACATCAACAGGGTTCAAGAGTCCTGTGCTAGGAACTATATCTCTCAGGTTCCTTCTCCAATAGGGGTTTTCCTCCCAATTACTGGGCTTTGCTCTGCTGACAATGCCTGGCTTTTTCCCTCTAGCTACAACAGGGTACTTAGCTTTTGTCCCTGGGTAATGAGCTTCTCTCTCTGGGCTTTGGCTGGCTCCTCTCCAAGACTTCCACGTCTCTGTAGCCGGGTTCAAGCTAAAATCACTTTCTGAAGAGAGTCTGTGTCTGCTGCCTCTTGCTACCGGGACACTTCCTTTACTTCCTGGTTCTAGCAAGGTCTGCTGGTTGAGAGGACTTCCTTCCTCTTGGTTACTCACTCTCCAGTGACCGAGGCCCCCTCTGGCTTGGGAGACTCCTCTGCAGCTACAGCCTGCTCCACCCTTTGGCTTCTGCTCCTGCCTTTGCTGCCTTGGCTCCAGCCCCTCCCTTTGCTCCTCTACTGGGCTTTCCCTGTAGTTTTTATGCTCCTGTTCTCTGCACGTTGTACGTGTCCTTCCACTCAGGTGAGCTTGATTAGCCTTTTGGCTTTCTGCTGCGTCACCTTTGGTGAATGGAAAGTTTTCTCCACTATACTTGGGCTTTTTGAAAGCTGAATATGTTTGCTGCCTATGTGTTTGTGAGGTAAGCTCTTCCTCTTTTCCTATTACCATAGGCTCTGAGCTAGCCATTTCCTCATATAACATAGGCTCTGTACTAGTTACCTCGTCACACAAGATGCTCAAGGATCCATGTTGAATGATGCTGAGAAGATCAAGAAAAGGTGAAAAGAATATACAGAGTCATTATACCATAAAGATCAAGTAGACCAACAGCCGTTTCAACCTGTACCACACGATCAGGAACCATTTGTGATGAAAGAAGAAGTCAAGGCAGCATTGAAAGCATTATCAGAGAAAAATGCACTGGGTATTGATAGCATTCCTATTGAAGTATTACATCAATCAGGTGTGGCTGTTGCCATACTAACAAGGTCTGCCAGGAAATTTGGAAGACAACATCATGGCCAGCTGACTGGAAAAGATCTGTGTTTATACCAGTACTGAAGAAAGATGATCCAACTGACTGTGGAAATGCTCTCTCAGTCACTCTGATCCCACATGCTAGCGAGATTCTACTCAAGATCATCCAACAGAGACTACAACCATATCTGGAATGGTTGCATTTGTTCAATTTGTATATGTAGATAAGTTCTCCTTGTTCTCTGTAAAAATGTTGTTGAAATGTATACCGCTTTGCCCTGGTGAAAAGTGGTATAAAAATCCAGCCAAATAAATAAATAAAAAGTATAAGCAGGGTTCAGGAAAGGGCAAGGAACAAGAGACATCATCGCGGATGTGAGATGGATCCTTGAAAAGACAAAAGAATACCAAAAGGATATCAATATGTGTTTATTGACAACAAGGCTGTGTAAACCATGAGAAACTCTGGGCCACATTAAGAAGCATGGATATACCACACTCACTAATTCTCTTGCACAACCTTTACATTGATCAAGAAGCAACAGTTCGAACAGATCAAGAAGAAACAGAATTATTTAAAATCAGCAAAGGTGTATGACAAGGCTGCATACTTTCCCCCTACATATTTAATTTATATGTAGAACAAATCATCAGAGAAGCAGGACTGTATGAAGACAATCGAGGTATGAAGATTCGTGGAAGACTCATCAACAGCCTTCGCTATGCTGATGATACCACGTTAAAGGCTGAAAGTGAAGATGATCTGAAACATTTGCTTCTCAAGATCAAGGAACATAGTCTTAAAATATGCCTGCACTTTAATGTAAAGAAGACAAAGACCCTGACAACTGGCAAAATCAGTGAGTTCATTATTGATGGAGAAGAAATTGAAATAGGGGACAGCTTTAACCTACTTGAATCAACAATCAATAAAGAAATGACAAGCAGTCAAGAAATCCAACAACACATTGCTCTTGACAGAGTGGCTATGAAGGACCTAGGCAAGATTCTCAAGAGCAGAGATGTCTCTCTCCATACAAAGATTTGATTTGTCCAAGCCATGGTATTTTCAATAACATCTTATGGATGCAAAAGTTGGACAATAAAAAAAAAATAGGCAGAAAATCAGTGCTTTTGAATTATGATGTTGGCGAAGAGTACTGTGTATACCATGGACTGCCTGAAGAACAAACCAGTCAGTACTAGAGGAGATCAAACCAAAGCTTTCTTCAGAAGCTCAGATGACAAGACTTTGACTTTCATACTTTTGACACATCATACGAAGAGAGAGATCATTACAGAAAGACATCATGCTTGGCAAGGTTGAAGAAAGGAAGGCTAGCAATGAGATGGATCTATAAAATAACAGCAGCTATGGATGCCACCCTATCAACAATGAGTCACCTGACTGAAGACCAAATACAGTTTAGGACAGCTATCCAGAGGGTCGCCATGAGTTAATACCGGCTCCACGTCACATAACAAGAACAATCAATGTAAGATCAATTAGAAATAAGCCCCAAACCTCATATTAGATGAAGGCCTCAATATTTGTATTATCTCTGAATCATGGCTAACCTCAGCCGATGTGCTAATTTGTAAGGAACTCTTCCCCTCAAACTATGTCTACCATCTTGTTAATAGAATGAATGGTAGAATCAGTGGAGTTATAATACTAACAAAAGATGTTTTAGGCATCCAGCTGTTTGATAGATTTAACATGCATAACTCCAAAGCTCTCGTAGTACACAACAGAAAATGGGGCATTTCTGTTGCATATGTCCCCTCCACATGCAACCACATGAGAACTTCCACAATTTACAAAATAGCTTGGCTCACTGAATGTTGACTTAGCTAATAAACTACTAATGGGAAATTTCAGTATTCATATATTCAGCAATCCTAGACCAGCTTGTGCTGAAAACTTTCTATCAGATTTACTCTGACAAGGTTGCTATCATCAGAGCAACTTTACTACTCATTCAGCCGGCAACACTTTAGACTTAATTTTCTTGCCACAAGAAGGTTGATATCTTACTGAAATGCCAGAGAACGAGAGGGAAATAGATCCCATGTAGCAGTTGAACTATATTATGGCACTCAAAGGCCTACAATGAAAGCTAATAAAAAATGAAAAGTTACAAGGACAAACTTTAACCATGAAAAATTCTGTACAGATTCAATAGATAAGGAAGGCACCCCTGAAGAGAAAACGCTGGAAGAGTTACTTGATCTATGGGAAACCTCAGTTAATAAATATACCACACAGGAAATCAAAACTAAAGGATGTTGAAACCACATCTTCAATGCTCCTTGATTCACAAATACTTTAAAGGTGAGTAAAAGACAAGTATGGATAGCAGAAAGAGCATGGCGTAAACACCTAATAGCAGACCACAAATTAACATACTATAGAATAGGATAATGCAGGATTATAGAACCCCCAGATAAATGAGACCAAGGAAAGTTATTATCAAAAGAGGATCTTGGCATCCTCCAGTAACCAGTCAACTGAATTATTCCATATTGTAAATGGTCTGCTAAGGACCAAAGAACTGCTCCAACCACGATGTACAGCAATTTCTCAGTCATTTTCAATCAAAAGCCATCCGTGGCAGTATAAGAAATGAAGCTGTCTCACCCCCCCCCCCCCTTAATATCATTTGTACTGTGGGGTCCTTTGATCTCACCTTCAAAGGGGAGATTGTCAAGGTGTTGATGAACTCAAATTCCTCTATGTGCATGTGAAACTAATAAGGGAGATGGTGGCAGCATTCACTACAGTTTTAACAAGTGTCTTCTTGAGTAATAGAGTCTTCCCAGAACAACTAAAATCTTCTGCGGTACCGCCGCTATTGAAGAGAGTAAATCTTGACACATCTGACTGCGATAATTATCCCTCCATAGCAAATATCCCATTACGATTAAACTTATTCCTAGACTCCCATGGTTGCTTGGATCTATGGTGACATGGATTTCACTGAAACCATAGTTCTGAAATCCTATTGGTCTCTCTCATTGATTACAGCTTAAGAATGATTGAAAATAGTAACACAGCAATCTTTATTTTATTTTTTGACCTATTTGTAGCATTTGACTCAATAATTCACCAAAAACTGCTAGACGAGCTAGTCTTTCGGTATTGGAGGAACTGTTCTAGGCTGGTTTTCTTCCTATCTAAGGAACAGGTAACAGAAAAGTTTCTATGAAGAAACTATGTCTGAGTGGTACATGACTGACTGTGGTGTCCCACAAGGTTCATCACTATCGGTAGTCTTGTTTGTCTACCTATTATCATTCTGTAATTTGTTGAACAAACTGAAAATCAGCTTCAAGATATATGCTGATGATATCCCATTACTAATACCTTTCCAGGTTAATAATGGTTACTCCTCAAACACCATTCTTCAGAACATCCCTGAAATAAATGGTTGGTTCACTGATCATAGTTAAATATTAATTTTGCAAAATCAGAATCCATGATATTATGTTAAAGTTTTTATTAACACAAGAAACATTCCAGATTGTAGTACAGGCACTGGTGTAATCATTATTATACTATTACAATGCCATATATATGGGGCTCCCTAAATAACTATTGCATTTCCTACAGATGGCACAGAATACGACGGTTCGTTTGATATATGGTCTCCACAAATATGATCATGCCTCCTCCATACGAACAAACTGCACTGACTACCAATTCAACAACTAGAAAGAGTCATAATATTAACTTATGTATCAATAACAAAGGGAAGAAGAGTCTGGAATAAAGCCCATGCAAAATAAAACCAAGCCTACCAAACCTGCTAGAAGGTAATGAGCACAAACGCTTACAATCTAACTAATAAATTCCTGACCTGAAAGCCCTGATGGTGGAAATGGGCTTGGACATTAATGAGTCTCATGAATGGGATATTTCCATACCTGTATATAATTTATTTAGGAGGGATAGAGAGGGTAGGAAAGGAGGAGAAGTAGCGCTCTATGTCAAACACAGTATTAAAGCAGCTGAAATGCAGGAGACTTGGGGAAAAGAAGAAGCACTGTCAGTTGGTTTGGAAAGAGGAAATGGTACTACCATCCACACAGGTGTAGTCTACAGACCTCAACTCAAATGGAAGAAATAGAGACTTGATCAATGATATTGCAAAGGTAGTAAGAAAGAACGAGGTGGTGATACTGAGGAGCTTTAATCTGCCAGGTGTGGATAGGAGTATCCTGTTTGCAAATATGGAAAGTAGTAGGAAGATCATGGATGGACCTACAAGAGGCTTTGCTCAGGCAACTGGTGATGAAACCCACCAGGGAAGGGTCAGCGCTGGATCTGGTGCTCACTAATTGGGACAGTGTGTCTAATATCCAGATGGGTGTCCACTTGAGCTGTAGTGATCACCATATAGTGTGGTTTGAAGTAAAAGCCAAAGCAGAATCCAATCACAGCAAACTCAAAACTTCTAGACTGCAAAATGCTGACCTCAGTAAAATAGTAAAATACCTGAAGGAGAAGTTGGCAGGGTTGGAGGAGATAAGGGAAGTGGAAAGGCAGTGGACTAAACTGAAAGAGGCCATAACAAGGACAACAGATCCATGTGTAAGGAAAATATATAAAAGCAAGAAGGAAAGGAAACCAATATGGTTTTCCAAAGAAGTGGCTGCAAAAATAAAGGCAAAAATTGCAGCATTCAGAATTTTCAGAAGATCACAAAAAAAAAGAACACAGAAGGGAATGTTGATGGCCACATTCTGAATGGCTGGCTCACGTGCAAACATTAGCATGGGAAGGAAGAGAAATGTAAAGCAGTGTCAGTGCCCCCAGGCTAATCTGCCATTCTCTTCTTCGGTTACCTCAGGACCTATTGATGCATTCTTGCATAGAGAGCAGCATCCGGTCATTGATCGGGAGGCGGTAAGCCCAGCTGAGGGACTGTTAGAGCATTCAGCCTTGTAGCCCCTCTCAGGCAGTGAGCTCATGCCCCCAGAGACGCAGATGCCCTCAAAACTGGTGTGCCCTAGTGTATCCTTGAGCTGGACAGAGGTAGTGGGGGCATCCGAAGTAGGCGCACCTTGGTTCTTGCTGGGGTCGTCTGCTGGAGGAGGAGCAGAGGTTAAAGGAACCTCGCCAGATCAGCAGCTTGGTGCTATACCAAAGAGAGGGAATATGTCAGTGATGGTTGGTGTTGCTGGTTCTCACCCAGAAGAGACCAAAGAATCCTTGGACTTTTGAGACCCTGTGGAAAGTACAACTTTTGTATTAGAATTATAATGACCAGAGCAATTTACACTAGAGACTATTTGGATGGCTGTTAAACTTCTGGGGGAGGCCATTTCACCTCAAATTCAAGTTCTGCATATGAAGAGTCATCAAACTGCTGAGGCCTGTGCAAGGAACAGTGAGTCTATAGAAACATTGCAAACTGCAGTAATGGATTTAACATCAGCTGCTGTGATCGGGAGCCCCCCCTCTCCTCCAGAGCCTACCAATCAGATCACAATACTGGCTTCATACTGCCACTGCAGGAGCGCGCACAATAACAAGGAGAACTGAAGCAGACATCAGCTGCTGTGATCGGTAGCCCCCCCCCCCTCCTCTGGAGCCTACCAATCAGATCACAATACTGGCTTCAAACCGCCACTGCAGGGGCATGACCACGCCTTGCGGGCCTCGCCGGAGGGTCCTTTGACGTGGCCCTTAGACGTGTAGGGCCTTGGCGAGAATAAAGAAAGATAGCATAATTGATAACAAGTATTATAAGACCTGATCAATATGGTAGTCGCTCATTCTCCCTACTACTGCTGTATCGTCTTAATTTCCTCGCACTATATTCCCTATCTCTTTTCTATTTTATAGATGATGTTATCTTATATATTTTGTATTGATGTATGGCTGTAAACCATATATCAAATGTATCTTAATGTATGTCTTGTCATTCCCTGTTCTATGTAGACCCATTGTCTACCACATTGGTCCCTGCATGTCTCTCCCCCTGCCTTTGTATGTCCTTGTAGTACAGTGTACACCGCTTTGATTGAAGGAAAAGGCGGTATAGAAAACCTGTTAAATAAATACATTTAAAGGTGGTGTAAACACAGTCTGAAGCTTTCATTAAAGACTCTAACATTTTGAAGACTCAAATAGAAATTTAGATAATTTCAATCATTTAGCTATTCTTAGGCTAATTAATTTCCTGAAAGTTTCCAATGTTACAGCTAAGGATATGTTTAAAAAGTATGTGTAGGAGGTATTAGGGGTTCCATTTGTATCATGCCCTCCATTGGTTAACGCTTACTATCTTCCATCTAGTGAGAAGGTTTCTGCAGGGGCAGAGATTCCTGGCCCCCAGATAGCTGATGTTTTGAATGTATCTGAAATATTGATAACATCTGACACTGAAGTAACTATTCCTGCCACTTGTTTCATAACATTAGCATTGATATCTGACCGAGAGTAGCTCCTCAGGATGTTTTATATGAAAAGGAACATTTTGGGCTATATGATTCACATTTTCTCTGACCTGGCTAAAGAAGCTCAGCGCCGCAGGCATGAATTCTTGATCCTGCATCCACGAGTACTGCAGCTGGGAGGGGTTTTATTTATTTTTTTATTTATTTATTTATGCTTATTTCTATACCGCTTTTTCCAAAGATCAAAGGCGGTTTACAGGTAACATTTAGTGAACATGTTTTACATAGAACATCGTTTTTTTTCATAACTATGTACAGTTAACATGATAAACGATAACATGGAACATTTTTTTTTTCTTGAAATACCCTTGCAAGTGTCTTGTGACATTCCAGGGGCAATTCTATATTTTTCTTTTTCCCTCACAATTGGTTTCCTTTTTACATGCCCGTAAGTCCCTAGGAGGTGGGAGATCTGACTCTCCTACCTGGGTCAAAGAGTAAGGCTGGTTGTATCTATTCAGTTTTCCTTGAAGTAATTGTTAGATATACATGCATTTGATTATTCATCTTGGATTCTCCATATGTGGGCTGGGGGGTGAATAACCATATGTTTTGTTTTCCTTCTGTCTACATATTGTAGATTTCCTCATTTGATGTTTGTGTGTTTCTTAGGTTACCCACATTTCATGATCAAGTGTGATAGCTTCTAAATTGTAAAATGTGTATAAATATAAAATAAAATTCAAATTTAAAAAAAGAACACAGAAAAGAAAACCTGATAAAACTGGAAGAAGTAAAGAGAGAAATCAGGATAGCAAAAGCGTACACGGAAAACAAAATGGCTACAAATGTGAAACGAGAAGAAAATACTTTTTTTCTGGTATATTGGGGAAAGGAGGAAGGCCAGAGGTGGAACTGGAAGATTCAAAGATACTGAGGACTGATTTGTGGAAAGTGATAAGGAAGAAGTGGAATTGCTAAACAAATACTTCTGTTCGTGTTTACAGAAGAAAATCCTGGAGAAGAGTCACGCGTTACTGACAAAGATAACAAGGAGAACAAAGTAGATGTAACATCATTCATGAAAGATGTTTATGAACATCTTGCAAAACAGAAATTGGACAAGGCCCTGGGACCAGATCAGATACATCCCAGGAAAGTGAAAGAGCTTAGACAGATATTGGTAGGACCTTTAAAAGATGTCTTTTATAGCTCCCTGGAGACTGAAATGGTACCACGGAATTGGAGAAGGGATGACATGGTCCCTCTTCATAAAAGTGGCAACAAAGTAGAGATAGCAAACTACAGGTCGGTAAGCCTTACCTCGGTGGTGGGAAAAATAATGAAGATGCTACTGAAAAAAAGGATAGTGTTTTTTCTGGAAGCCAACAGGTTTTAAGATTTGAGGCAACATGGCTATACCAAGGGAACATCATGCCAAACAAATCCGATTGATTTCTTTGACTGGGTGACCAGAAGAACCTAGGTCAAGTGCATGCAATGAATATGGTTCACTTCAATTTCAGCAAAGCCTTTTTGATACTGTTCCTCTTAGGAGGCTTGTGAATAAACTGAGCAGTCTGGGGATGGATCCCAAGTTAGTGTACTGGATAACTGATAGGCTACAGAGGGTAGTGGTGAATGGAACTCACTCTGAAGAAAGGAAGGTGAGTAGTGGAGTACCTCAGGGATCGGTCCTGGGACCATTACTGTTCAATGTCTTTGTGGGTGATATTGCTGAAGGGTTAAAAGGAAAATTGTGCCTTTTTGCAGATGATATATTACTCGCCAATCTTATTACTACTTTCGTCAAATCCATGCCGTAAGCCCTGTCCTGTCCCCTTCCTTTCTCACAACCCTCCTCTCCCTGGTAATCTCACACATTGACTATTGCAATATCATTTTTGCTGGCATCCAATATCAACTTCACCTTCTACAGATGATTCAAAATACCACTGCTCGGATCTTTTCCCATACCACCCGTTATAGTCACCTTACACCCTCTCTTATTCAATTACACTGGCTCCTAGTCTCTCAACGCATTACCTTTAAATACCTGATTTTGACTCATAAGTCCCTCTACACACACACACACACACACACCCTTCTGTACTTGGCAGATTCCATACAGTTCCGCCCGATGCCTCGCAGTCTCCAGTACATACATGTTAACCGTCTTGACCTCACCTCTCCAGCCCGTGCCCACTTAGAGCAGACCCGTCATTCAGCATTTTTCTTCCTAGCACCATCCCTCTGGAACTCCCTTCCTCCTTCACTCCAAGTTCAAGTCTCTTCTCAAGACGCATCTCTTCGGTGCTGCCTATGACCTCCCCTCTCCTGACTCCTCCTGATCTCCCTTTCTCTCTCTTTCTCTCTCTAAGCTACTTCCTCTTCTCTCCTTAAGTCTGGTGTGATTGTGTGCTTTCCTATCTGAAGATGTAGTTCCTTTCAGTCTGTGGCCTCGGCCTCTGTTATTTTGAATTATAAACCACCCTGATGGCTTTGAGAGGGCAGTAAATCATACATTTTAATAAAGATAAAGATATGAAGATTTGCAGTAGAGCGGACACTTCGGAGGGAGTAGACAAAATGAGAAAAGATCTACAAAGATTAGAATGATGGTCAAATGGTTTGGGTTTTTGCATCCCAGAGTGATGTACCCGGATGCCGAAACTCAAAGGAGCTCGGTTTTTGTCCTGTTTTGTCACATTACAACCTGGAATGAAAATGGAGGTTCATTTGGATGTTAGGTAATGGACCTAACAATATAGTCCAAATAGGTGATGTGGAATGACAATAAAATACCTTGTATATATATATATATAAAAAACAAGTAAAAATTGAAAAGTTATGAGTGTATATGTGTTCATTCCTTTTGCTATGAAACCCCTAAATGAGATCTGGTCTAATCAATTAACCTGAGAAGTCACATAATTAGTTGATTAGGGTCCAGCTGTGTGCAATCAGTGTCACATGATCTGTCACATGTTGGCAGTATAAAATACCTGTTCTGAAAGGTCCCTGACTCTGCAACACCACTAAGCAAGCAACATGAAGACCAAGGAGCACTCCAAACAGGTCAGAGACAAAGTTGTGGAGAAGTATAGATCAGGATTGGGTTATAAAAAAAAATCCCAAATTCTGAATATCCCACAGACTACCATTAAATCCATTATAACAAAATGGAAAGAATATGGCATCACTACAGACCTGACAAGAGAAGGCTGCCCACCAAAAGTCACAGACCGGGCAAGGAGGGCATTAATCAGAGATGCCACAGAGACACCAAGGATAACACTGAAGGAGCTGCAAAGATGCACAGCGGAGATGGGAGTATCTGTGCATAGGACCACTTTAAGCCATATGCTCCACAGTGGCCAAAAAAAAGCCATTGCTTAAAGAAAGAAAACATGTTTGGAGTTTGCATAACAGCATGTGGCGGACCCCTCAAACACATGGAAGAAGATTCTCTGGTCAGATGAGAAGAAAATTGAACTTTTTGGTCATCATGGGAAATGCCATGTGTGGCGCAAACCCAACACTTCCCATCACCCCGAGAACACCATTCTCACAGTGACACACGGTGGTAGTAGCATCATGCTGTGGGGATGTTTTCATCGGCAGGGACAGAAAAATTGGTCAGGATTGAAAGAATGATGGATTGCACTAAATAGAGCGCAGTTCTTAAGGAAAGCCTGTTTCAGTCTGCCAGAGATTTGAGACTGGGACGAAGGTTCACCTTCCAGCAGGACAATGATCCTAAACATACTGCTAAAGCTATACTGGAGTGGTTTAAAGGGAAACATTTCAATTCTTGGAATGGTCTAGTCAAAGCCCAAACCTTAATCCAACTGAGAATCTGTGGCATGACTTGAAGATTGCTATACACCAACGCAACCCATCTAACTTGAAAGAGTTGGAGCAATTTTCCCTTGAGGAATGGGTGAAAATCCCAGTGGCTAGATGTGCTAAGCTAATAGAGATATACCTCAATAGACTTGCAGCAGTAATTGCAGCAAATGGTGGCTCTAAAAAGTATTGACTTTGGGGAAAAATATCTATGCACACTGATGATTTCCGGTTTTTTTTGTCTGTCTTATTGTTTGTGTCACAATAAAAGATATTTTGCACTTTCGAAGTGGTAGGCATGTTGTGTAAATCACATGGTGCAAACCCACAAATCTCCATTTTCATTCCAGGCTGTAATGCGACAAAACAAGACAAACACCGAAGGGATGAATACTTTCACAAGGCACTGTATATGAGATAGGGGGCGAGAGGCTGGTATGTACGGACCAAGAGAGACCTTGGAGTGATAGTGTCTGAGGATGTCAAGGTGGTGAAGTAGTGTGATAATAAGATGGTCAAAGCCAGAAGGATGTTAAGCTGCATATAGAGAGAATAAGCAGTAGGAAGAAGGAGCTATTAGTGCCTCTACCACAGGTCATTGGTGAGGCCTCACTTGGAGTGTTGTGTTCCATTTTGGAAATCACCTTACAAAGGATATAAAGACTTGAAATGGGTCAGAGAAAGGTCACCAAGATGATATGGGGCCTGCGCTAGAAGGTTAGTGCCTCTGAATATCTGTGGATGCGGTCGCTACATACCCAAATACTAACCAGTTAGCATTGTGGTGTGCTGGAGGCCATCTAGGGTGGTACCCATCGCTAACTGGGCATTAACAATATTGAGCTAGTGCATGGGTAGCGATACACAAAAAAGACAAACGCAGGAAACCCTGGCTTAACTTTTGCAGCAGAAGATAATCAGGCAGTGGCTGAATATCACCGGCATTCAATATACGGGTTTTAAGTTCAGCACTGGTAGCTAGTCGCTTTAGCAACGCTAGCCACCGATGCTCAGTATTGGGCCCATGAATCTTTAGAGAATGCCTTAATGATGAATAATCTCCAGTTTATCAACATCCCTAAACTTCCATTGATTTCAGCAAAAGAATTGATTAAGAGATATATGAAAGAGACTTTATAAATTGCCCCTGATGTACTGTCACCTATTGCTCAAGCTTTGTATTTACCGGCATCAAAAAGGGAGACCCAGAGAGCATCATCAAATGGAGACTTCATTGATTTTCTCAGATAGTTTAGATTTAACTGCAATTTCAGTGTCATCCAAGGAAGAAGTGGATGTTGCTACAATGATTGTTATCTTTATGATTGAGTACAAACAAGAACTGGTACTTAGATTGTATTTTAAATATAGGCAAGAGCTTTTTTGTACTATTAATAATATTTCCCGATATATGAAGACTTCCACAAAAAAGGAGGAAGCAGTTTCTCCTTATGAAACCTTGGGTTCTCCAGACTGGAGCATCTTTTGTTTCTTAAATTTCCATGTAAATGTGTGTTGAAGTATAATGGAATCAAATATGTGTTTTTTGAATCTTCCCAGTTACGTTGCTAGGTGAAAAAAATCTGGTATCAGATCAAGAGGCTATTTGGGGCTGCTAGAGCACATGCCAGTGATCAGTAATGCCTTCATGTTTAGATTTGGGTCTGACACTACTAGTCTCTAATTTTTTCTTCAGATGGTATTATTTTCCTGTATTCGATGTTTTGTCTCCCTCCCCTCCCCATATATTATGTGGACTGTATAGAGACTGGAGGGTCAAAGATGTATGTTTCTTTCTATTGTAGTCTTATTTTTACTAATTTTTCTTGTGAAGTCTGATGCTTAACAAGTGTTATTGCTTTGAATATATTCAAAATGTAATAAATTAATAATCACATTGCCTTGATTGAAGGATAAGGCGGGATAGAAATACCCTGTAAATAAATAAATAAAAAATAAATAAATATAACATTAAAAAACAAAGAAAAATCTCCAGGAATAAGCAGGAATGTAGTCTTCACATATGGGTATCGTCGGTACCGACGGAGCCTGCGCAGGAAAGCTCCCCAGCGTCCAATAGAAATGCTTTTTGGAGCATCCCTCAGTACATGCGTGTTGCCTTCCCGCCTTTCCAACTGTCCCTCTTCAGTTCTTTGTTTTCTGCGGAGCCGACAGGACACATACCCTGTCACCGCAGAAAATTTCTTCTTTAATCTTGTTTTCTTGTGGTCGCGTTTGCCTCCGCATGACGCCTACCAGTACCGCCGGTTCTTTTCTTCTAAAAAAAAAAAATTTCTGAATTGTTTCTCTTCAGAAACTTTTCTTTTTCGGTGCTAGGTGCCATTTTGGGCACTAGGCCCCATTTTTCCTTAAAGATGGAAAAACCAGCTAGTGGTTTTAAAAAATGCACTAAGTGTGGTGGTACCATTTCCATCACCGACACCCATGACTGGTGTCTTAAATGTTTAGGCCCTGACCATTCTCCATCTGAGTGTCTCTCTTGTATGGGAATGACTAAAAGAGGAAGACAAAACCGGGCTGCAAAGCTCGTTACCCTCTTTTCTTTGAATGCCAGGTCCATTGCATTGATGTCTTCAAGAGCCTCTTCTTCCTCCCATGGATCTCAGGTAACAACATAAAAGCCGGTCCTCAAAGTGTAGCTCTCCTGCAAAGCATCGAGAGGCCATTGGCATTGCCCTTGAGGGAACCACATCGGCAAAACAGCCCCGGCAGGAGGCTTCGGCCTCCAAAGCATCAACGGGGTTCCAGGATGTTATTGAGGCCTCGGCCTCAACAGAACTACTGGTGCCATGCTCATGGGTCCCAGCCACCTTCACCGGTACCGACACCCAAGCATCGGCAGCGTCGATAGACCAGAGATTCCTCGCTATCGAACGCAGTATTGCAGCTCTCCTTACATCTGTGGTACCATTGACACCGATGGTTCAATGGGCACGGTACCGACACCAGTACCGGCACAGATACCGGTGCCAGCACTGACGGTACCGGCCCCGGTGGGAATTCTTCCCATGCCATCTTTGCCTGGCATTGAAAGATCGGTACTGGATCAACTCGGTACTGACTTTGATCGATACCGGGACCGTGCCTTACACGAACATCGTGATCAGAGATACTTTGAATCCTCCGATTCCGATGACTCTGATAATTCTTCCAGTACCAGAATGTTTCTCCCGGAAGACTTTTCTTCTCCCCAACACAGAATGTCACCTCCGGAGGGCATGTCTTTTCAGGATTTTATTTGTGATGTTGCCAAATGCCTTTCAATCATGGTAGCTCCTGAAAAGGAACCTAGAGCAAAGGAGTTGGAAATTCTCCAATATCCTAAGGCTCCAAAAGAGGCAGCCGCTCTGCCCATTCATGAAATTCTTCATGATTTGATGCTCAGAATGTGGGAGACACCTTTGACCACATCTCCTCATTCTAGGAGGCTTGATACCATGTATCGAGTTCCACCATGTCCTGGATTTCAAAAGACTCAGCTGCCACACCATTCAATGGTAGTGGAGTCAGCCATGCGTAGGATGAAAAGTGCAAAGAGACATGCATCCAATCCTCCAGGTCGGGAATGCAGGACTCTTGATGCTTTTGGATGTCAAACCTTTCAGGCTTCCATGCTTTCAGCTAGGATCAGCTCATATATTTTATATATGGGAATGTTCCTCAAAGAGGTCACGGGAGATTTGGAGCTTATGACCCACTTCTCCCAGATGACAGATGACAAGACTTCCTTACGCTTGTCAGGCATGCTCAAGATGTCTCCAAGTTTGTGAATCATGCAGCCTTTGACTGCTTTGAATGCATCAGCAGAACCTCTGCCATTACCATAGGTGCATGACGGATTGCCGGGCTTCAGGCATCAGACTTGGAGATTTGGGTACAGGATAAATTAGGCAATATCTCTTGCACAGGAGAAAACTTCTTTGGCAAGAATGGGCAGGAAAAGGCTATTGAGATAGATGCTGACAATATCATCTTAGATAGATTGTCAAAATCTACAGCCACTCCAGCCAAAAAGAAACCCTATAAAAAACCCTCTTTCAGCAAAAAGAGGAAGTTTTATCCATCCTATAACCAGCAAAGCCAAGCTCACAGTCAAGTTGCCCAAAGGGGACAACAGCAATTCAAACAGCAGAAGAAGCCAAACGGCCCGAGAGCTCAACCAGCTCCGCAGGTTCAGCCCCCTCAAGGGCTTTGACTCCTTCCTAGAGAGCTTAGCCTTCCTGCCTCTGAGGGGTCCAGAACCCCTAAATATTCCAGGCAGGCTGTCATTTTGCCAACAGATGGCACCAAATAACAGCAGAAAATTGGACTCTGTCCATTGTAGGAGAGGGGTACAAGCTTCATTTTCACAGCATGCCCCCTCCTACAATCCTAAGACAGTTCAATTCCCAGACCTCTGCAGACAATCTGCTGGATCACGAGGTCTCAACACTTCTTGCCCAAGGGGCAATAAAGGAAGTACCCATCCTCCAGCAGGGTACAGGGTTCTACTCCCCCTATTTTCTTATTCCAAAGAAAACAAGGGGACACAGACCCATTCTAGACCTCAGAGAATTGAACAAATACCTCTTCCGAGAGAAGTTCAAAATGATTTCTCTAGGAACTCTTCTGCCGTACCTTCAAAGTCAGGATTGGCTTTGCTCTCTAGACTTAAAGGTTGCATATACTCACATTCTGATCCATCCAGATCACAGGAAATTCTTACGATTCCTTTTCAAACAAAAACACTTCCAGTACAGGGTTCTTCCCTTTGGTCTGGCTTCCGCACCAAGAGTTTTCACGAAATGCATGGAGGTAGTAGCTGCATTCCTGCGAACCCTAGGGATATTCGTCTTCCCTTACTTGGACGACTGGCTCATTTGAGCCCCCATGGGTGCAGAAGCTAGCTCTGCACTGTCTCGCACAATGCGAATCCTCCAATACTTGGGGATTAGTAATAAACTTCCCAAAATCGCAGCTTGTTCCTTCCCAGTCTCTGGAGTTCATAGGAGCCTGTTTAGATACCAGACAGTCAAGGGCTTTCCTTCCACAGGCCCCGGTGTCTTCGCATAGTTCAACTAACTTCTCAAGCAGGGGGAAAATCCTCCCTAACTGCTCGAGAACTGCTAGAGTTACTGGGACACATGGCATCCACAGTTCATGTAGTTCCCCATTCTCGCCACATGCGAGCAGCCCAGTGGACCCTATCCACACAGTGGACACAGGCCATAGGACGTCTGACAGACAAGATATCAAACTCTCATCGACTGATCTTGTCCCTTCAACCCCTATTCCAGGCCTACCTAACAACAGATGCAACACAGGTGGGTTGGGGAGCACACCTGCATCATCTCTCTACCCAGGGCACCTGGACTCCACAGGAGGCTTGTCTTCACATAAACCTCCTAGAATTAAGAGCAATCTATTTAGCTCTTTGAGTATTCCATGCCCAGCTCAGCTACAAGACAGTCCTAGTCCAGACGGACAATCAAGAAACCATGTTCTATGTGAACAAGCAGGGCGGAACAGGCTCTCTGTCGTTATGCAACGAAGCTTTACGACTTTGGGCCCTCGCCAGAGAGCATCAAATCCACCTTCTCGGGATATATCTTCCAGGCATTCAAAACCTTTGGGCTGACAAACTCAGCTGAGTACTGCTGCCTCACGAATGGTCTCTCCACCTAGACCAGGTGACAAAGATATTTCACATCTGGGGGACTCCAGACATAGACCTCTTTGCAAGTCCACTGAATGCCAAACTTCCCCGGTTCTGTTCCAGGATTCTGGCTCACAATTGCCAGGCAAGGAACGTCTTCCTTCTTCACTGGGGTCATGACTTCCTCTATGCCTTCCCACCCATTTCCCTCATCCCCAAAACACTCTTCAAGCTTCAGAGAGACAGAGGTCTTATGATCCTCATAGCGCCATGGTGGCCACGCCAAACGTGGTATCCCCTGCTTCTACATCTCTCTCAAGCTGCGCCTCTGGAGCTAGGGTGTGCTCCAGATCTCCTTTCCCAAGAGAGCGGGACCCTATGGCACCCAAATCCCCAGTCCCTGCATCTCACGGCCTGGTTGCTAAAAGCTTAAATCTTCAGGATCTCAGCCTTTCCCAACAGGTCAAGGTTATCCTTCAGGCTTCTAAAAAACCTTCCACAAGACGATCTTATGCCTTCAAGTGGAAACGTTTCACTATATGGTGTTCCCAGAAGGGTTTAAACCTCCTAGTGATACCTTTGGAAGCGATACTAGAGTATCTACTTCATTTATCAAATTTTGGTCTAAAGACCAATTCAGTAAGAATCCATCTTAGCGCAATTACAGCTTCCTATAAGCCTCTAAATGGACACCAATTTCCTCTCATCCTCTCATATCCAGATTTATGAGAGGTCTTCTATTAACAAAACCTCCCATCAAACCACCACCGGTGGCATGGGATTTAAATATAGTTCTCGGGCAGCTCATGAAACTTTAGCCACTACTACCCTGAAGTTTTTGTCCTGGAAGGCCGTCTTCCTAATTGCAGTCACCTCTGCACATCGCATTAGTGAATTGCAAGCGTTAGTGTCTGATCCTCCTTACACTAGGTTTCACCATGATAAGGTTGTCCTCAGAACTCATCCACACTTTATGCCAAAGGTGGTTTCGCCTTTTCATTTAAATCAATCGATTTATCTTCCTGTATTCTTTCCGAGGCCTCATGCCTCTAATGCAGAGAAGAACCTTCACACTTTGGACTGTAAAAGAGCCTTAGCTTTTTATCTACAAAGAACACAGCAACATAGAAAGTCTTCTCAACTTTTTATTGCTTTTGATGCTAGTCATTTGGGACTTCCAGTCTCCAAGAGGACTTTATCCAAATGGACTGCACAATGCATATCCTTTGCTTATGAGAGTAAGAGTCTTCCTCTTCAAGGCCATGTCACAGCTCATAATGTGAGAGCCATGTCAGCCGTTATGGCTAACCTTCACTCTGTGTCTATTGATGACATTTGTTGAGCAGCCACCTGGGCTTCGGTACATACCTTTACAGCCCACTACTGCCTAGATAAAGCCTCCCGTCGGGATGCCTTCTTTGACCAGGCTGTTCTTCAACATCTCTTTCTGACTTAATTCAACTCCTACCCACCAACCCTGATAGGATGCCAGAGATCCATTGGAGGAAGCATAGCCCACCTCACTATAGGTGACTGCTTCCTGGGGTCATCTCCCTGGCATCTTCAGCTAGGGAGTCCTCATATGTGAAGACTACATTCCTGCTTGTTCCTGGAGATAGCGTAGTTACTCACCTGTAACAGGTGATCTCCAGGAACAAGCAGGAATGTAATCTTCACATGTGGGTATCGTTGGTACCGATGGAGCCTGCGCGGGAACGCTCCCCAGCATCCAATAGGAACGCTTTTGGGAGCATCCCTCAGCACATGTGCGCTGCCTTCCCGCCTTTCCAACTGTCCCTCTTCAGTTCTTCATTTTCTGTGGAGCCGACAGGATCCATACCCTGTCACCGCAGAAAATTCCGTCTTTAAAATTGTTTTCTTGTGGTCGCGTTTGTCTGCCGCACGACACTTACCGGTACCGCCGGTTCTTTTCCAAAAAACCCCCCCTTATACTTTAAGCTGTTTCTCTTCAGAAACTTTTCTTTTTTGGTACTAGGCGCCATTTTGGGCACTAGGCCCCATATTCCTAAAACATGGAAAAATCAACTAGTGGTTTTAAAAAATGTACTAAGTATGGCGGTACTATTTCTGTCACTGACACCCATGATTGATGTCTTAAATGTTTAGGGCCTGAACATTCTCCATCTGAATGTCTCTCCTGTATGGGGATGACTAAAAGAGGAAGACAGAACCGGGCTGCAAAGCTCGGTACCCTCTTTTCTTCGGATGCCAGATCCATTGCATCAACATCTTCAAGGGCCTCCTCTTGCTCCCATGGATCTCAGGTAACTAAACATAAAAGCCGGTCCTCAAAGGGTGGCTCTCCTGCTAAGCATCGAGAAGCCATTGGCATTGCCCTTGAGGGAACCACACCGGCAAAGCAGCCCCGGTGGGAGGCTTTGGCTTCCAAAGCATCAATGGGGCTCCAGGATGTTCTCAAGGCCCCGACCTCGCAAGAACTACCTGTGCCATGCTCAGGGGTTCCGGCCGTTTTCACCGGTACTGATACCCAGGCATCGGCAGTGTCGATAGACCAGAGGTTCCTCGCTATCGAACGCAGCATCGCAGCTCTTCTCTCAGCTGTGGTACCGTTGTTCCAACGAGCACCGGTATCAACACCGATGCCGGTACCTACACCAGTACTGGTACCGACGATACCGGCCCCGGTGGGAATTCTTCCCAAGCCATCTTTGGCTGGGATCGACAGATCGGTACCGGATCAACTCGGTACCGAATTCGATCGATACCGGGACCTTGCTTTGCATGAGCATCGTGGTCAGGAATACTTGGAATCCTCCTATTCCGAAGACTCTGACAATTCTGCTGGTACTAGAGGGTTTCTCCCAGAGAGATCCCTCTTCTCCCCAGTGCAGAATATTACCTCCAGAGGACATGTCTTTTCAGGTTTTTATTCGTGATATGGCCAAGGGCCCTTCAATCACGGTGGCTCCTGAAGAGGAACCCAGAGCAAAGGAATTGGAAATTCTCCAATATCCTAAAGCTCTAAAGGAGGCAGCCACTCTGCCCACCCATGAAATTCTGCATAACTTGATGCTCAGAATGTGGGAGACACCTCTGACTACATCTCCTCACTCTAAGAGAGTTGATACTATGTATCGAGTTCCGCCATGTCCTGGATTTCAAAAGACTCAACTGCCACACCATTCAATAGTGGTGGAGTCAGTCATGCGTAGGATGAAAAGTGAAAGAGGCATGCATCCAATCCTCCAGGTCGTGAATGCAGGACTCTGGACGCTTTTGGGCGCCAAACTTTTCAGGCTTCCATGCTTTCAGCTAGGATCAGTTCATATATACTGTATATGGGAATGTTCCTCAAGGAAGTTACAGGAGATTTGGAGCTTATGAGCCCATTTCTCCCAGATGACAAGAGACAAGACTTAAGCTTTTCTCCCAGATGACAAAAGACAAGAGTTAAGCTCAAGATGTCTCCAAGTTTGTAAATCGTGCAGCCTTTGACTGATTTGAATGCATCAGCAGAACCTCTCTATTGCCATTGGCGCACGACGGATTCCCTGGCTTCAGGCATCAGACTTGGAGACTTGGGTACAGGATAAGTTAGGCAACATTCCTTGCACGGGAGAGAATCTCTTCGGCAAGAACTGGCAGGAAAAGGCTAAAGAGTTAGATGCTGACAATACTACTTTTGATAGATTGTCGAAATCTACAGTCACTCCAGCCAAAAAGAAGTCTTATAAAGAACCCTCTTTGAGCAAAAAGAGGAAATTTTATCCTTCTTATACCCAGCAGAGTCAATCTCAGGGTCAGGTTGCCCAAAAGGGACAAACTAGATAGCAAAAGAAGCCAAAAGGCCCCAGAGCCCAACCAGCTCTGCAGGTTCAGCCCCCTCAAGGGCATTGACTCCTTCCTAGAGAGCTTAGCCTTCCTGCCTCTGAGGGGTCCCCAACCCCCCAATATCCCAGGCAGGTTATGCCACTTTGCCAACAGATGGCATCAGATAACAGCAGAAGATTGGACTTTGTCCATTGTAGGAGAAGGGTACAAGCTTCATTTTCACAGCATGCCCCCTCCTACAATTCTAAAGCAATTTAATTCTCAAACCTCCGCAAACAATCTGTTAGATCACGAGGTCTCAACATTTCTTGCCCAAGGGGCAATAAAGGAGGTACCCATTCTTCAACAGGGTGCAGGGTTCTACTCCCCCTGTTTTCTTATTCCAAAGAAAACAGGAGGACACAGCCCATTTTAGACCTCAGAGAATTGAACAAATACTTGTTTCGAGAGAAATTCAAAATGATTTCTCTAGGAACTCTCCTGCCATACCTTCAAAGCCAGGATTGGCTTTGCTCTCTAGACTTAAAGGATGCATACACTCACATTCTGATCCATCCAGATCACAGGAAATTCTTACGATTCCTTTTCAGGGGAAAACATTTCCAGTGCAGGGTTCTTCCCTTTGGTCTAGCTTCAGCACCAAGGGTATTCACAAAATGCATGGCAGTAGTAGCTGCATTTCTACGAACCCTGGGGATATTCGTCTTCCCTTACTTAGACGACTGGCTCATTTGAGCCCCTACAGTTACAGAGGCCAGCACTGCACTGTCTCGCACAATGCGAATCCTCCAATACTTGGGGTTGGTAATAAACTTCCCAAAATCCCAACTTGTTCCTTCCCAATGCCTGGAATTCATAGGAGCCTGTCTAGATACCAGGCAGGCAAGGGCTTTCCTTCCACAGGCCGGGGTGTCTTCGCATAATGCAACTAGCTTCTCAAGCAGCAGGGAAATCCTCCCTAACTGCTCGAGAGCTACTACAGTTGCTGGGACATATGGCATCCACGGTTCATGTAGTCCCATATGCTCGCCTCCACATGCGAGCAGCTCAGTGGACCCCTTCCACACAGTGGACACAGGCCACGGGTCATTTATCGGACAAAATAATAAACTCTCAATGACTAATTTTGTCCCTCCAATGGTGGCAATCCCTACAAAATCTGACAATGGGGTCTCCTTTTCATCAACCCCTTTTTCAGGCCACCCTAACAACAGATGCATCGTAGGTGGGTTGGGGAGCACACCTGAATCATCTCTCTACCCAGGGAACCTGGACTCCACAGGAGGCTGGTCTGCACATAAACCTCCTGGAATTAAGAGCAATCTATTTAGCTCTTCGGATTTTCCACCCCAGCTCAGCTACAAGACAGTCCTAGTCCAGACGGACAATCAAGTAGCAATGTTCTATGTGAACAAGCAAGGCAGGACAGGCTCTCTGTCGTTATGCAACGAAGCTTTATGACTGTGGGCCCTCGCCAGAGAGTATCAAATTCACCTTCTAGTGGTATATCTTCCAGGCATTCAAAACCTTTGGGCAGACAAACTCAGTCGAGTACTGCTGCCTCACGAGTGGTCTCTCCACCTGGACCAGGTGGCTAAGATATTTAATCTCTGGGGCACTCCAGACATAGACCTCTTTGCAAGTCCACTGAATGCCAAACTTCCCCAGTTCTGTTCCAGGATTCCGGTTCACAATTGTCAGACAAGGGATGCCTTCCTCCTTCACTGGGGTAAGGGCTTCCTTTATGCCTTCCCACCCATTCCCCTCATCCCCAAAACACTCTTCAAGCTTCAGAGAGACAGGGGTTGCATGATTCTCATAGCGCCACGATGGCCACGCCAAGCGTGGTATCCCCTGCTTCTACATCTCTTTCAAGCTGCACCTCTGGAGTTAGGGCATGCTCCAAATCTCCATTCCCAAGAGAACGGGACACTTTGCCACCCGAATCCCCAGCCCCTGCATCTCACGGCCTGGTTGCTGAAGTCTTAGACCTCCAGGATTTCAACCTGTCCCAACAGGTAAAGGATATCCTTCAAGTTTCTAGGAAACTTTCCACAAGAAGATCTTATGCCTTCAAGTGGAAACATTTTACTATATGGTGCTCCAAGAAGGGATTAAACCCCCTTGGCATACCCTTAGAATCGATACTAGAGTATCTCCTTCACTTATCGAATTCTGGTCTGAAGACCAATTTGGAGTCCATCTTAGTGCAATTGTAGCTTCTTATAAGCCTCTGAATGGACAACCAATTTCCTCTCATCCACTCCTAGCCAGATTTATGAGAGGTCTTCTATTAACCAAACCTCCCATTAAGCCACCACCGGTGGCATGGGATCTAAATCTAGTTCTCGGGCAGCTCATGAAGCTGCCTTTTGAGTCTTTAGCCACTACAACCCTTACGTTTTTGACCTGGAAGGTTATCTTCCTAATTGCAATTACCTCTGCACGTCGCATTAGTGAACTGCAAGCTTTAGTGGCTAATCATCCTTATACTAGGTTTCACCATGATAAGGTTGTTCTTAGAACTCATCCACACTTTATGCCAAAGGTGGTTTTGCCTTTTCACTTAAATCAATGTATCTTCCTGTATTTTTTCCGAGGCCTCACGCCTCTAATGCAGAAAGAAACCTTCATACTTTGGATTGTAAAAGAGCCTTAGCCTTTTACCTACAGAGAACACAGCAACATAGAAAGTCCTCGCAACATTTTATAGCTTTTGACCCTAGTCATTTGGGACAACCGGTCTCCAAAAAAACTTTATCTAAATGGATTGCCCAATGCATATCCTTTACTTATGAGAGTAAGGGTCTTCCTCTTCAGGACCATGTCACAGCTCATAACGTGAGAGCCATGGCAACTTCCATGGCTAATCTCCACTCTGTGTCTATCGATGACATTTGTCGAGCAGCCACCTGGGCTTCGGTACATACCTTCACAGCCCACTATTGCCTGGATAAAGCCCCCCGTCGAGATGCCTTCTTTGGCCAAGCTGTTCTTCAAAATCTCTTTCAGACCTAATTCAACTCCTACCCACCAACCCTGGTGCAATGTTCCCTCTAATTTTCTGTAGGCTGTGTGCACATAAAATATCAGCTGTGCAGCTTTTGAAGGAAGGTTAAATTTTTGTGCGCCACATAACGACACTCGGAGTTATATACTTTAAAATTTGACTACACATCAGAATACAGTATGTACACCACATTGATTGCACTAGAAAACATTGTAGAACTTGTGAAAACCGTAAATACATAAGAACTTTTAAATTTTAAGACGTCTGTGTTGTTTTCTATCAGAATCAGAACCTTAATTTTTGTGCGCTCTGTTGTAAAGTATGTGCGCTCGCTCGGTGAGGAGTGTGCGCGCGCACACGCGCACAGCTTAGAGGGAACAGTGCCCTGGTGGAATGCCAGAGATCCATGGGAGGAAGGATTCCCACCTTTCTAGGTTGGCACCTTCCTGGGGCTATCTCCCTGGCATCTTCAGCTAGGGAGTCCCCATATGTGAAGACTACATTCCTGTTTGTTCCTGGAGATAGCGTAGTTACTCACCTGTAACAGGTGATCTCCGAGAACAGCAGGAATTTAGAGGGACAGTTGGAAAGGCGGGAAGGCAGCTCACATGTACTGAGGGATGCTCCCAAAGCGTTCCTATTGGACGCTGGGGAGCGTTCCCACACAGGCTCCGTCGGTACCGACGATACCCATATGTGAAGACTAAATTCCTGCTGTTCTTGGAGGTCATCTGTTACAGGTGACTAATTACGCTATCTCTGGGAACAGCAGGAATTTAGTCTTCACAACCCACCCACCTCCCCTAGGAGTTGTCTCTCTATCTCTCTGTCTCTTTCGTCTCTCCCTCTATCCTTTCACTCAGCTACAAACTTAACTGAAGAGGGACAGTAGGAAAGGTGGGAAGGCAGCGCGCATGTGCTGAGGGATGCTCCCAAAAGCGTTCCTATTGGCCGCTGGGGAGCATTCCTGCGCAGGCTCCATCGGTACCGACGATACCCTTATGTGAAGACTAAATTCCTGCTGTTCCCGGAGATCACCTGTTACAGGTGAGTAACTACGCTTTCCAGTAGTCCATTAAAGATACAGTCCAAAAACGTGATAGTAGTGGAAAAACAATTTTATTAAATAAAAGCCTCTTGTCAACCCGAGACAGGCCGTGTTTCGCAAACCTTCGTCAGGGGTTGATCGGGTCAAATCCTACAAACATAAAAAACATGAACATTTGATACAAAAACATAATTAAAATAATGTGAAAGAACAGAGCAATGAATATAATAAATAAAACATACATATATTCTTAGAAATAAATATCATAAATAGTTAAGATAATAAATATAATATAAAACGAATAAAAGGAATGGAAAGTGTGGGCACACAATTATAAATAGTTAAATGAAACCATAATATATACTTAAACTGATAAAACTGGGTATAAACTAATAAGAACCCATTAGAGAGGTATTTATTCATCCCACTACACAGAAAAAGTTTTATATTAACGATTTCTCCAATTGCGATACATCTGATGTTATCTATGTTATACAGTGTCCTTGTAACTTACTGTACGTAGGTAAGACCACACGTAGCATTAAGACTAGGATCATAGAACACAAGAGTTGCATTAAAAGGAATGTGGAGGAGAAACCCCTGGTTGCCCACTGGCAAGAATATCAACACAAAGTTACTGAGTTAAAATATTTTGTTATTAAAAAAGTTAGATCCAATTGGAGAGGTGGTGATATGAATAAAACTATTTTGAGGCTTGAACAGAAATATATATTTTTACTGGATTCACTTGTTCCAAATGGCCTCAATCTAGATAGAGATTTTTCGGTTTTTCTCTAATATAGTTTTATATTTTGGTTTTTTTGTTGTTCCTGTATTTTTTTATATAGTCTCCCCCTTTTTTATAGTGCTGTTCTTTTTATATAGTGCCTTGTTGTTGTTAAGTGCCGTCGAGTCGGAGTCGACTCATGGCGACCCTCTGGATAGCTATCCTAAATTGTGTTCGGTCTTCAGTCAGGCGGCTCATTGATGACAGACTGGTACCCGTAGCTGCTGTTATTGTAGCGATCCATCTCATTGCTGGCCTTCCTCTTTTGCGTTGACCTTCTATCTTGCCAAGCATGATGTCTTTCTCTAATGATCTCTCTCTTCGCATGATGTGTCCGAAGTATGAAAGTCGAAGTCTTGTCATCTGAGCTTCTAAAGAAAGCTTAGGTTTGATCTCCTCTAGTACCGACTGGTTTGTTCTTCGGGCAGTCCATGGTATACACAGTATTCGCCGCCAGCACCATAATTCAAAGGCATCAATTTTCTTCCTGTCTGTCTTTTTCACTGTCCAGCTTTCACATCCATATGATGTTATTGAAAATACCATGGCTTGAACAAGTCGAATCTTTGTATGGAGAGACACATCTCTGCTCTTGAGAATCTTATCTAGGTCTTTCATAGCCATTCTGCCAAGAGCAATGCGTCGTCTGATTTCTTGACAGCTTGTTGCTTCTTCTTTATTGATAGATGATCCAAGTAGGTTAAAGTTGTTCACAATTTCAATTTCTTCTCCTTCAACGATGAACCTGTTGATTATGCCAGTTGTCATGATCTTTGTCTTCTTTACATTAAGGTGCAGGCCCATTTTGAGACTATGTTCTTTGATTGTGAGAAGCAAATGTTTCAGATCATCTTCGCTTTCAGCCAATAATGTGGTATCATCAGCATAGCGAAGGTTGTTGATGAGTCTTCCACCAATCTTCACACCTCTGTTGTCTTCATACAGTCCTGCTTCTCTGATGATTTGTTCTGCATATAAATTAAACAGGTAGGGGGAAAGTATGCAGCCTTGTCTTACACCTTTGCTTATTTTAAACCATTCTGTTTCTCCTTGTTCCGTTCGAACTGTTGCTTCTTGATCAATGTACAGATTACGCAAGAGAACGATCAGGTGTTCTGGTATACCCATGCTTCTTAATGTGGCCCAGAGTTTCTCATGGTTTACACAGTCAAAAGCCTTGCTATAGTCGATAAAGCACAAATAGATATCCTTTTGGTATTCTTTAGTCTTTTCAAGGATCCATCTCACATCCGCAATGATGTCTCTCGTTCCTCGCCCTTTCCTGAACCCTGCTTGCACTTCAGGTAGTTCTTGTTCTAGGTATGGCTGTAGTCTCTTTTGAATAATCTTCAGTAGAATCTTGCTGGCATGTGGGATCAGAGCGATTGTGCGATAATTTCCACAGTCAGTTGGATCACCTTTCTTTAGTATTGGTATAAACACAGATCTTTTCCAGTCAGTTGGCCATGATGTTGTCTTCCATATTTCTTGGCAGAGCCTTGTAAGTACGGTAACAGCTGCATCAGATTGCTGCAATACTTCTATGGGAATGCTATCAATGCCTGGTGCTTTGTTCTTTGATAAGGCTTTCAATGCTGCTTCAACTTCTTCTTTCATCACCAATGGTTCCTGATCATAAGGTATAGGTTGAAACGGCTGTTGGTCCACTTGATCTTTATCATATAAAAACTCTGTATATTCCTTCCACCTTTTCTTGATCTTCTCAGCATCATTCAACATAGAACCTTGAGCATCTTGTAACATTCCAATTCGAGGCTGGAACTTTTTCTTTAACTCTCGCAGCTTTAGGAAAGCCGATCTTGTTCTTCCTCTAATAGTTTCTGCTTCTATTTCCTTGCAAGTGTCATTGTAGTACTTTTCCTTGTCCTGTCTTGCTGCACGTTGGAAATCTCTGTTGAGTTCTGCGATTGTCTTTCTTTCTCCTTTGGCTTTAGCTTCTCTGCGTTTCTGGGCAATTTTCAGAGTTTCTTCCGTCATCCATTTTGGGCCGTTTTTGCTTTTTAACCTTTTGTAGAGACTTCTCGCTTTCTTCCAGCACAACCTTCTTGATGTCATTCCATAACTCTTCCGGAGCTCTGTCATTTGTATCTAAAGCAGCAAATCGATTTTGCAGGCAGCAGTCTTTAAATTCCAGTGGTATATTCTCAAGGTCATATTTTGGTGCATTCATGAGTGGTTTGCTCTTTTTCAACTTTAGCTTGAGTTTGCATACTAGTAGTTGATGATCTGTACCACAGTCAGCTCCAGGTTTTGTCTTTGTAGATGTTACAGAGCTTTTCCATCGTTGACTTCCACAGATGTAGTCAATTTGATTTTTATACAATCCATTGGGTGAAGTCCATGTGTACAGTCGTCGCTTGTGTTGCTGGAAGAAGGTGTTTGCGATGAATAGATCATTGGTCTTGCAGAATTCTATCAATCTTTCTCCAGCTTCATTTCTGTTGCCAAGTCCATATTTTCCAACTACTTTGCCTTCTTCTTTGTTGCCAACTTTTGCGTTCCAGCATAGTTTTTAACAATAAAATGTTTTTCATTCATTGATTTATCTGTATCTGTTTGGCTTTTCATGCAAGTTCAGCAGCTATGGCACATTTTTGTTTTTTTGTCTTTTTCAAGATATTTGTGCATGATATTTAGTATATTTAGATGGGTTCATTTTCATTTTGTATTGTAGAGACACATCTTTTTAGATTTATTATCCTTTGTAAGTTTTTATTTACGAAGAACACAGTGTAGTTGGCATACTATATTTTCTAGTTTATTTGGGAATGGCCACGCCCCCTGGTACGCCCCCTTTCTTCCCGCCCCTCGGCGGTTCTACAAAACCTATGCGCTTGAGCCGGCGTTCCTAAGATTATTGTGTATCAGAGTGATGAGCATGGCTATCGTTTTGCGAGCCAAGAATATTCTGATCCCTTTACAAGCACGCTGTGTGACTGAGGTATGTGGGAAGAGAAAATGCATAACATAAGCAGAACGCTCATAGCGCCAGTTTCAATGTTTTTATACGCCCGCTGCTGTCAATCTTTTTTTTTAGCCAGAATAGAGCCTTTGGTTTTTCTTTGTTTGATAATGTCCAAGTGTTCCTTTTTCTATACGACTTTTATATGATGTTGATTCTAAGTTTTACATGGGATTGCCGGTCCAGAACAGCTTATTTTATATCATTTTTTAAACATCAACTCTTCAGTGTCTATTTAATACTCAGCCGATGTTTACTAAAAAGAAGCCTGCAATCGCAAATAGGGCCTCCCACCCTTCCGTTTCAGCTTACAAATTTAGGGATTGGTTCTGTAGATATTGTAGATGGTATTTATTGGAATAAAAGTCCACGATTGATAGTAATCCTTCTCGCCATTTTCGCTCCTGCTGCTTTCTGTTCTTCTTTAGCTAGCCTTGTCCCCAGTATTTAGTTAGTTCTACATCTATGTTATTTATTATGTATGTTAAAAGATATTGATATTTTTAGTTAATTATTTGTCTATGATTTTTTATTTTTTGCTCCTGCTGCCCTTTGTTTCACTTTTGTCTCCCATTCCATTTAGTTGTTTTTATATCTACGATATTTATTTTAGATGTTTTAAAGGAAAGTTTTAATTATATTTATTTAATTGCCTGTGGGTTATCTATTTTAGCTTGACAAGCACAATTTCCTTTGAAGGCCACAAGTTGCTGGGTCTTCACACTGAGGTACCCATTGTTTGTCACATTTCTGTTTTATCTTAGAATCTGTTCTTATTAGTTTATACTCAGTTTTATCAGTTATAAGTATTTATTATGGTTTCATTTAACTATTTATAATTGTGTGTCCACACTTTCCATTCCTTTTATTCGTTTTATATTATATTTATTATCTTAACTATTTATGATATTTATTTCTAAGAATATATGTATGTTTTATTTATTATATTCATTGCTCTGTTCTTTCACATTATTTTAATTATGTTTTTGTATCAAATGTTTATGTTTTTTATGTTTGTAGGATTTGACCTGATCAACCCCTGATGAAGGTTTGCGAAACACGGCCTGTGTCGGGTTGACAAGAGGCTTTTGTTTAATAAAATTGTTTTTCCACTACTATCACATTTTTGGACTGTGTCTCTAGTTTTAACATGATTCCTTGCCCTTTTTGTTGGACTATTTCTGCCCACCAGTAGTCCATTAAATCCAGCCTTCATTTTGTCTTACAGTGATAGTGCAAGGAAAAGTAAAAAATTTTATTTATTGATAGCCAATTGCAGTGGTGAAAAAATTCCCTTCTGATACCAAACAAGGTGATTAGCTCAGATTTGCTTTATTTGCATATTCTCCTATCAGGCAGCTATGGACTCTATTAACTAACATGCATTAAAATCAGATGTCAATTCATAATTTTAATGCCATGCTATTTTTGGTTTTAATGCCCAACCTCTGCAATCTGCTGAAACACTTCAATATTTTAGAAAAAAACTTGAAACATACTTATTCACCGAGCACACTATGGGTATGACACCAATGACTAAACATAAAAATGCACCCTGCTAGCCTAGAGGCAGTACCAGGTTGATTCTTCTCCAGTCCTTACCCACTCCAAACATCCCACCTCACCATACCCATACAAGCTTTGTACCTACCTAGTCCTTATACTTTGAACCTAACTGAGTTCACCTTGTTGTTATAGACACAAAGTTCACTTTATTGTTACACCCCCCTTTATTCCAAGTTGATTGTATCTAAATAGTTTATTTATTTATATTCTCTTATATACCGCGCTATTCTGCATCAGTGCGGTTTACATTGAACAAACTGAAATTACATTGAACAGGGCATTATAACTTGGAGATAACTATTTTACAGGGAACATGGGCTATGGAGGCTTAAGTGGCTTGCCCAAAACCACAAGGAGCACCTGGGGGACTAGAAACCCCAGTCCTTCCAGCCCAAGGTTGCTGTCCTCTAGTGGGATTTGAACCCCCGACCTTCCGGCCTGAAGTACCTTGCCCCAACCACTAGGCTACTCCTCCACTCCAAATAGTTCATTATAATTCTGAACTTAACTGAGTTCACCTTGTCGATTCATGTAAATCGCTTTGACTACCCAGAAAAGCAGTATATAAAAAGTGCTAAATAAATAAATTCACCAAGGCAAGTGCAATGGGGTAAAGATGTGCATGACATCATTGAATGCCACTTCTAAAAATATTACTGGCAGGAGAGGAGGGAAGGGTGCTCCCCCTCCTGCTCTCAGGTTTTGGATGCGCATCTGATGGAATAGGTATTCAAGGATAGAGAGGATGAGTCCCAAGGAGTGGATCAAGGTCCTGGTGGTTCTCGATCATGAATGTGGGAAAGGTTGGTATAAGGAACTGGGCCATCAGAGGAAGGTAGAGGAACTGTTCTGCTGGGGTGGTGTCTAGTTAGTTGCTAGTTTGGGAGAGAGTAGTAAAGAGCATCCAGGGTTGAGCTGAGGTCTCCATTTTCTAAAAGTTAAAAGACCTGTAGAAGGGAAATGCCATATCCAGCAGCTTAGAACCTCCCAAACTGACCAACTTCAGGAATCATCCTTACACAGGACCTAGACCTCCAAAGTCTCTAGCCTTGGATGGGAGTCTCCTACTTTCGAAGTTTATCTCCTGCTCTCATGTGGATCAACAGGAAACTCCTGCCAAACACATAGCAGAGGAGTGCAGGGGACCTGGGGTGTGTCAACCCACATTCTACTTCTTCTTTTCCAGTATTGCAAAAAAATCTTTAGATCTTGTGAGACATTTCCTGCTGCAGATCTCCTGAGATAGAGCAGGAAGTGTCAACCTACAAGACCTGAAGATGTTTCTGGCACTGGAAGAGAGGAAAGAGAGTACAGACTTCTGTGGGGCAGACACAGCTTCTGCAAGAAGACAGGGGTGTGCAGGAGGTAGGAAGGAGTTCATCTAAGAGGAGGAGCATGGGTGGGGCAGGAGGATAAGGGGCACATGCTTAAAATCTCCATCTAAAATCTTGCTCCCCCTTGGCAGCTCTGCAAGAACAGTGAAAAATCTTCCGGTAGGGATGTGTATTTCTGAGCAACGTATTAATTTGGATATGAAAAGCATAGTGGGTGACCCCAGAGTGTTTCAGTGAATGCAAAAAGAAATCCTGCTAGCAGGAAAAAAAAGGACAACTTTCCTGTCTGAAAATATGCTTCACCAAAGCAATCAAATGGCTCTACCTCCACAATCTATCCATCATTCTTAATAAAACAGAGCTCCTCCACATCACAAAGGACCCCAACTTCATCCCCCCTCCTTCTATCAGAATCAGCAACAATGATATCCAAGTCAACTCCAAGATAAAATACCTCAGAATCATACTCGACCAGCAACTGACCTTCACAACCCAAATCCAAAGCATCACCAAGGCAGTATATTATAAGCTTAAAACTCTCCGAAACCTTCGCCCCCTCTGGTCCACTGATACTTTCCACTCAGTCTGCCATCACACCTAACTACTGTAACTCTATAACTCCAGGAACAAACAAGTAAGTCTTCACATATGGGTGACATTGGCACCGATGGAGCCTGGCGCGGGAACACTCCCCAGCATCCAATAGGAATGCCTTTGGGAGTGTTCCTCTACGCATGTGTGGCTGCCTTCCCTCAGTTGTCTTTTTTTCTGCGGAGCCATCGGGACCCCGTCCCCCTCTGCCACGTTTAAAGACTTTATTTTTTTCTTCGCAGTACCGTCAAAAGTACTCCGGGTTTGCCTTCCCGTCGACCACTTTGACTTCCATCGATTCCGGTACCTCTCATTTTTCTTATTTTTTCTTTAATTTTTATTTTCTCTAGTTTTTCATTTGAGGCCTAAGGCCTCTTCGGGCACCATTGCCCAATTTGATTTTGCCTCCTTTTTATTTTCAAAAATGGAGAAACCCCATAGTGGGTTCAAGAAGTGCTCTAAATGTTCCAGTACAATTTCTATTACTGATGAGCATTCTTGGTACCTCAAGTGTCAAGGCCCCAATCACGACATTGATTTCTGCCTCTCCTGTCACCACATGACCTCCAGAGGTCAGAAGAACCGAGACAAACAGAAGGCTAAGCTGTTTCCATCAGACTCAGCTCCTTTGGTTCACTCCTCGAGGGCGTCGACTCTGTCTAAATCTTCCCATGTCTCTAAGACCTCACTGGCAAAAGAGAAGCATCGCTCAGAGTTGCCAGCCCTTAAAAAGAAGAAGATATCGGCTTCAGCATCGAGATCATAGACTTCCAGGTTGGCGTCAGCTTCCGATACCGAGCATCAGCATTGGCATCGCCATTCTTCGCATTCCGATGTGGACCATCCATCCAAACAACCCTGGCAGGAGATATCACCCTCCAAAGCCATTCAATGGTTTGGGGATGCCCCCAAGGTCCAATCCTCGGTGGAACTTCCCATACCGGCATCGGGAGTTGTGGCCCACTCGGCTTTTTCTGGAGCCTCTCCTCCCCCAGTACCATCACTGGAAAACCATGTCATCGCTATTGAGCGTAGCATCGCTATTCTCCAGGAACAAGCAGGAAGTCAGTCACTTATGGGTGACGTCGGCACCAACGGAGCCCGCGCAGATCAATTCCCCAGCTTTCAAAGAAAGCCTTTGGGATTGCTGCCATGCATGCATGGTCCTCTTCCCGCCTAAGGGTGCCATCTTGCTCAGTCTCCCTTTTTCCACGGAGCCCTTTGGGGACACGTCCTCGTCCCTCGGAAAAAGTCTTGTTTTTTGTCTTAATAGGCTTCTATTTTTTCCGGTTGCACCGGTCCTCTACCCGTCCTTCCCCTGCTCTACTCTTTGAGCCATTGGGGATACTCTTTTCTCATTTTTTCGTTACAGGCTTCATGCCCTTTTTTCTTGTCTAACCGCTGGCCGCGTGGGTCTTCGACCTCGCTGGGGCCATTTTTGCCCCCATGGCCGCCGGATTCAAAAAATGCGATAGATGCTCTAGGAACATGTCGCTTATGGACACTCATGACTGTTGTCTGCGTTGCCTGGGAGCAGACCATTACTCAGAGTTCTGTTTGCTCTGTAAGAAAATGTCCTTAAGGCCCTGATCAGTCGTAAGCAGAAGTCCTAAGACATTTTCCAAAAGGCCGCCTCAGAGTCCCCAGTGGCGCCCTCGGTCATCTCTCCTCCAGTGGGTTCCTCCCCTGCGGCCATGTGCTCTCGGTGACACTCCGACCAGGGGTCTCCCGAGGTGGAGTGGCGCAAAAAGAAGGCGGCCTCGAAGTCACTGTCCGGGGCTCCCGACAAGCGCGAGTGCTTCCTCGCCTGGTCGCTTAGCTCCCTTCGGCGTGCCCGAGAGTCGGACAAGGTGCGGCCCCACAAGGTACCCCGCACGGAAGCAGAGGCCTCTGGCAAAGGTGCCCAGTCTCCTGAGGGTTGTACCGGTGAGGACCCCCTCTCCTCCTCGATGCCCGATTCGTTGACCCTGGTATCAGCGTCGCAGGGCCCCATGCCCGCATGGGAGTACCACATGCTGGCACTGGAACACAGTGTTTCTGCGTTCATTGCTTCTCAGCAGATGCTTATGGCCAGCTTAGCTGACTAGCACCCAGAGACCGCGGGTCCCTCACTTGGGACACGCAAATCTGTCCAGGAAACCCCCGAGAGTCACGGGCCTCGTGAGGGTCCTCGATGCCGGTCTCGCTCCTCTCCCGTTCCTCAGAGGTGAGATCATTCAGGACCTCCAGCACCAGGCCACCGGCCATTGGACAGGGCGACCTGCCCGGCTCAGACTCCTCGTCCAACTTCTCAGACTGGGAGTCCAATGGGGACATCTCCCCGGAAACCCATACCCACCGGGATCTTCCGTCGGACCCCTCGCCGCCCGCATTCCAGCGGCACTCGCCACCCGAAGACACCTCCTTCCTGGTGTTCATTTGGGACCTGGCATAGGCCCTTAACCTGGTTCACCCAGGCTGAGGAGAACCCTCACACTGAAGAACTCGACATTCTTCAGTATGAGTCCCCGCCCAGGGAGTACCTCACTGTGCCTGTACTGCCTATTCTATCTCAGTTGCTGTTCTGCATGTGGGAGGCCCCAGCCTCAGTCCCCATCATGAGCAAGCGCCTTGACACGGTGCAGCATGGACCAGGCTTCCAAAAGACCCAGCTCCCACACACCTCGATGGTGGTGGAATCGGCCATGAGGAAGCAAAAGAGCCCAAAATCGCACTCGTCGGTACCACCCAGCCGAGAGTCGAGAGCCCTTGATGCCCTGGGCCGCAAGGCCTACCACGGTTCCATGCTCGCTTGTCGCATCCAGGCATATCAACTGTACATTGGTATGTTCCTGCACGATTTGGCCAAGGAACTCGGTGGTTTCTCCATGGGCCTCAAGAGAGAGCCCCTTGACAGATTCCGCATGCTGCTAAAGTCTGTCGCCGACTGCTCCAAGTACCTCTCTCGAGCCTCCTATGATAGCTTTGAGACATTGGCTCGGGTGGCGGCCGAGGGCACTGGGGCCCGCCACCAGGCATGGCTCCAATCCTTGGATTTGGAGCAGTGGGTGCAGGAGAAGCTCCTGGATGTGCCCTGCCTCGGTGAGCAGCTCTTTGGAAAGCCGATGGAGGAGAAGGCTGCGGAAATTGAGACCAAGTTCGTTACCAGGACCGGTCTCTCCCGCAAAACTTCTACTCTGCCTCGGAAGAAGCAGCCAACCAAGAAGCCCTTCTTCCCTAGAAAGGGTCTCCAGTGTCGGGCTATCCTCCATATCCGGCTACCCCCACGCCGACCACTCCGGCGCAGGGAAAGTCTGGCCAGGGGCACTGTAAGCCAAAGGGACCGAAGGCCCAAATGCCGGCTCCCCCGCAACCCACTCAGGGGTTTTGACGCCATCGGTATAGCCCCTCGTATTCCGGTGACTCAGCAGCCTGTGGGGGGACGCCTATCCCGCTTTGCCCCATCACCTCGGACACTTGGGTCTTCCAAGTCGTCCCAGACAGCTATCACCTTCACTTCGACAGGCTTCCACCTCCTTTCTCCCTGGCGGAGCCTCCTCGACTCCCCACAAACCAGCTTCTGCTGCAGCGGGAATTACACTCTCTCCTCACCCAACGGGCAGTCAAGAAGGTCCCTTCCCACCTTCGAGGTCGGGGCTTCTATTCCCGGTACTTCCTTGTCCCAAAAAAGACGGGGGGGGGGGATCTATGGCCCATCCTTGATCTCCGCAGGCTAAACAAGTTCCTGGTATGGGAGAAGTTCAAGATGTTGTCTCTTGGTGTGCTGCTGCTCTTCCTCTGGCAGGGCGACTGGCTATGCTCCTTAGATCTAAAGGACGCTTATGCCCACATCTTAATCCACCCCCAACACAAGCAGTATCTGCATTTCAGGGTGCAGGGAGAGCAATTCCAATACAGGGTTCTCCCCTTCGGCCTTGCATCCGCTCCACGGCCTTCACAAAGTGCCTCATCATGGTCACTGCTTACCTTCGGCGACATGGCATACCGGTCTTTCCCTACCTTGACGATTGGCTCGTTACAGGCTCCTCGGCTGAGGAGGCTCGGCGAGCAATGTCATGCACTGTCCTCCTCTTGGAGAGCATGGGGCTCTTGGTCAACTACTCGAAGTCTTACCTTGAGCCGGTGCAGGCGATACTCAGCAGGCGATCGCCTTCTTGCCGGTGGATTGCTCCACCCACCTCCGAGCTCCGGCGGCTCGTGTCCAAAGCACTTACCAGGTCACCGCTTGGTCCATGCTACATCTCCTCGTCCGTACATGTGGTTCCTCATGCCCACCTGCACATGCAGACAGCTCAGTGGTGTCTCAGTGCTCAGTGGAGCCAGTCCCTCAGACACCAGGTCCTTCCCAACCTCCGCTTGTCCCTGAGCTGGTGGCAAAACCCCCTCAACGTCCTGCGGGGATTGCCCTTCCAGGCCCCGCAGCACAATTCGGTGCTGATGACAGACGCTTCCCTGTTAGGGTGGGGAGCCCATTGCGGACCACTTTGCACGCAGGGGCAATGGTCATCCGAGGAGTCTCAGCAGCAAATAAACCTGCTCGAACTCCGGGCCATTCGGTGGGCCCTGAGGGCCTTCGAGGAACACTTCTACGGGAAGTCGGTCTTAGTGCAGACCGACAACCATGTAGCGATGTTCTACATTAACAAGGAGGGAGGCACGGGATCACGCTCCCTCTGCCGGGAAGCGGTCCTCATCTGTTCTTTCGCTGCCCGATGGAGGATGTCCCTCAGGGTGACATACATCCCGGGTCAGGAGAATAGCCTGGCAGACAGGCTCAGCAGAATACTTCGTCCCCACGAATGGTGACTGGATCCCAGAGTAGCAGACTGGCTGTTTCTCTGCTGGGGGACTCCTGCGATAGACCTCATCGCCAGTCCCCAGAACACACAGCTCCCCCGCTTTTGCGTGCCGGTGCCGAACCCGAGCAGGGAGAGCCCTGATGCTTTTCTCTTGGACTGATCCTCCAGTCTCCTCTATGCTGACCCACCTTTCCCCCTAATTGCAAGGACTCTGTTCAAGGCTCAGCAGGACATGGCATCATTGATTCTCGTGACCTCGGTAGCCTTGATTCACGCTCCGGCTGTCGACTGAGCCTCTGGTTCCCCTGGGCTATGCCAGGGACCTGCTAACGCAGAAGGTTGCGTGCTGCACCTGAAAACCTCCCTATCCATCACGGCCTGGTGGCTGGATGGGTCTCCCTAGCCTCTCTGGCCCTTCTGAAGGAGGTCGAGGAAGTCCTCGCCTCAAGGAAGGACTCCACTAGGCGAGCTTACGCCTTTAAGTGGAAATGCTCGGAATGCTAGATCGACCCCTTCTCGTGTCCTGTTTGGTGGGTTCTCCAGTACCACCTCCACCTCTCAAGGGAAGGGATGAAGTTGAATTCTGTCAGAGTTCATTTGAGCACCATCTCGGCTAATCATCTCCCTATCAAGGGAAATCCCCTCTTGGGGCAGCCTTTGGTCTCCCACTTCATGCGGGGTCTTCTGCTATCCAAGCCGCCCATCCGTCCTCCTCCGGCAGAATGGGACTTAAATGTGGTACTCACGCAGCTCAGCCATCCACCCTTCAAGCCGATGGTGACGTGTTTGCTGTGGCACCTGTCCTGGAAGGTGGCCTTCCTGGTGGCGCTGACCTCGGCCCGCTGAGTCAGTGAGCTCCAGGCTCTCATGGCTGGCGCCCCTTACACCAGGTTCTATCGGAACAGGGTGGTCCTCCTTACCCACCCTAAGTTTCCTACCTAAGGTCGTTTTGGACTTCCATCTCAACCAAGTGATAGTGCTGCTGACTTTCTTCCCGAGGCCCCACGCCGACTAGGCGTCGACAGCTCTCCACACCCTCAACTGCAAACGGGCCCTCGCCTTCTATTTGTAGCATACCCAGACCCATCACAAGTCTGATAGGCTTTTCGTGGCCTATGATCACAATAGACCGGGGCAAGAGGTCACCAAGTGCACCCTCTCGGTTTGGGTAGTGGACTGCATTGCTTTTGCCCATGCGAAGGTGGGCATCCCTCTGGATCGTCGCGTCACTGCACACGGGGTCCGAACCAAAGCGGCCTCGGTGGCCTTGCTGCACTCCGTGCCCCTGATGGACATCTGCGAGCGGCGACCTGGTCTTCCACAAAAACCTTCGCTGCCCACTACTGCCTGGTAAGGGAGTCCTGCCGGGACAGTGCCTTCGGCCAGGCTGTACTCCATAACCTGTTCGGGGTATAAGCAACTCCTGCCCTCCGACCCTTCTTCACGGCTACTGAAGACTCGAGCTCTTTCGGGCTGTGGCTTCTGCTTACAGCCTTGCGGAGGCGATTTTTTGTTACAGGTTCAGTAGCCTGTAGCTAGGGAGTCCCATAAGTGAGTACTGACTTCCTGCTTGTTCCTGGAGAAAGCATAGTTACTCACCTGTAACAGGTATTCTCCAGGGACAGCAGGAATCAGTCCTCACTACCCTCCCACCTCCCCGATGGGTTGCTGAATTTTGTCCTTCCCTTGCCATCTGCTTGGTAGGGCTCAAGCTAAGGGATATGACTGAGCAAGATGGCACCCTTGGGCGGGAAGAGGACCACACATGCGTGGCAGCAATCCCAAAGGCTTTCTTTGAAAGCTGGGGAATTGCTCCACGCGGGCTCCATCGGTGCTGATGTCACCCATAAGTGAGGACTGATTCCTGCTGTCCCTGGAGAACATGTGTTACAGGTGAGTAACTACCCTAACTCTTAGCAATTGTTATGCCGATGACTTCGGAGGCTCCACAGCCGGCACCTGTACCGGTTCCACTGGTACCACTGTTGACCACAGTCATCGGTATTCTGCCACAGGTATCCCTGCTTTCACAGGCCACGGAGCAGCCAGTACCAAGGCCCTATGAACCATCTGGTCCGATTCCCTCAACATTGATCATCGGAGCATCAGAGGTATCGTACATCTGGTAGAGATTATTTGTTTATTTATATATTTATTTAACCAGTTTTGCTATACCGCTTTTCTACCAGTCAAAGCGGTTCACAACCAGCAGTATACAAAAGGGAGAAGAGAGATGCATAGACTTATACAGTGGGATGCATGCATGTTACTTCAGACTTAATCAGTCAAATGGCTTACAGCTAACAGTATACAAACAGTATATTCACGGGAGGAGAGCGCTGCATGCAGGTTACAGCAATCTAAAACCATGTACAATGAGAGTAGAGGCTCCATGGGTGGCAGCTTACGGTGGAAGGGCAGTGTAGATGCTCTGTGATGCAGTGGGTGCTCTTGCTGACAGTCTCTCTGTGGGCTCATGCCTTAGTGCCAAATTACTTCAATTTCCTTCTGGATTCCAATTCTGAGGTCACGTCTGAGGTGGAATCGGTCGATTCCAATGCACCTAGGGAGGTTCTGTTGGATCCTTCGCCTCCTTATGAACGGAGACGTTCACCGCCCGAAGACATGTCTTTCCAAGACTTCATTAAGGATATGGCAGCAGCTCTGGATGTTTTAATGTGACTGAAACTGAACCAAGAGCTGAGGAGCTTGACATATTGCAGTACTCTTTGGCACTGAAGGAGGCTGCCACCGTCCCAGTGCACAACATCTTAAAGAACTTAAGAACATAAGATATGCCATACTGGGTCAGACCAAGGTCCATCAAGCCCAGTATTCTGTTTCCAACAGTGGCCAATCTAGGTCATATGTACCTAGCAGTTTCCCCAAGGGACACAGGTTCCACAATGCTTGTATTGGTTCAAGCATTGATATCCTGGGTCCCTTCTTAATAGTGGTTTATGGACCTTTCCTCCAGGAACTTGTCCAAACCTTTTTGAAACCCAGCTACACTAACAGCCTTTACTACATCCTCCGGTAACAAATTCCAGAGTTTGATTACACGTTGAGTGAAAAAATATTCTTTTATTAGTCTTAAATAGTTTACCCTGTAGCTTCATTGCATGTCCCCTAGTCTTTCTATATTCTGATAAGGTAAACAATCGATCTACGTTTACCTGTTCCACTCCGTTCATTAATTTATAGACTTCTATCATATCTCCCCTCAGCCGTCTCTTTTCCAGGTTAAAGAGCCCTAACCTTTTAAGCCTTTCTTCATAGGAGTATCTTTCCATCCTCTTTACCATTTTTGTGGCTCTTCTCTGAACCTTTTCTAAAATCGCTATATCCTTTTTAAGATACTGCGACCAGAATTGCACACAATATTCAAGGTGCGGTCTCACCATGGAACGATACAGAGGCATTATAATATCTTTAGTTTTATTTTCCATTCCTTTCCTTATCATACCTAGCATTCTATTTGCTCTCTTGGCCGCCGCTGCACACTGGGCCGAGGGTTTTAACATGGTATTGTCGGAGCTCCCCCGTGTGGCCAGGCAGTTGCCTAGTGGTACGAGAGGGTTCCGATTGTCCTTTGTATAAATTCAGCCCAAATAGCATGTAGTTGTGTCCTTTAAAGGATTAGAGCCAAGTGCAAAGGTCGCAGGAATATTTCTTTATTTGAGAAATAAGGATTTCCTAACCAAATTAAATTCTTTGGCAAGAATAGTTTGAAGCTTACAAAACATAAAGTTCGGGATACCTCTCCCATATAAACACAAGCCTATTGAACAGTCCTTGGCTTGGTTTAATTTAAACCTTGGTTCCACTGGCCTTCTCAGCTTCCTGCTTTCAAACTGCTTCTGTGCAAGCAGCTTCTGTGTCTCGTTTCTCTCGTGTCCGTGTCTCTTTCTCTTTCTCTCTCCGTGTCTGTGCAACCTGTTTGTGAGTGCAACTTCCCTGCCTAAATGTTTGGGGCTGTCCTATGGCTCTTGACTCCGCCCCCAAACCACTCCCATCTCCTCCCTCTCCATGGGAACAGGGCGTGTCCCTAGGTCTGCACTCCTCTGCAGGGAATCTCTATCTTTAGTTTGGGTGTTAACCCTTCCTGTACCTGCAGTTTCTTTGGGAAAAGAAAAAAAAGGCTGCTTTTTCTTTCTTTCTCTGCATTCTGAGCCTGCTTCTCCACCACATAACCCCCCCCCCCCTTAAGATATTCCGGGCTGGCGTCTCAAGCGCACAGCACGGAATCCGTGAAAGGGCATCAGCGTTTGTGTGTAGCCGTCCCGCCCTGTGCTCAACCTGGAAATCATAGGCCTGGAGGGCCATGTACCACCTTGTGAGGCGAGGGTTGTGGTCCTTCATGCTGGTCAGCCATTTTAATGGCGCATGGTCAGTTACTAAAAGGAACCTACGGCTACAGTGATAGTTCTCTTCAAGCCTAGGCCTTTCACTATAACTTTCTGTAAGGGATAAGCTGATGCTGCGCCATGTACATATCGAATCCTTATGTTCCCTTCTGAATGTTTTTCTATGTGACCTCCTCTCCTGGCTTGTATCTCTGCCCACAGCTGTTGGGAGACCATCGACTGGTCGGCGCCTGAATCCAAGAGCGCCTGCACTGGGATGTCCTCCACCTCCACTGACAGCAGAAATCCCTCTCCTCTTTCCTTGGAGGGGTTTGTTATTAACACTGTCCTAGTGTGACAATCTTTTTTGAGATGGCCCTTATTTCCACAACCGTAACATTTGCGCTGCTCATACCCTGACCTGCCTAGGGGTTTTCCTCGGGTAACCTCTCCTAGCATGGTCCTGCTCATTCTTTCCGGTTCCCTTACACTTGCTTGGCTCAAACCTGCTCCCTTCATTTGGCCTACTACTCGAGCTTCTAAGAACCGCTCTGCCAAAGAAGTTGCATCTTTTGTGCTTTTGCAATCCTGTAAGACCAGGAAAGATCGCATTTCCTGTGGCACAGCCTCTATAAACTGTTCTAAAGCAATCATATCCAAAATGGCATCAACAGTTTTTCCTTCAGGCAATAACCACTTGTACATTAATGCCTTGAGGCGCTGACACAAAGCACGAGGCGTCTCATCTGGCCTCAATTTACAAGCCCTGAAAAGACGGCGGTAGACCGTCGGAGTCAATCCTAATCGGTCTCTCACGGCCTTTTTTACCTCATCATAAGTGGAGGCAAGCTCAGCAGGCACGGCCCTATATGCTGCGAGAGCTTCCCCTGTAAGGGAGGCTGCTATACGTACAGCCCATTGCTCTGCTGGCCATCCACTTAGGACTGCCACACGTTTGAAAACCTCAAAGTAATCATCTACATCATCCCCTGGGGTCAAAGGCCCAAATGAGAAAGTTCCTTTACCACCCTGTCCCAGTCCTAGTAAAGTTCCTGAGGAACTAGACACAGTCCTTAGCTCCTCCGACGTCTTCTTAGGTTCCATCATCCACGTGGTCATCATGTCCAGGAGCGGCTGTTGCTGTTCCCTCATTATGGCAGCCATCCGTTCTTGCGACTTTACAGCTATCTCCTGCTGTTGGCGGAAGCAGTCTGCCATCCAATTGAGAAGCTCGGCACGCTCCATACTGCGAAGCTGGAAAGAAAACAGAGAGAAAAGACACACCAAGTGCGGCCCTTATCACAGCACCCCCTCTCCTCCACCTGCAGAACCTCCCCCCTTGCAGCAATCCTGGATTAACCCCTTTAAATACAGGTTTACCTGCTGCAAGTGATGAATCAGGCCTCTCAGCACCGTCGGTACCAGCTGGGCTCTCCAACTCCGGTCCGCTCTGCTGAGACTCCGGTCCGGGTTCTCTCTGTAGAAACTTTGAGGAAGGCTTTCCGGATGTCTCTCTGGCCACCTTGTAAATCCTGATGTTCTTTGTAGCTTCCGTTGGTAGGATGTTTTCCTCATCCAATAACTACGCCACCTGTCGGAGCTCCCCCGTGTGGCCAGGCAATTGCCTAGTGGTACGAGAGGGTTCCGATTGTCCTTTGTATAAATTCAGCCCAAATAGCATGTAGTTGTGTCCTTTAAAGGATTAGAGCCAAGTGCAAAGGTCGCAGGAATATTTCTTTATTTGAGAAATAAGGATTTCCTAACCAAATTAAATTCTTTGGCAAGAATAGTTTGAAGCTTACAAAACATAAAGTTCGGGATACCTCTCCCATATAAACACAAGCCTATTGAACAGTCCTTGGCTTGGTTTAGTTTAAACCTTGGTTCCACATGTAAAAACTCTTTTTACAACAGCAATATGCTTTCTGGTCCCCAGGAGGCACTATAAATCTCCACTGTTACTTTCACAGCAGGTATAGCTGTGGCAAGGTACTTCAGGCCGGAAGGTCGGGGGTTCAGATCCCACTAGAGGACAGCAAACTTGGGCCGGAAGGACTGGGGTTTCTAGTCTCACAGGTGCTCCTTGTGGTCTTGGGCAAGCCACTTAACCCTCCATAGCCCATGTTCCCTGTAAAATAGTTATCTCCAAGTTATAATGCCCTGTTCAATGTAATTTCAGTTTGTTCAATGTAAACCGCACTGATGCAGAATAGCGCGGTATATAAGAGAATGTAAATAAATAAATAAATAAATAGCAATATTCCCTGGTCCACCAAGAAACTTTTCAAATGCAGTAGTATTTCTTCCAGTTACAATATGAACTTTTAGCTTCTTCCTGGCTTTCTTATCCATGCAGCTTTTATCAGCCAAGCTACCATTAAAAGCCTAACTAAAAGTTATGGGCTTTCCCTAAAATATCCTTGTTAAGAACTTCTGGGTTTTCTCCAGCTAAACAAACCCTATCCAGTTCTTATTCCTTTAACACAGATAGCACATTCAGTAATCAAGAACTCCTGGGTTTTCCTCCAGCTCATTAAAAATACCTATTCAGTTCTTTTACTCTTCCTTGGCACAGACAGCACAGTCTATCTCCATATCTGAAACACTGCTTGCATCAAAACTGTCCCCCAGGTCCATCTCTTCCTCGCTAGGCACCTTCAGATATCTGCTTTCCTTAGTATCCGCCTGAGAAGCTTTTGTAGGTTGTAAAACCTTCAAGACTTGCTCCCAGCCATACTTTGCAGAACGTGAGCTTGTGGGGGAAGGGCAGGAAAAGCTCTCCCTGTTAAGCAGCTCTTTTAAAGCTTGTAAAGGGCTCACCTTGCTAGTAGTGCTCCTTCTTCCTGTAGGCTCCTTGCAGTGAGAAGGGCTAGGCCATGAGTTCCTGGAGAATATCTCCTCTTCTGAGGAATCCTCCCCTGAGCTCTCCACTGGCCTTCTCAGCTCTCTGTTCCTGCTTTCAAACTGCTTCTGTGCAAGCTGCTTCTGTGTCTCCTGTTTCTCTCGTGTCCATGTTTCTTTCTCTTTCTCTCTCCGTGTCTGTGCAACCTGTTGGTGAGTGCAACTTCCCTGCCTAAATGTTTGGGGCTGTCCTATGGCTCTTGACTCTGCCCCCAAACCACTCCCATCTCCTCCATCTGTCTCCATGGGAACAGGGCGTGTCCCTAGGTCTGCACTCCTCTGCAGGGAATCTCTATCTTTAGTTTACATTTACATTTACATTTACATTTACATTTCTTATATACCGCACTATTTGACATCAGCGCGGTTTACATCAAACAAAACATTTCAGTACACAAAAATGTCTGAGTTACATTAAACAGGGTTAACAACTTGGACAACAGGGTAATTTTACAACTCAGGTAAATAAACTTTGATTGTAGTGTAAACTATTTACATCAATAAGTTAGGGCACCGTTGAGACGTAATGGTCAGTTGAGCGTTGAACTTACTAAGTGGGGAATTCAGGGTCAATGGGTGATTCAGAGTTTCTATAACTAACAGTGATGGGTCGTGATTCTGCACTCACTGGGAAGTATATAAGGAATAGGTAATGTTTGAGGGCCTTTCTGAATTGGAGTATGCTGGTAATTGCTCTAATATCAGGTGGCAGCATATTCCAAAGCTTCAGGGCACGGAGACTGAAAGCTCTGTTTGCTGTTGATGAGGTGCTTTTTGTAAGTTCACGGGGAACCAATAGCGTATTTAATGCCATTGATCTTCTTGATCTATTAGAAGAAATGGGTTTGATGAGATCAGTTAATGATGTGGATGAGAGACTATTTACCGCTTTGAAGGTAAGTAGTAATGTCTTGAAAATGATCCTGGCCTGTACAGGAAGCCAGTGTAACTGCTTCAGAAGGGGTATTAACCCTTCTTGTACCTGCAGTTTCTTTGGGAAAAGAAAAAAAAGGCTGCTTTTTCTTTCTTTCTCTGCATTCTGAGCCTGCTTCTCCACCACAGTATCCACAATGATGCCTAAATCTTTTTCCTTGGTGGTGGTTCTTAATGTGGAACCTTGCATCGTGTAACCAAAGTTTGGGTTGTTCTTCCCTAGGTGCATAACCTTGCACTTGTCCACATTAAATTTCATCTGCCATTTTGATGCCCAGTCTTCCAATTTATCAAGATCCTCTTGCAGCTTTCCACAATCCTCTTGGGTTTTAACAACTTTAAATAGTTTTGTGTCATCTGCAAATTTGATAACCTCACTCGTTATTCCACTTTCCAGGTCATTTATGAATATGTCAAAAAGCAGCGGACCCAGCACAGATCCCTGGGGTACACCACTATTCACCTTTCTCCATTGGGAAAATTGGCCATTTAGCCCTACCCTCTGCTTTCTATCTTTTAACCAGTTCCTGATCCACAATAGTACACTGCCTCCTATCACATGACTCTTTAGTTTTGCCAAAAGTCTCTGATGAGGGACCTTGTCAAAGGCTTTCTGAAAGTCCAGATACACAATATCAACCGACTGACCTTTGTCCACCTGATTATTCACTCCTTCAAAAAAACATAACAGATTAGTAAGACAAGATCTTCCTTGTCTAAAGCCATGTTGGCTGTCTCCCATTAGGTCATGACTATCTACATGCTGAGTAATTTTATTCTTTATGATGGTTTCTACCATTTTTCCCGGTACTGATGTCAGGCTCACCGGTCTGTAGTTTCTCGGATCACCCCTGGAACCCTTTTTAAAAATTGGTTTTACATTGGCGATTCTCCAATCTTCAGGTATTAGAGATGATTTTAATGATAGTTCACAGATTACTAATAGCAGGTCTGCAATCTCATATTTCAGTTCTTTCAAGACCCTTGGATGTATACCATCCGGCCCAGGTGATTTGCTACTCTTCAGTTTATCTAATAGTTGTAATACATCTTCCCGATGTATCGATATTTCCTTCAATTCTTCCGCACCTTTAAATATCATTTCAGTCATGGGTAACATCCCTACATCTTCCTCAGTAAAGACTGAAGCAAAGAATTCATTCAGTCTCTCCGCTATCGCCTTGTCGCCTCTTAATGCTTCTTTAACCCCTTTATCATCTAATGGACCAACTGACTCACAGGTTTTTTGCTACAAATGTACTTGAAAAGGTCTTTAGTTTGCGTTTTTGCTTCCGCAGCAAGCTTCTTCTCAAATTCTCCCTTTGCCTGCCCTATCAATGCCTTGCATTTGACTTGCCAGTGCTTGTGTTGTTTCCAGGTTTCGTCGTTTGGCTCTTTTTTCCATTTCCTGAAAGATGCTTTTTTGGCAACAACAGCCTCTCTGACCTCACCTTTAAACCATGCTGGCAGTTTCTTGGACTTCCACTTTTCTTAAAGCGTGGAATACAGCTGGTCTGGGCTTCCAAGATAGTATTTTTCAAAAACAGCCAAGCCTGATGTATGTCTTTAACCTTTGCAACTGCTCCTTTTAGTTTTTTCTTAACTGTTTTCCTCATTTTATCATAGTCTCCCTTTTGAAAGTTAAAAGGTAGTACTGTGGATTTCCTTACTATCCCTCCTCCACTAATTAAATCAAAGGTGATCATGCTTTGATCACTATTGCCAAGTGGCCCCAACAACCTTATCTCTTGCACTAGATCTGGTGTTCCAGTAAGGACTAGGTCTAATATGGCTTCCCCTCTGGTCGGTTCATGAACCAGCTGCTCCAAGAAGCAGTCATTTATTTCATCTAGGAACTTTATCTCCCTAGCATGTCCTGACGTGACACTGACCCAGTCGATACCGGGGTAGTTGAAATCACCCATTATTATTACTGTGCTGTGACATTTATTAGCTTCCTTGATTTCTTTGAGCATTTCATCATCCATTTGGTCATTCTGGCCAGGCACTCGATAGTACACCCCCACTGCCATTGCCTTTCCCCTTTTACATGGAATTTCAATCCATATAGATTCTACAGCAGATTTTGCTTCCTGCAAAACTTTAATCCTTTCTGACTCAATGCCCTCTCTAACATAGAGAGCAACCCCTCCACCAATTTGATCAGCTCTATCATTTCGATATAGTTTGTACTGTAAACAGGGGCGCTGGGCGTGAATGTCCACAGTCTTGGCAAAGGCAAAATACTATTATGACTTGCAAAGGCTTGTGGGGGACATAGTCCATTCATACCAGAATCAGCCGTTCACAAAAATAATGAGTTGTGTTGCTCGAGTGTAAGCAAAGAAAAATATTTTATTCATGGGGTTAATTCTCCCACACAGATTTACTTGGTAACACAAAAGGACACTTGCTTCAGTATTGTACTTTAGGAAAAACAAATCATGATATAAACAACTGAACTTCTTAAGCAATCAAATAATAAAGACCTTGATGGGAAACAGAAAAGGTCTTTTTGAGGGCTCCTGCTAATAACTTTTAGCAGTGCTCCAAAAGCAAAAACAAAACCCAAAAGTAACCAAAAACTGTTCTTTTTCAAGGATAACTTTCTTCTAGTTTCACCCACAAACAGTAGTTTCCTTTCAGAGCTCACGTGCAACTGTGCATGGCTTAATTACCAATAATTAGCCAGCTGCAAACCCCTTTGCTGGTTCACTTAAACTACGTGGCTCAAATCCTACCCTAAAGCTTTCTTGCAGGCTTTTCTGGGTAGATAAAAGAACAAGTTATAGTTCCTTTCGATGGTTGTTGTATTTGTGAAAGTATTTTACCACAGCAGCCTAGTCAGAGAGCAATCCATGTATTCATTCTGATCATTTAAAATATCTCCTTCTTCTTCAAATATCATAGAATCAATATCATGGTCTGGCTCAGAGGAATTCCTTAATGGATCACTCTCAGGGTAATACTTGTTTTCCTGCTGTCTTCCAAGTGAAGAGCTAGGGCATAGATCAGTGTTCATACCTGAGCTTCCTTTACTGTTAGGTTTCCTCTCCAGATATTCTGGCCAGTAAGTAGTCCAGCTTTTATGTCCAGCCTTCCAATCAAGATCCCTGGACACTGGGTCTCTCTTCACATACCTTCTTGCACTGGTCTTAGGGCCCCTTCCAAATGCAGCCGTCTCCCTCAAAGGTGCCTTCTGGGAATTCCTGGCTCTGTAACCCCACTCCTCTAGCTTCCTCCAGTCCAATGGAGTATGCTTGCCTCTGGAATGACTCCCAACACATGTACTGCTGTGGGCTCCTTCTTTAGACCTCCAAGATGTCTTTCTCTTCTTCCTTCCACGTTGCTGCTGCTTCTTGCTCTCTCTGTCCTTGAGCTCTGAGTTCCTCATCTGATTCTGTGTAGAATATGTTTTACTTTTAACTTGTTTAGAGGGATACTCCACCCTAGCACAGCTCAGCTGTGCTGAATCAAGCCCTGCCCTTGGAGATGAGTGATTGGGGATTACCTCATAGCTCTCCTGATTGAACACACGTTTCCCCACCAGCTCTTCTAGAGGCTGTTTGAAACCTGGTGCATTCTGGGACTGGTAGTCTTTTATGAGAACATTCTGTTTTAGTATTTCTACCAGCAAAGACAGGTTGCTTGTTCAGAGCCAATTCACCTCTTTTATAGCTCCTTCCTGAACTATGATAAGCTTCCTTATCACAGTACCCAAGTATCACAGTGTCCCACTGGTTGTCCTCCTTCCACCATGTCTCTGATATTCCAATCATATCTAACCTTTCATATAGTGCTATATATTCTAACTCTCCCATCTTATTTTTTAGACTTCTAGCATTTGCATACAAGCATTTTAGAGAATGTATTTTATTCATATTAATTTGGCTATTGTTAGACATGGATAATTTGGGATCTTTAAGCTCTGTCTGCTCCATACTTGAGGGCATTAGGGCTACTTTACTCTTTTGTGGAAGCTCTCTGCTTTTGGTAGTATCCTTCAAAGATACATTCTTCTGAACCATCCACTCTTGGGCGACTGTCGGCTTTCCCCTAATATCTAGTTTAAAAGCTGCTCTATCTCCTTTTTAAAGGTTAATGCCAGCAGCCTGGTTCCATCCCAGTTAAGGTGAAGCCCATCCCTTCGGAAGAGCCCCTCCTTTCCCCAGAATGTTCCCCAGTTCCTAACAAATCCAAAACCCTCATCTCTGCACCATTGTCTCATCCACGCATTGAGACTCCGGAGCTCTGCCTGCCTTTTGGGTCCTGCGCGTGGAACAGGAAGCATTTCAGAGAATGCTACCCTGGAAGTTCTGGATTTCAACTTCCTACCTAAAAGCCTAAATTTAGCCTCCAGAACCTCCCTACCACATTTTCCTATGTCATTGGTACCGACATGTACCAAGACAGCAGACTCCTCCCCAGCACTATCTAAGACCTTATCTAGGTGGCGCGTGAGGTCCACTACCTTCGCACCAGGCAGGCATGTTACCAGGCGATCCTCACGTCCACCAGCCACCCAGCTATCTACATGCCTAATGATCGAATCACCAACTATAACGGCTGTCCTAACCCTTCCCTCATGGGCACATGGCCCTGGAGAAACGTCCTCGGTGCGAGAGGGTTTTACATCACCTGGAGGACAGGTCTTAGTTACAGGATCACTTCCTGCCACACCAGGGTGATGCTCTCCTGTCATGTGACCTCTCTCCTCCATGGCAACAGGGATGCTGCCAGACTGGAGGTGGGACTTCAGGACTATATCCCTGTAGGTCTCGTCTATGTACCTCTTTGTCTTATGCTTTCCAAGTCTGCTACTTTAGCCTCTAGAGAACGGACTCGTTCCCTGAGAGCAAAGAGCTCCTTGCACCTAGTGCACACGTAAGACCTCTCACCAACTGGGAGAAAATCATACATGTGACACTCAATGCAAAAGACTGGAAAGCCCCCATCCTGCTGCTGGACTGCTGTCTGCTTCTTAGTTTTAAGTTTGTGTTTAGATCTAAGTTCTTTACTTACTAAGGGTTGCTATGGATATTTATACTTATAAAACTGTACCTAATACGTGTAATATACCTTGTTCACCTGAAGCTTAACTAATCTCAGGTCCTTAGTGTATTACTGATTTGGGTAATGAGCTTCATCTGAGAGCACCTCCTGTCTTTTAAGGTGTGTAAGTACCTATAAAGCTATGATTATCCCAGGGGTGGGTGGGTGTGGGAAGGGAGGGAAATAACACGTATTAAAAGAGGGCTGCTACACAGTACCCTGTCTTGTGCTGCTGAGGTAAGCTATATACTGATTTGATTTAAATTATAGCTCTTAGCTGCTGTTAGGCTCTAACGTCTTATGAAATTTAAACTACAAGCTCTCTGCTGGCTTCTAAATTTAACCAGAAAGCTCTCTTCTGTGTTTTAAATTTAAGCTAAAAGTACTTTGCTGATGCTAGGCCCTGAGTGAGAATTAAATGTAAACTACAAGCTCTCTGCTGGGTTCCAAATGTAACCAGAAAGCTCTCTTCTGTGTTTTAAATTTAAGCTAAAAGTACTTTGCTGATGCTAGGCCCTGAGTGACTATTCAATTTAGACTATAAGCTCTCTGCTGGGTTCCAAATGTAACCAGAAAGCTCTCTTCTGTGTTTTAAATTTAAACTAAAAGTACTTTGCTGTTACTAGGCCCTGAGTGACTATTAAATTTAAACTACAAGCTCTCTGCTGGGTATGAAATGTAACCAGAAGGTTCTCCTCTGTGTTTTAAATTTAAACTTAAACTGCTGCTACTAGGCCCTGACTGATTTAACAAAAAATAGTGGGTTCACAGATTAATTAGCTTTAATACAAAGAATTCCTTTTAGAAAATTACCAGAAGTATATACTCACAGTTGCAGATCTCTCTCCAGAAGTAACAGTCCCTTTTTCTAATCCTTCAAGACAGAGGATCACCTTGATGATTTGTTTGTGGGATTCCCCCTATATCGACCCCTACAGTAAGTAAAAGGCTTGATACCCTGTACTGGGTTCCTCCCTCTCCAGGCTTTCAAAAGCCACAACTTCCCCACCATTCCATAGTGGTAGAATCTGCCATGAGGAGGATCAAAAGTCAGAAAAATCACTCCTGAGTACCTCCTGGCAGAGAGGGAAGGACACTAGATGCTTTTGAAAGAAAAACCTTTTAGGCCACTTTGTTAACGTCCAGATTTGATTCATACATACTCTACAGGGGTATGTTTCTCAAGGATGTGGCCAGAGATTTCTCAGAATTCATCTTCTTATTACCCCCTGACAAACAGGCACACCAGGTTTTGGTTACCCATGTCCAAAATACATCACAATTCTTAACAAGAGCTGCTTTTGATGCTTTTGAGGCAAACAGTAGACCTGCTGCAGCTTGCATAGGTGCCAGAAGAACAGCATGGCTCCAAGCATCTGACCTGGAACATTGGGTCCAGGATAAATTGATAAACATACTCTGTAATGGTAAAAACCTCTTTGGTCAGAGGTGGAGAAAGAAGGCCAGAGAGATTGAAACAGACGACCTCACTATGAAGAGGCTGTCAAGGAGAATGGCGGGCCCTTCCAAAAAGAAGGCTAGCACCAAAAAGTCATTCTTCCCTAAAAAGAAGAAATTTTTCCCTCCATATCAGTTCTATGCTACCTATGCTGGTCCACAGCAGCAGCAGAGACAATCAGGTTAAAAGCAGATCAGGAAACCCAAGATCTCCAAACCTCAACCTGCAGCATCTATTCAGCAGTTTCAGAGTTTTTGACTGTTTCAAAAGGAGCATGGCCAATTTCCCCATCGTTCTCCCTCTTCCTTCCAGGATTCCAGGGAGGCTGTTGCATTTCGCACACCGTTGGATAAGTATCACCTCCAAGTCCTGGACCTTGCATCTAGTCTCTCAGGGCCTATAGCTAATGTTCCAAATTTATCCTCCCAATCATTTTGTTGGACAACCCAACCTGAATCCTTTTCACTCCTCCTTGCTCCATCATTAGATCCTCTTCCTGCTAGAACAAGGAGTTATCGAGGAAGTCCCCTTCGTCCTGCAGGGCCGGAGTTTCTGCTCCAGATATTTCCTGATTCCAAACAAGACAGGAGGTTACAGGCCTATACTAGAGCTCCGAAATCTCAACAAATTTCTTGTCAAAGAGAAATTTAAGATAATTTCTCTAGGCCCCTCTTGCCATACCTCACACAAAATGATTGGCTATGCTCTCTGGATCGAAAGGATGCATATAAACACATCCTCGTCCACCCAGACTAAGAGATTCCTCCGGTTTCTCTTCCAGGTAAATCACTATCAGTAGAGAGTCCTTCCTTTCAGACTCGCCTCAGTGCCTATTCACAAAGTGCTTAGCTGTGATGGTGGCCTACCTATGAACCTGGGGAATCATTCTGTTCCCCTACTTAGGGCGGACTCCGCTTCAGCAGTTGCTTCTGCCCTAAATCAAACTATATATGTTCTTCAGGAGATGGAGTTTGTGATAAACTATCCAAAGTCACATCTCAACCCAACCCAGAACCTCTAGTTCATAGATGCTCCACTGAACACGACAAGAAGCAGAGTGTTCCTCCCAGAGGACAGACGACACCGTCTGATTACCTTAGCCATTCAAGTGCAGCAACAACCATCAGTTCCCGCCAGAACATTTCTACGCCTTTTAAGACACATGTCTTCCATGGTCCATGTTGTACCCTATGCTTGCGTCCACATAAGGATCTCTCATTGGGCTCTTTCAAGCCAGTGGAAGCAGTCCACAGGTCATCTCTCAGACCTGGTAAACATCACCTTGCAGATGAAGGCAGATCTACAGTGGTGGATAACTCCACAGAATCTAATTGAAGGGTCACCTTTTCAGAGGTCTGCACCGTAGTTTATCCTAACCACTGATGCATCAAAACTCTGCTTTGACCCGGTGAAAAGCGATATAGAAATCTAGCTAAATAAATTTTAAAAACTAGGCTGGGGAGCCCATCCCAATGGCCTCAGGACGCAGGGCCTTTAGTCTGCTCAGAGAGCCCTCCATATCAATCTTTTGGAACCCAGAGCAGTATCCAATGCCATCAGAGTCATCTTTCCCCAACTCAAGCAGCGTTCTCTTCTGGTGCATACTGATCACCTGGTGGCAATGTTTTATATAAACAAACAAGGAGGGACAGGCTCTCAAACCCTGTGCAAGGAGGCCTCTCGCCTGTGGAACTGGGCAATTTTTCAGGGTATTCACCTACATGCAGTCTACCTTCTGGGAGAATAGAATCAACTGACCGACAGACTAAGCTGGATTCCACTCCCACATGAGTGGAAGTTGGATCCTCAAGTAGCCCAATGCTTGTTTCAACTCTGGGGGATTCCACTAATGGACCTCTTTGCGTCTCCCCTCAATACCCAGCTACTCCTGTTCTGTTCGAGAATTCCCTCTCCCCACAAGGAATCATCAGATGCCTTCCTCATTCCCTGGGGTCGAGGGCTTCTTTATGCTTTCCCTCCCTCATAGCAAAGACACTTTTCAAACTCCAGGCCGAACTCTGCTTCTTCAGCTTGCTAAAGCACCTCCCCTCCAGCTTGGTTACTCACCGATGCATCTCCAGGAACAAGCAGGAATGTAGTCTTCACACATATGAGTGACATCGGCACCGAAATAGCTCACGCAGGAACGTTCCCCAGCGTCCTATAGGAAAGCCTTTGGGAGCATTCCACTGCGTCTGCGCTGCTACCTTCCCGCCTTTCCAACTCTCTCTCCTCAGTTTTTCGTTTTTCATGGATCCGACAGGGAGCAATTCCTGTCACTGCAGAAAATCTTTTCTTTTGTGGTGTGTCTGCCTTCCTGTCGACGCCATTACCGATATCTTCTGTGTTTTTTTCTTCTTCTATTTTCTTACTTTAAAAAACGTTTTTTCTTGGAGGGTCTTTGCCCTCTAGCTGCTTAGGCACCATTTTGGGCCCTAGGCCCTTTTGTTCCTCAGAATGGAAAAACAAACTAGTAGTTTCAAAAAGTGTTCCAAATGTAGCGCTACCATTTCTGCTACCGACACCCATGACTGGTGTCTCAAATCTTTGGGACCAAACCATTCACCGTCGGAATGTCTCCTTTGCAGAAAGATGACAAAGAGGGGCCTGCTGAATAGAGCTGCAAAAGTTGGCACCCTCTTTGCCTCGGATGCAATGTCCGTGGCATCGATGTTATCCAGGGCTTCATCTATCTCCCATGGATCTCAGGTAACCAAACCCAGGTCTTCTTCGAAGACTGGTCAGTCCTCAAAGTGTAGATCTTCTAAGCATCGAGATGCTTTAAGCATTGCCCTAGAGGAGAATACACCGGCCAAACAGCCCCAAAGCATTATCAGGGTCCCAAGATGTTCCCGAGGCATCCACCTCTGGAGAGCTCTTGGTGCCATGTTCTGGGGTCATGGCCTGCTGTTCGGGTACCAATACCCAGGCATGGACTGGCTCCATGGATCAGCGTATCCTAGCCATTGAGTGGTGTCTTGCGGCATTGCTGGTGGCCTTGGTACCACCAAAGCCTCTGCAATCTGTTCCGTATCCATCAGTACCGGCACCGGTACTGGGGGTATTGGCAATCGATCATTGCGCCGCTCTCTACGCTACTACCCATGCCAGCCCTGGAGTCATTGTCCGGCATCGATGTTCCATTGCCAAGGCATTCCGATGCCGAATTTTGATTAGTACCGGCAGGCTGGGCGGGAGCACCCGGCCCATCGATACTTCAAGTCGTCCGATTCCAATGCCTCCAATGAATCAATCGGTACTGGAGTGGCTATTCCGGAAGATCCTGCTCCTTCCCCACAATGCCGGATGTCTCCACTGGAAGACATGTCTTTTCAAGACTTTATAAGGGATGTGGCTCGGGGCCTCTCGATTACGGTGACCTCCCAGAAGGAACCGAGAACTGAAGAACTTGAAATTCTTCAGTGTCTGGCAGCCCCTAAGGAGGCCGCGACCTTTCCCATTCATCGGATATTGTATGACTTCATGCTTAGGATGTGGGAAACACCTTTAACGGTGTCTCTGCATTCTCGAAGACTCAATACCATGTAACGGGTACCGCATTGTCCCGGTTTCCAGAAGGAGCAGTTACCACACCATTCCATGGTTGTGGAATCGGCCATGCATCGAATTAAAAGTGCTAGGAGACATTCATCTAATCCCCCGGGCCGTGAGGCAAGAACTCTCGATGCCTTTGGCCGTCAATGCTTTCAGGCCTCCAGGTTGTCGGCCAGAATAAGTTCATACATACTCTACATGGATATGTTTCTTTGGGAGGTGACTAAAGATTTGGAACTAATGGCTTCTCTTCTCCCAGACGACAAGAGGGCTGATTTCCTGACACTTGCACGTTTCCCTTTGTCTGAGGCCCTTTTTTGAGTCCCTTTCCTTCTTCCCTTCCCCCCTTGCCCTTTCCTGTCTTCCCCCTTCCCCCCTCACTTTCCTTCCCTTTCCCCTTCCCCTTTTTTCCCCTCCCACTTTTCCTCCCTCCCCTCAGGACCTCGATTCATTTATCTTTTTATTTTGGTACTTCTCTTGGAGAAGTGGTCCAATTTTTTTTACTTGATTTCAAGGGAGTTTCTTTGGGGTTTTATGTTTCTTTTTTCTAGGAGAGCATTATCTTGCATTTAAGAAGGTGGGATTTGCACTTGGAGCTTTTCAAAACAACAGAAACGGCCTACGGTGATACAGCATTGATTGTTTCTATAAAGAGTGGATTATCCATATAAAGGGCTTATTCTTCTGGTTCTTTTTAATCCATATGTAATTTTAACAATGTAAATATTTGGTGAAGTTCCTTTTTCCTTTAGGTTCACCCTTTTTATGTGTTATGAGCATGGCTTGGTTATTGATTTTTAAAGAGACAGTGGATTTGTTTGACATCATAATATTTTCTAGTGCTGTGTCTAGATTTACTATCTTATAAATTGGTTCTTTTAGGAGCACTGTCTTGTTCCTTATCGTTCCTCCAGTTCAGTTCTCCACCTCTGGGTTGTGTACCTCCTCCTGCAGCTTGGAGACTGGGCATGTCAAAATCGTGATATCACTGGATATAGCCTGCTGGTCTCTCCCATCAGCCCCAGTGTGTCCAGTCTCCATGCAGCAGGAGGACATCATGAGCCTAGGTCTGGGCTCACTAGAGGAACAGATAAGGAGCCTGTAGTATAGGGTAGCTTAGGTTAATCTGGTCCATTTCTTAAAATTTCAATTTTTGGTACTGTCTCTTTAAAAAAAAAAAAAAAAAAGGAAAGGAAAAAGTTTTACTTTCTTGCCCGGTCCCTATCTGTCTATCCTTGGCTGTAACCATTTACTTCATTTTTTGGGGGCGGTCAGATCTCTCCCCCCTGACTGTCCAGGGGAGAGCTCTCAAGCAGACACACTTACCCCGCCAATCCTGCGGAGCTCGCAGGGTTCGCAGCTGCGGTAGATCAGGCTGAGGGCAGTACTGCAGTGTGCTGTTTAGCCGGCGGCACGCTCCCGTAGGAGCCGGGGGGGGCGCGAGGTGCAGGACATCCATTGGCGACGAGCAGGACAGCTGCGGGTAAGGTAGGAGAGTACAGCAGAGGGCCTGGCGAGAGACTTCGGCCGCCATGCAGTGGTGGGCTGGAAGTCGGGGTTTGGTCGCAGTGCTGTTTGGCGCCATTTTCATCAAGTGTTTGCTGGTGGCCATTTTGAACAGCGCGTGTGCGCTGCGTGGCTGCCGGTCCGGTGCAAACACGATCATTGCAAAGCCCTGTTTTTCGGGGAGAAGGGTTTAGGGGTCCTTTTCCTTGCTTAGTTTTAATTTTGTTCTTTGCCCTATTTAGTTATTGATTTCTTTCTTTGCTTTCTCTGTTTTTCTCTGGTGTGAGGTAGATTGCCCTGGGGGTTTAGGGGCCTTCTCATCCTAGCCCAGTAGCCCGAGGGGGGGCCTCTCATGGGGGGGGGGGGGGAGGTACCTGGGCTCAGTGGGGTCACAGAAAAAAAAAAAAAAGGAGGAAAGGAGAGTGTCAGCACTAACTGATGGCTGCACGTCCACAGTGTGTAGTCTGCGGCACCCGGAGGGGAACTGTCGCTGACTCCGGTGCCTGCCACAGCTGTGCTATGCTGTCTTCCAGTGTGGAGCAGCATATGGATGTGAAAGGGTCCCCTGAGGCTCCAACAGCTTCGGTGGGGACGCTAGCCGAGGCAGGGAGGACCTCATTTCAAGGACCCGACTTGGAGGTTTTGGCAGATTCGTCAGGGGCACTTCCGAGCCCAGGAATGAGCGTGAATCTCGGGGATTTTTGCCCAGATTTCGTATTAATAATGCACCAGGCCTTTTGCATGCAGCGTCAGGGTAAGATGCCGGGGCCTTTGCCCCCTGCCTGCTCTTACGCAGCAGTCGGGGGTTGCTGAGGCTGAGAGCATTGGTCAGGCGGTGCCTAAGAGGGCGAGGACTCGGGAGCTGTCGCCCACTGAGGGCGATTGGCCGGAGACCGAGGATCCCAACTTGGAGCACGAAGAGGGGATGGGGGATCTGGAAGAAGGGGAGATCCCAGAACCTGTGGATCAAGCAAAAATCATACGGATCTTTCACAGGGATGAGCTGATGGCGTTGATTACAGAATCCCTGCAGACGTTGAATCTTGCTGTCCAAGTGGCAGATGAGGAAGAGGTGGAAGACCCTATTATTCAGGCAGTGAGACAAACTCAGGTCGTGTTCCCTGTTCACCGAGTGGTAGACAGGATGATCCAGGAGGAGTGGGATCAGCCGGAAGTGGGTCTCAGAGGGATCAGGACTATGAATAGGCTCTATCCCTTGGCAGTTAAGGATAAGGAGAGGTTCCGCTCCCCGCGAGTTGATGCGGCGGTGTCGGCGGTCACGAAGAAGATGACGATACTGGAGGAAGGCAGTGCGGCCTTAAAGGATGCACAGGACCGAAAAGTCGATTGTTTGCTGAAGCAGTCATTTGAAGTGGACGCTGTTTCATTGCAGGCTTCCATTTGTGGAGCTTGGGTGGCACGTGCGTGTCTTCGCTGGGTTCAGCATCTACACCAGTCGACGCGCTTAGAACAGGAGGACGTCAAGGAGCTGGGTCATCTGGAGTCCAGTTCGGCGTATCTCGCTGATGTCCATTACGACTTGATTAGAGGACTCGCTAGCAGTATGGCTTCGGTGGTGGCTGCACGCAGATCTCTGTGGCTGAGAAATTGGGCGGCCGATGGTTTGTCTAAGTCCCGTCTCTGTAAACTTCCCTTTAAAGGAAAGTTGCTGTTTTGGGAAGACCTGGACAAGTTGGTAAAGGACCTCGGGGAGTCAAAGGGTGGCAGACTTCCGGAGGATAGGCCAAAACAGGGGAAGCCTGGACAGAGCATTCGGGGCCAGTTTCTGGATTTCCGGAGATTTCATACGACTCGCTTTGGGGGTTCCCAGCGGGGACGCTTTACTTCGCGAGCTCAGGGGTTTCTCAGCAAGCCCCACAGTGGCGGCTCATAAGCCGCAATGAAAGGAGGCGGGTCCCAGCGGGAAGTCCACCGATAGGCGGGCGACTTCGGGAGTTTCTTCCTGCCTGGAACCACATCACATCCGACCAGTGGGTGTTAGAGTTTATCCGTGAGGGTTATGCGCTGGAATTAGCACAGCCCATGCAGGACTCCTTTGTCATGTCTCCATGCAAAGGTAAAGAGAAAACTCTGGCAATTCGCAATACCTTAGATCGCCTTGTGCAGATGGGAGCTGTCGTACCGGTGCCGATGGCAGTGTACGGCATGGGTTGGTACTCCATTTATTTTGTGGTGTCAAAGAAAGATGGGGTGGTGCGCCCTATATTAGACCTGAAAGGTGTGAACCACTCTCTTTGGGTACCGCATTTCCGAATGGAAACGTTGCGGTCGGTCATTGTAGCGGTGCATCAGGGAGCGTACTTGACATCCCTCAACCTTATGGAGGCATACTTACACATTCCCATCAGAGCAGCTCATCAAAAATTTTTGAGGTTCGCTTTGCCCTGAGGACACTATCGATTCCAGGCATTGCCCTTCGGCTTGGCAACGGCGCCGTGAACTTTCACCAAGATTATGGTGGTAGTAGCGACAGCATTGCGCAAGGAAGGAATTCTAGTTCATCCATATCTCAATGATTGGCTAATTTGAGCTAAGTTCGAGGCCGAGAGCATTCAGGTAACGGACAAGGTGGTAAAGTTTTTGCAGAGTCTCGGCTGGGTGGTCAATCCAGCCAAGAGTCATTTAGTACCAACCCAGGACCCTTGAGTACCTGGGGGTCCGGTTAGACACGGTGAGAGGACAGGTGTTCTTGTCAGACTGCTGAGTCAAGGGACTTCAGCAATTGGTGCGCAAGTTCAGGGCCACTCCGGCTCCTTCGGCGTGGACGTATCTACGCATGCTGGGGACAATGGCGGTGACCCTGGAGGCGGTGCCTTGGGCCAAATTTTATATGTGGCCGTTGCAGAGAGCGCTGCTTCGCAGGTGGTCGCATCAGTCCGATTCGTTGAACAGACGGCTCCCCTGCCCTCTGCAGGTCAGGCAGTCGCTGCGGTGGTGGCTGCTCCCGGGCTCGCTGTCAGTCAGAATGGCACTGGAGCAGCCGGAGTGGCTTCCGTTATTGACGGACGCGAGTCTTGCAGGTTGGGGAGCTCATTGTGAAAGAAAGTTTGCACAAGGGGAATGGTCTCCCATCGAGAGAGCATGGTCGATAAACCGGCTGGAGCTGAGAGCTGTCTTCTGAGCGCTTCTAGCGTTCGAGGCATTAGTGGTAGGTCGAGCAGTGCGAGTGTTGTCGGACAACTCGGCGACGGTGGCCTGCATCAATCGACAGGGTGGCACGGGAAGTGTGGCCATGGAGGAGGAAGCGGAGATTCTGTTCGCGTGGGTGGAGAATCGGTTGACAGCAATTTCGGCAGCGCACATCGCGGGGAAGGACAATGTGATGGCCGATTTCCTCAGCAGGGTCTGAGTGATGCAGGGGAGCGGGAGCTGCATCCGGATGTCTTTGCACAGATAGTTTGTCGATGGGGTCTGCCAATGATGGATCTAATGGCGACCTTCCAGTCCGCAAAAGCCAATCGTTTCTTCAGCAGGAGGCGGGAAAGAATGTCAGAAGGCATAGACGCTCTGTTGCAGCAGTGGCCATCGATGGGTCTTCTGTATGTATTCCCTCCATGGGCGTTAATCGGCCGAGTGATTCAGCGGATCGAGGCTCATTCGGGAAGAGTTCTCTTGGTGGCGCCGGACTGGCCAAGACGCCTGTGGTATGCAGATCTCATTTACCTTCTCGACGGGGAGCCCTGGAGGTTACCGGTGACGGCGGACCTGTTGGTTCAAGGCCCACTTCACATGCCTCAAGTGGATCGGTTCTCACTTACGGTTTGGCCATTGAAAGGGCGAGGCTAAAGAAAAAAGGTTATTCGGCGGCAGTCATCGCGACCTTGCTTAGAGTGTGAAAACAGTCCACTCCACTAACTTTTGTTCATGTCTGGCGTATATTTGAGGACTGGTGCTCGAGGCAGCAAGTCCGGGCGGCTACGGTCTCCGTCCCCTTGATCTTAGGTTTTCTGCAGGACGGGTTTGATAAGGATTTTGCAGCTAGTTCCTTGCAGGTGCAGCTAGCAGCTCTTTCGTATTATCGTGGCAAAGTACAGGGCGTCGATCTCGGCGCCTATGCGTATATATTGCGGTTTCTCAAGGCAATAGCCAGACTGCGGCCCTCGTGTAGAGTGATGGGTTCCGCATTGGGATCTCAATTTGGCGTTAGGAGCATTAGCCAAAGCACCCTTTGAGCTGCTGCACCGGGCTTCGGTTAAGGATCTGACGTTAAAAAATGTGTTTTTGGTTGCTATCTGTTCGGCTAGACGCATCTCGGAGTTGGTGGGAAGACAAATATCCCTAGAGTTCTTAGAAATGCTGCTACTATTGCCATGCATTTTGTGAAGACTCTTGGGGCCTTTCAACCTGTTCATTTTAATACAGTCCCATGTAAACCGTTTTGACTTGTAGAAAAACGGTATATCAAAATTTGTTAAATAAATAAATGTGTGCGAATATTGGACACATGGTAACAGACACAAGGGTCTGAGTTAGCAGTAATTTGGAACCTGTGAACAGATATTAGGACAATATCCCAGCTAAAAAAATTCTGGGGGTTACTTTTCTCCCAAGTTACAGAATTTCCTCCACATATACTGAAAAATTAATTTGGTGTCTACTTGCCAGTACTGACTGAGTATATCCTATTTTTTGTCACCAACATCCTAAATCAAGACATTCCTATAAACTTTAAACTTTGGAATTCCATCAAATATTTGCTGCATCATCCCATGAAAAGCAGCTGGGGTCTGATATTCAAAAGACCACAAAAATCCTTTCTGAAATATATTTGTGGCATTCCCAGCTCCCATCCTCCCTGGACCATTGCATCTATTTAACTTATTCCCCTAAAAATATAAGTTTCTCAAGAAACTTGCTTACCAGATTGCAGGTGGAATTTCCTGCCATTTCAGACACAAGCATGAGATAGTATATATACTACTGCTATTACTACTACTACTGATCATTTGTATAACGCTACAACGCATACGCAGTGCTGTACAGACACATGTAAAAGACGGTCCCTGCTCATCAGAACTTACAGTCTAGTCAAGACAGACAACACAACAGCTGAGTCAAGGATATATCTAGGGGACTGGTAAGTAAACACATAGGAGACTAAGTGGACCAGGGTCCAAAAGTGGCCTCGAAGTTATGAATTTTCAGCCTGGATTCGAAAAGGGCCAGAGATGAAGCTTGACACACAGACTCAGGTAGTTTGTTCCAGGCATAGGGAGCAGCAAGGTGGAAGGATCGAAGACTGGAGTTGGTAGTAGAAGAGAAGGGCATACATAGAAGGAATCTGCCAGAAGAGCAGAGTTTTTGAGGAGGGGTGTAGGGAGATATAAGAGAGGAAAGGTAGTGAGGAGCAGCAGAATGAGTGCACTTATAGGTCAGTAGGAGAAGTTTGAACTGGATACCGATAGGGAGCCAATAAACCGACATGTGAAAAAGGGTGTTATGAGCATATCGAGGATGGCAGAAGATTAGCTGAGTTTTGAACAAATTAAAGGGGAGAGAGATGATTCAGAGGGAGACCAGCAAGGAGAGGTTTGCAATAGTCTAGATTGGAGGTGACTAAATAGTGGATAAGTGTCCTGTTGAAAGGAAGGGGCGAATTTTGCAAATGTTATAGAGAAAGAAGCAACATTGATGGGGCAATATCCTCCTATAAAACTGTACTCTCCTCTGCTCTGGATGCACTTACTCTTCCCATTCCACACCCTGTGAGGCGTACTGTACCTCAACCTTGACTGTCCTTGATAACCCGCTGCCTACGTTCCTGTGCCTGCTCAGCTGAGCGCCTTTGGCTTAAATCACATACCCTTGCTGACTACCTATATTTCAAATTCATGCTAACCTCTTTCCAGTCGGCCGTAGCACTCACGAAGCAAGAGTACTGTCCGAACTGACTAACTCTCTTGCCTCTGACCCTCATTGGATATATTTATTTTAAAAAGATGATTGAATTATGAATTTATTCGAAAGATGGACAAGTGGACAGTACCAGAGTTAAAACCTTGTTGATGGGTACAGCTGCTCAACAGTTTTCGTCTTTTGCTAATCCAACATTGCTGTGTGACTGTTTCCATTTTAAGTTCGCTGTTCCACCATCTGGAGACAGTTTGCTTTGTAACCCAGACAAGCAGGTTAACAAGCGTAAGCATTTTTCCTTTTTCTAGTAACTGTATTGTTTTGCAGTAGAAACACTGCTTCCTAATGTTACCTTCTGCGATTGCTCTTTGACACAAACTGCTACTCCACTTGAATAAAGGGAACACGTCTTTTGAAAATAGAACTTCAAAGTCTAGAGCACTGTTTCTCAACTCAGTCCTCAGAACACATCCAGCCAGTAAGGTTTTGAAGATAACCACAGTGAATATGCATGAGAGAGATTTGCATACACTGCCTCCGTTGTATGCAGATTTCTGTCCTGAATATTCATTATGGCTATCCTGAAACCCTGACTGGCTAGGTGTGTCCTGAGGACTAGGTTGAGAATCCCTAGTCTAGAGAGAGCAACTTTCACAGTACCTGTGGTATCTGCAGGCTTGCGGACACTTTGCAAATGAAACTCCCTATGTAATTGTTGTTTAAAATTCTTCTAGTGCCATGGGGAGTCCTTACACTATGCCCTTTGAAAGTACATCGGATGAAGGATGGATGTGGATTTCAAAATGAAATTCCATGTCTATTTCCATGGGCCATCCTAATCCTGCCTCCCGTGGCAACCCTTTTCCAGGCAGAGAGGAGGAGCACATTTCAAGGGGTTTTTCCATAGGTAAATTGAAAATTGGCCCCAGATACTATAACTAGCAATAATCAAAACTGCATACCGTAGAGTTAGCTTTGCAGGCACATTTAACCATGGGTTTCACCAGTAATCACAGCAAAAGTCATAAGAACTTAAGATTTGCCATATTGGGTCACACCGAAGGTCCATCAAGCCCAGTATCCTCTTTCCAACAGTAGCCAAGTCAAGTCGCAAGTATCTGTCAGGTTCCCAAAAGGTAGACAGATTCCATGCTGCTTGTCCCAGGGGTAAGCAGTGGATTTCCCTTAGTCCTCTTTAATAATGGTTTATGGACTTTTCCTCCAGGAACTTGTCCAAACCTCTTTTAAACCCAGCTACATTAGCAGCTTTATTACATCCTCCAGCAAAGATTTCCAGAGTTTGATTACTAGTAAGTGAAAAAATATTTTTTCCAATTCGTCTTAAATGGGCTACATTATAGCTTCATTGTGTGTCCCCTAGTCTTTCTGTTTTTTGAAGGAGTAAACAACCACTCTGTGTTTACCCTTTCCACTCCACTCATCATTTGATAAATCTCTGTCACATCTCTCCTCATATCTCTCTTTTCCAAGTTGAAGAGTCCTTTCCTTTTAAGCTTTTCCTTGTAGGGGCATTCTTCCATCCTTTTTATGATCTTGGTTGCATTTTTCTGTACCTTTTTTAATTCTGCTATATCCTTTTTAGATATGGTGACCAGAATTGCACACAGTTGCACCATGGAATGATACATAGGGATAATATTGTTGGTTTTATTCTCCATTTCTTTCATTATGATTTCTAGCATTTAATTTGCTTTCTTGGCCGCCAACGCACACTGGGCAGAAGATTTTAACATATTATTCACGATGACGCTTAGATCCTTTTCCTGGGTGGTGGTTCGTAATATGGAATCCTGCAAGCATTGTGTACTGTAGTTTTGGGTTGTTCTTCCCTAAGTGCACTTGTACACGTTGAATTTCTGCCATATAGATGACTAGCCTCCCAGTTTCTCAAAGTCCGTTTGCACTTTTTCATAATCCCCTTATGTTTTAACAACTTTGAATATTACTGTGTCATCTGGAGTGGAGGAGTGGCCTAGTGGTTGGGGCAAGGTACTTCAGGCCAGAAGGTCAGGGGTTCAAATCCCACTAGAGGACAGCAACCTTGGGCCAGAAGGACTGGGGTTTCTAGTCCCACAGGTGCTCCTTGTGGTCTTGGGCAAGCCACTTAACCCTCCATAGCCCATGTTCCCTGTAAAATAGTTCTCTGTGTGCTGTGCTTTCCTGTCTAATCAATGTGTTTATACCTCAAAAATTTCCTGTCATGATTTGACAATTTCCAATCTGTAATCAAGCTGCTGCTGATCACTGGAAGTAGCGGTATACAAATGTATACTAAATAAATCTGCAAATTTGATCACCTCACTTGTTCCCATTTCCAGTTCATTTATGAATATGTTAAAAAGCAGTAGGCCCAAAACAGATCACTGGGATATTCCACTATTCACTTTTCTCTATTGAGAAAACTGACCATTTGACCCTACTGTGTTTTCCATCTTTTAACCAGTTCCTAATCCACAGTAGTACACTGCCTCCTATCCCATAAGTTTTAAGCTTTGATTATTGCTCCCAGAATATTTAACACAAGAATACACCTGCTTTTCTTATATGCTATTTTTCCATCGGAAAATATATGCATAGATGTAATTATCCAAAGCTATGTACAATACATATCTCTGATCTTCGTTCCTCTCACAGCCTATTTGTTGAGTGGTTAAAAGTATGTGTGGTATTGTTCTGGACTATAGTTACTGATCATGTTTTTGATCAAGTAAAGAATTTGTTTTAGGAACCACAAGATTGAGCACAGAGTTTGCTTGAGAGCTGAGAAGCCACTGAGTCACTGGGAGGCATAGCTGAAGAATCTATCCTCTTAGGAGAGCACTGCGTGAGTGTGAATGTATTTGTGTGGCCTGGATAGCTCGGGGGGGGGGGGGGGGGAGGAGTTGAGGGGGCTACATTTATGTGATGGAATATTTCCTTATCTTACTCATCAGGGTTACCAAGCCATAAACATTTTTGTAACTGACAATCTGCCAGATTTTCACTCACAAACTAACTTCATTTTGCGCGTAGCTTGAATTACTAGTATGTTGAGGTTCACACTACTGCATTGGGGTCGTAAGGACTATGTTTCAGACAGATGACTGCCACAGCAGGCTTTTTCTAGCTGTGCAGGTGCCCTGTCGTCATAGTCAGGTAGACCTTCCTCTCCTACACCTGTGTAGTTCTGCTGTCTGGCTAGGCTGGAATTGACCCAAACAGGCAATCAAAATCCATAATTTCTGATATGAACTCATTGTTATGGGCTTTACAGATGTCACATTTTGCTCATACATATTCTGATTAATAATTGATAATCATGATCCTTGGTCTCCTTTGACGCTCATAGGCATCTTTTCTACTGAAAAATAGGAGTATGCAGGCCAAAAGATTTTATTTTGTTTAGTTTCTCAAGGGTTTGTAGGACTTTTAGTTTTCTTCTTTTTTAACTGGGGGAAATTTCATAAGAACATAAGATATGCCATAGTGGGACAGACCAAGATCCCTCGAACCCAGTATTCTATTTCCAAAAAGGTTCCACAGTATTCTATTCCAGGTTCCCAAAAAGGTACACAGGTTCCATGTTGCTTATCCCTGGTCCTCTTTAATAATGGATTATAGACTTTTCCTCCAGGAACATGTCCAAACCTCTTTTAAACCCAGCCACACTAACAGCTTTTGCTATATCCTCCAGCAAAAAATTCCAGAGTTTGATCAATTTTTTCTTATTGGTCTTAAATGGGCTACTTTATGGCTTCAATGCAGGTCTCCTAGTCTTTCTCTTTTTTTGAAGGAGTAAACAACCGATCTACGTTTACCCATTCAACTCCATTCATTATTTTATAGACCTCTATCATATCTCCTCAGCTGTCTCTTTTCCATGTTGAAGAGCCCTAACCTTTTAAGACTTTCCTCATAGGGGTATTCTTATATCCCCTTTACCATTTTGGTGACTCTTTATCGTGATTAGTGCACAATATTAAGCAACAAAGCACACCACTGAGCAATAGCAGATACTATTGAATGACAGTGTGCACTATTACTCAGTAGCATACATTGGAGCATGTTTACTAAACTGCCCTAAATGTTAGCATGGGCCCCATGGCAAAAATCCCACACTAACTAGTTAGCATGTGATTGGGCAGGGATTGGGTGGGTTAGGAGTGGAACATTGGGGGGTAATGGCATATCATAGTTTGCATGGCCATTATGGATGTGCGCCTGCCACCTCAATTGGTGGCGTTAAGTGCACCCGTGTGCCGAATTGCACAATGCCAATGGCAGGGAATAGACACACATGCACTCTGCAGATGGCATGATCCTCTGTGCTAGTTTCACAGGCCAATTGCATGCTACTGATGAACTCTTTAGTAAACATGCCCAACTATTACTCAATAGTATGCATTACTGAGTGATAGTGTGCACTATTAATAACCCATGGGTTTTTTCTTCTGTTTTCATTTGGAAATGAAATCAAACGATATAGGAAATAACTTTTCAAATGACTGCACAGCCCTACTGAAAAATTATTTATCTCTTGTGTATTATTTATGAGGTTGAAATATTTGAATATCTCTATCATGTTACCCCCCTCTCACTTGGTTTGCAGCTTGTCGTGCTGTGAGGGCTTGCGTGCATCAGTGATGCTGAGAGCTAAACTAACAGTAGTTTAACTACTGGCAGGGTCTCCCAAGATGGACAGGTCTCAGCTGAGGTGCCAGACCAAGACAAACCACCCATCTGGGCAGCAGCAGAATGGGACAGTGTTGACGGCAGAGGATCACATTTTTGTGACAACGGCAACAACACCAAACTTAAACTGCGCAGAAGAAAGGCCCGGCAATCTACTTCTGTATCTTGCCATGGAAACCCAATGGATAGTTACAACAAAACAAATTGTGCTATGGTGCTAGAAGATGAGACCCCCCAGGTCGGAAGGCACTGAACTAGCTACTGGGGAAGAGCTGAAGACTTTTCAGAGTAAAGCCAGCATTTATGATGTGGTTGGATCAAAGCCCTCGGGAAGTCTGACTGCGGATGTAGCTGCACATGAAATGAGAGTCAGAAGCTGTAAAGATGTCTTACACATTGGAACATGGAACGTACGAAGCATGAATCAAGGGAAGTTGGAGGTGGTCAAGAATGAAATGGAACGTGTACAACTTGATCTGTTGGGTGTCAGTGAACTGAAATGGACTGGCATGGGGCACTTTGCATCAGATGATCACATGGTCTACTATGCTGGAAATGAAAGACAAAGAAGAAATGGTGTTGCATTTATAATAAAGAAGAAACTTGCAAGAACTGTAATGAAATACAATGCAGTCAGCGAACGCTTAATCTCTATTCGTCTACGAGGATTGCCTATCAACACAACTATAATTCAAGTTTATGTCCCAACAACAGCTGCAGAAGAGAATGAAATTGAAGAGTTCTATGAACAAGTACAAGCTGAAATTGACAGAACATGCAAACAGGATATCCTGATAGTCATGGGTGACTGGAACGCAAAAGTTGGCAACAAAGAAGACGGGCAACATTTTATCTAGTACCTAAAATACACAAAAGTCTGTCTAACCCTCCTGAATGGCCCATAGTATCGACTAAAGGGTTGATTTTGGAACCCCTCTCAGTATATGTGGATTCGTTCCTGAGACCATTAGTATCTGCTATACCTTCATATGTTCGCGATACCATGCATTTTTTTACAAATTCTGGGGGAATACTCTCAGTGGGCAGGAACGGGAAATATCTGGTTGGCCACTCTCGATGTTAGTGCCTTATAGACGAATATTCCTCAGGATAAGGCCTATGAGGTAGTTATGTCAGCGTTGAAAGGGAGAGGAGATCTTTCTGAAGCACATCTCTCCTTCCTGGATAAAGTAGTGCAGTTAGAACTGTTTCAGAATTATTTTCAGTTTAAAGATCGACTATACCATCAGAAAACTGGAGTAGCGATGGGAGCTACCTGCGCTCCCTCAGTAGCTAACCTCTTCATGGGTTCATTTGAGAAAACATGGCTAGCAGTGTCAGAACAAAACCAACAAGTGAAGTTCTTCTCCTTCATCACACGTCCCCACTTCTTCCCTCTCAACAATTGTCTCACGGCCGTCACTCACTGGTTAACCCAGAATTGCCTTCACCTTAATCTGGCCCAAACCACTGCCATTTGGTTCCCCTGCGGTCATCCCCCCCCTCGCTAGCTCCATCCCTTTCTAACACTCCCATATCCTTAGTCACTACTTTCCGCTATCTTGGTGTTCTCTTTGATTCAGACCTTTCCTTTCATGCTCATATCTCACACATTACTAAAACCTCCTTTTTCTTCCTGCATCAAATCCGTGCTATCCGCCCTTTTCTTTCCCCTTCCGCTCTCTCTACTTTACTTCTCTCTCTAGTCATGTCCGAGTTGATTTTGCTAATTCTATCCTTATCGGCCTGGCCTCCTCCCATCTACATCATTTTCAAAGAATTCAAAACACCGCAGCTCGTCGTCTTTCTCACTCATCTCGCTCTCACCATATAACCCCTCTTCTCATCCACCTACACTGGTTACCTGTTCCCTTCCGCTCCCAATACAAATTACTTACTCTGGTTCACAAGGCCCTTCACACCAATTCCCCACAATATCTAGCTGATCTTATTCACTTCCACACTCCCAGACATACCCCCCGCTCATTCCACTTAAATCGGCTCACCCTTCCCCCCCCCTCTGCCGCCCATTTGCAATCCACCCGCTCCTCAGCTTTTTTCTTTATAGGTCACGCACTTTGGAATTCCCTGCCCTCTTCTCTCAGATTAGAACCCTCTCATTCAGCATTTAAACAGCAGCTAAAAACCCACCTCTTTTCCCTAGCTTTTAACCTCCCCACCTCCCCGCCCCCACTATAATTCTATTCTCCTCCTCTCGCCATCCCTCATTCTTTTCTGTTTTTATTATGTGTAACTTCTTTTCTTTTCCTGGCCTTGCGCAGCACTTTTACTGGTTTTTATGTATTGTAAACCGCTCTGATTTTATTGTGAAGGGCGGTCAATCAAATTTTAATAAACATAGAACTTCCGGTGACGTCACGGAGCTGATGGCGGCATAGAAGCCTAGCTCCGTCCGATTCCTGCGATTGTGGAGTTAAAATAGAGCCCCCAACGTTTCTACAGTGGAGGGGAAAAGAGGTTCCACCGTGGTGATGGCTGCGAGAAAGAAATTGGCCAGTTTCCAATCCCCGTACGCACGGAAGGAGTTGAAGAAAGGTGCGGAGCCGGCCGGCTCGGGAGCGGAGGCCGATTCAGGGAGCTCGGAAGAGGAGGATAGAGGGGAGATGGAGGGTGAAGATGAGATCCCGCTGAAGCAATGGTTAAAGGACTTTAAAACGGAGATGCGGGGAGCGATGAACGCTATGAGGAAGGATATGAAGGAGACTCTGCTCGCCATTCAACAGGAGGTGAGCGGCCTGGGGCAGAGAGTGGAGGAGATGGAAAGCCACGTGGAGCAATGTGAGGAGGAGGTGAGAGAGGTGGCGGGACTCCAAACTAAACTGCAGGCCCAGCAAGAGGAGATTTTGGAGAAATTAGAAGAGATCGAAGATAGAGCGCGGCGGAATAACCTGCGCATAAGGGGAATGCCCGACGAGGAGGCTTACCGGGACTGTGTTCCAGTGGTGCAAAAACTCTGTGGCCATATCTTAAAGCTGGGAGGGACCGCAGGCACCAGTGAGGCCTCCATCGGGGTGGAGAGGGCGCATAGAAGTTTGGGCCCGCGGCGAGCGAAACAGGCACGTGATATCATAGCCTGTATGACCAGCTTCCCCCTCAAGGAGCAAGTTTTAAATGCGGCAAGAAAGTTTGGCCGAATTGCTTGGGAGGGCTGTGAGGTTGAAGTGTTTAATGATCTGTCGAGAGGCACGTTGGAGAGACGGCGCTTGATGAGAGAGGTCACCGCTTATATGAGAGGGAACGGACTGCGGTACCGCTGGATGTTTCCCTTCGGGCTTTTACTGACAGCGAATGGAGTGACAAGGCGAGTTAAAACAGCGGAGGAAGCGTGGGCGATGCTGCGCGAGCTGGGTTGTGAGAACCTTCCCCGAGCGGCGGTGAGCGAGCAACGGCCTTCTGCTAATACGGCGGCGGGAAAACAGCAACCTGTTTCGGGATGGCAGAGAGCGGGTGAAAAAGGGAAGAGGCTGCAACGGCTCCCCAAGGACCGGCCGGAAGAGGCGGTGGAAGGAGTCTCCTGAGCAGGGGAGTGTGCTGGACATGGTTTGGCAGTGATTTTCAGCGTTTGGGGCGGTAGAGCTCCTTGCTGGCTGACAGATGGACACTGGACTTATAGGGCAGTGGTGGGGGGGGAGGGGGGACAGCTCTGGTAAGGTGGGTGGACGGGGGGGGAGAAGGGGGGTGAGGTAAGGAATAGGCACAGGTGGAGTAAGCAGGTGGATTGATGTGGGGGGTGGGGCGCGGCAGGATCGGACCTGATGTCCCTGGAAGATGGGGTGCGGGTGTGTTGCGGGGGAGGGGGGAGGGGGGAATAGGTGGGCAGGGGGGAGAGGGAGGGGGGAGTGGGGGAGTAGGAGGGTAGGGGAGGGGGGTGGGGGGGCTTCCGGGCACGGCAGCTGGGAGAGGGGAGGAGGTGATTGTGGCCCGATGCTGCGGATAGGCACGGTCAATGTTAAGGGCTTGAACTCTCTGGGGAAGCGCAGCTTATTATTTCGGGAGTTATCAAAATCCCAATGGGATGTGGTGATGCTACAGGAGACACACTTGCGGAGGGGGGAGGTGGGGAGGTTGAAGCATCGGCACTACCCTGATCAATATTTTTCGTGTAATAAGGCGGGGGTGAAGAAGGGAGGGGTGGCGCTGTGGGTGAGGCACGGGAGTGGGATACAGGTGGAGGGGCATTTTAAGGATGAGGAGGGGCGGGTGGTAGGTATTCGAGGGAAGTTGGGGGGGGGAGGATATCATGGTGGTGGTGGTGGTTTATGGTCCTAATGGCAACCAAGGGACTTTTTGGAAAGAGGTGGGGAAGTTAATAGAGGGGGCGGGAGGGGGGAAATTGGTAGTGGGAGGGGATTTTAATTTGGTTTTGGACCCGAGAGTTGATAGGGCACCAAAGGGAGGGGAGGGGGGGAATAGGAATAGGCGGGGGTTGAGAGCTCTAATGAAGAAGTTTAATTTGGTGGATGTGTGGCGGACACTCAATCCTGGCAGGAGGGAGTATTCCTTTTACTCCGCGCCGCACCGGAGTTGGAGCAGGATAGATATGGTCCTAATGGATAAGGCGTGGATGATGGAGGTGGAGGAGGGGAGTATACGGACAGCGGGGTGGACGGATCATGGGGTGGTGGAGGTTCGCTGTAGGCCTCCGAGGAGGGGTGGATGGTGTTTTGGAGGTTGAATGAGAGTTTGCTTGCAGATGAAAGGGTGGTGGCGGATATACGGGGGTTATTAAGGATTACTTGGGCTTTAATGATACGGGGGAGGTGCCGGTTGTGACTGTGTGGGAAGGGTTCAAGGCCGTAATAAGGGGGAGATTTATTATGTGGGGAGCCACGAAAAAGAGGGAACGGGGGAGGAAGGAGGTGGAGTTGGGAAAGGCGTTGCAGGTGGTGGAAGAGAAGTATCGGGAGACGGGGAGGAATCGGGACCGGGCGGAGATGGAGCGGGTGAGAGGAGAGTTACAATCTTTACAGGTGGATCAGGTGGTGTTTGCCATGCAGAAGCTTCGACAAACCCAGTATGAGTTTGGAGACAAGGCAGGTAGGTTGCTGGCTTGTAAATTGAAACGCCGGCAAGGGGCAGCTACGATCTTTCAGGTGAGGGGGAGGGACGGACGAGTCTGCAGGCTGGAGGATGAGATACGGGAGGAGTTTCGGGCGTATTATAAAGAGCTGTATGCGGGGATGGAGGGAGTGGCGGATGGGGATATTGAGAGGTACTTGGCTGCGGTGGAGTTACCTGGTTTATCGGACGAGGCTAGACAGGAGTTAGAGGATGAGGTTTCGGGGGATGAACTTTGGGGGGCAGTGAAGGGGTTGCAGGGCGGGAAGGCCCCTGGGTTAGATGGCCTGAGCGGGAGTTTTTATAAGATTTTTCTGGCAGAGATAGGGGATCTTTTGGTACGGGTGTTTAATGGGGTGGTTGGGCAAGGGGGGGGCTGTCCCCGGAGATGTTGACGGCGGGGATTACGGTCCTTCTGAAACCTGGTAAGGACCCGATTGCTTGCAGTTCCTATCGCCCTATATCCCTTCTTAATGTTGATGTCAAAATTTTGGCAAAGATATTGGCGGGGAGGCTGGGGCGGTGGATGCCGGGAATAATTAATGTTGATCAAGCGGGGTTTATAGCGGGCAGACAAGCTGGGGATAACATTAAGAGAGCCATTGCGGTGACATGGGAAGCTAGACAGGCGCAGGAGGATTTTCTCCTGATGTCTATTGACGCCGAGAAGGCTTTTGATAGGGTCCATTGGGGATTTCTGATGCGGGTTTTGGAAAAAGTGGGCTGTGGGCCGAATTTTGTAAAGTGGGTGAGGGGCTTGTATGCTGGCCCTAGGGCTCGGGTTAAAATCAATGGGCGATACTCTCAGGATTTTGGGTTGGGGAGGGGGACTAGGCAGGGGTGCCCCCTTTCCCCCTTGTTGTTTGCCTTGGCGGTAGAGCCATTGGCGGAAAGTATTCGGGGGAATAACAGGATAGTGGGGTTGGAGCGGGGGGGGGGGGGGTGGCACCATAAGATTTCCTTATATGCGGACGACATCCTGTTATTTTTAAGTCGGCCGCGGGAGTCCCTACCCGCAGTTATGGAGGAGGTGGGTCGATATGGGGGGGTCTCGGGGTTCAAAATTAATAGAGCTAAAACGGAGGTGATGGCTGTCCAGATGTCCCGAGCGCTTGAGGAGGAGTTGAAGGGGAGGTACCCTCTACGGTGGGTGAGTAAGTCCCTAGGGTATTTGGGGGTAAGGCTTACGGTTAGCTATGATGATCTGTACCGGGAGAATTATCCCAAACTCCTTGGACAGATTGGCAAGGACTTGGAGGGTTGGATGAGATTGGAGATTTTGTGGGTGGGACGGATAGCGGCGCTTAAGATGAATGTCCTGCCGCGGCTGCTGTACCTGTTCCAGGTGCTACCGGTAGCAGTGCCGGAAGGAGTGATGCGGATGTTGCAGCGGCGGGTGTTTGGCTATATTTGGAAGAGGAAGCCGCCGCGGATTGCAAGGGAGGTGATGTATGCGCCTAAGGAGGAGGGGGGGTTAGGGGTGCCCAACCTGAGAGACTACTATCGGGCCGCACAGTTGGTACATGTGTTAGGATGGCGGGGGGAAGGGGAGGAGAAGCCCTGGGTTAGCTTGGAGAAACAGAGGGTTCGGGGAGGCCACTTAGATGCGTGGGCTTGGGCCCCGAAGGGGGAGCGGGTGGAACTGGGGGGGGGGGGGAACACCGGCGATGAGACAAGTAGTGAAGGTGTGGGATAAGGTGCGGGAACCTGAGATAGTAGGGAGAGGGACGGGATTTTCTGTCATGACCCCCTGGAGGGGGTGGAAAGCCTTTAAACCAGGGTGGGAGGGAGGTAGGTTTGATGTCTGGCGGGGAAAGGGGTTGCGATGTAGTCTGCAACTGCTGGATGAGGGGGAGATTAAAAGCTTTGCCGTGGTCAAGGAGGAGTTTAAGTTGGAGGAGGGGGATCGGTATGCGTATGTCCAGGTGCGGTCCTTTCTACGAAAGATGCTGGGGAGGGTGGGACTGGAAGGGGGGGCCTCACCTTTGGAGGCGATGTGGTATGGGAAGAGGGGTTCGCGGGGGTTGATCTCGGGGTTATATAAAGGGGTTAGAGGGGAAAGGAAAGGGAAATTTAGGTATATGGAGGAGTGGGAGCGGGAACTGGGGGTGTCTTGGACGGGGAAAGAGTGGAAGAGGGTTTGGGATCAGATTAAAAGGGGGCCGCGGGCGAGTAGAATTAGAGAAAATTGCTATAAAGTGCTGCTGCGCTGGTATTATACCCCGGAGAGAGTAAGCCGGATGTTTCCGGGGGTGTCCCCCCTTTGCTGGCGGGGGTGCGGGGAGGTGGGGACTTTTTGGCTTATTTGGTGGGGTTGTAAACATGTGCAGGGGTATTGGCGGGAGATACTGGAGTGGATGAGGGGGAAGTTAGGGCTGGTAGTGGCTATGGAACCCTCTATCTGCTTATTGTCCTGGTGGGGGGAGGGACAGGTACAGGGGGGGGGTGAGGCTGGTGCTGGGGTGTTTAAGTGCTGCACGGTGTGAGGTGGCGCAGGCGTGGAAGCAAAGAGCGCTGCCCTCGCTTGAGCACTATGAACACCGGCTTCGGGAACTGTTGCTGATGGAGAGGCTTACGGCTGCTAGGTAGCGGAGGGGTGGGATGTTTGAGGAGGTGTGGGGTTCACTGTGTCGTGCTCTGGGGGGGGGGAGGGATAGGGGGGCGGGAGGGGGGGAGTAGGGAGAGGGTCTGGAGGGCGGGAGGGGGAGGTTTCGGAGTGGGTTGGGGGGTTGAATATAGCATGGGAGGGAGTGTGTGGGAGTCAGGAGGGGGGGGGGAAGGGGGGTTTGGTGGGGGGGGGAAGGGGATGGAGCTTTCGCACGGAGGCTGGGACTATTAGCCTTCGCAGTTTGGGGGATTGTTGATGTACAGCTATCTGGGTAGCGACTTTGTGGGTTTGTCTTATACGTATAGTCCCCTGGAGTGTGAGGGATATCTGGGTGTTATTTGTATACTGTGTTTTGATATATTGTGTGCACTTTATGTTCTGGTTGGGGGAAATCCCTTGTTGCTTTGTATGAATCTATTTTTCAAAAATTTAATAAATATTAAGTTACAAAAAAAATTTTTTTAATAAACATAAACATAAACAAGTTGTGATGTCGTTATATTGATGACGTATTTGTAATATGGAAGGGACAGGTTCAACACTTGCAATCTTATGTGAGGTGGTTAAATGAAAGGGAAGAATTGATTAAGTTCACGTGTGATTACAGTACTGACCTCATCACTTTTTTGGATGTAGAAATTAAACAAGGTGTTTCTGAGTGGATTACCAAAGTACATCAAAAACCAACTGATCATAATGCTTTATTGCACTACAATAGTATACATCCTAGACGCTTAAAAGATGGACTTCCCTTCTCTCAGTTCCTCCGATACAGGAGGAACTGCTCTGATATTCAAGAATTTAAGCATCAAGCTAAAGTCTTGAAAACTAAGTTCTGCACTAGAAGATATCCCCAGCACATAGTGGAGAAGGCATATAAACGAGCTTTGTTTAACAATCGTGATCAACTGCTAACACCCAGAAGTATTTCTGTAGAAGATGACGTCATTAATCTAGTGACAAAACATTCACCTTTTAACAATCAAATACAAAATATTTTGAAAAAACACATGAATGTCATATACAGTATTCTGGCATTGAAGGATAAAAAAGTGTGCTGTGTTTGGCAGAGACATCGTAATTTAAAAGAAGTATTAAGTCCCACAGTATTGCGACCTATAGAGGTTTCCCTTCCCGTTGAGTCAGGGGGTCATTTTAAGTGTGGGGATTGCAAGATATGTGCAGTCACTTTAGAAACTACATCCTTTGAATATCATGGAAAGAGTTATTGGCTGAAACATCGCACTTCATGTAACACAAACTTTGTGGTATATGCAATTGAATGTCCCTGCCGGTTGTTGTACATAGGGAAAACCACCCGTGCCTTTAAGGTCCGAGTAGCCGAACACCGAAGTAAGTTGAAATGTAAGTCTTTGACAGCCCCTATTGTGGATCATTGTCTCCAAGAAAACCATAAATTTGAGGACTTACGCTGCTTCTGTATAGACAGGATCCTGATGGGTTACGAGGGAAAGTCTCGAGACCAAACACTAATAATTAAAGAACAAAGATGGATCTTCACTTTACAATCAGTGATTTCAGGGGGTTTAAATACGCAAATTGACTGGAACCTTTGTGTTTAATGAGCAAGTGCACATGTGACCATTAGGTTTAGATTGGATATAAGGCTTTCTCTTGGAGAAAGACCGCATGCGCGGCGTTGTAGACACCGATGGTCAGAAGGTGAAAGAGGCCTCGGGTGAAACTTATGGTATTATCATTTTGATATTGAACAACTGCATTGCTGATATGGTTTTTTCAAAGTTATAACAGAGAACTCTTGTTGTGATTCCCTTCAATAGCCGTGGAATTGTGGAAGCCGAGTGGGTAGTCTTTTTAAGAAGTTGATGGAGGATAAATATGGAAAAAAACCTGATAAAACAGACTGGCAGTGAAACGTAGCAGCGCTGAGACTGGCGTTATTAGCACGTTTTGTGAAGAACGGGATATCATTAAGATAAGCATAAATCCTGTCTCCTTCTAATGAGATTAATTGATAAGCTTTTGAAATTATCAACTGAAATTATCAACTGGTATATCCACACAGTTAGGAATGAGCATGTTTTGTGAAGAACAATTGTTTAGACACCGATGAGATTTGGAACATGGTAAAAGCGACATATTGGTCATTGATGTAAAGTTGAGCATTTGGTTGATGATACATTACAGCCGTAGCTCTTTTAAGTCTGAGACCAGTTGCTTTAAGTTTAAAAGTTTTTTAAAGGGAGCATATTAGAAGTTACAAGTTCTCGAGTTGATATTTGAGCAACAAATATATATATAACCTTAACTGATACCTTGCTCTACGGAACAGACCATTTATTGTCATTGTCGAGAACAAAGAAGAAGGCAAAGTAGTTGGAAAATATGGACTTGGCAACAGAAATGAAGCTGAAGAAAGACTGATAGAATTCTGCAAGACCAATGTACTATTCATCTCAAACACCTTCTTCCAGCAACACAAGCGGCGACTGTACACATGGACTTCACCCAATGGATTGTATAAAAATCAAATTGACTACATCTGTGGAAGTCAACGATGGAAAAGCTCTGTAACGTCAACAAAGACAAAACCTGGAGCTGACTGTGGTACAGATCATCAACTACTAGTATGCAAACTCAAGCTAAAGTTGAAAAAGAGCAAACCACTCATGAATGCAGCAAAATATGACCTTGAGAATATACCACTGGAATTTAAAGACTGCCTGCAAAATCGATTTGCTGCTTTAGATACAAATGACAGAACTCCGGAAGAGTTATGGAATGACATCAAGAAGGTTGTGTTGGAAGAAAGCAAGAAGTCTCTACAAAAGGTGAAAAAGCAAAAACGGCCAAAATGGATGACGGAAGAAACTCTGAAAATTGCCCAGAAACGAAGAGAAGCTAAAGCCAGAGGAGAAAGAAAGACAATCGCAGAACTCAACAGAGATTTCCAACGTGCAGCAAGACAGGACAAGGAAAAGTACTACAATGACACTTGCAAGGAAATAGAAGCAGAAACTATTAGAGGAAGAACAAGATCGGCTTTCCTAAAGCTACGAGAGTTAAAGAAAAAGTTTCAGCCTCGAATTGGAATGTTACAAGATGCTCAAGGTTCTATGTTGAATGATGCTGAGAAGATCAAGAAAAGGTGGAAAGAGTATACAGAGTTTTTATATGATAAAGATCAAGTGGACCAACAGCCGTTTCAACCTGTACCTTATGATCGGGAACCATTGGTGATGAAAGAAGAAGTTGAAGCAGCATTGAAAGCCTTATCAAAGAACAACCAAAAAATCTTTTTGCTTTCTTTTTGTCGGATGTTTTCAGGAAAGGGACATTGTATCAAAACTATGTCCACCACACAGTCACATCCATTTTATTATAAAACTTTAAAAATTTTTTTACTTAACTGAAGATTGTTAAATCGCAGACTTTGCAGGCACGCTCATTTCATAATCAAACTCTGGAATTCGTTACTGTTAGCGTAGCTGGGTTTAAAAAAGGTTTGGACAAGTTCCTGGAGGAAAGGTCCATAAACTAAAGGGGACCTGGGGAATCCACTGCTTGCCCCAATACAAGCATTGTGGAACCTGTGCCCTTTGGGGAAACTGCTAGGTACTTGTGACCTAGATCGGCCACTGTTGGAAACAGGTTACTGGGCTTGATGGGCCTTAGTCTGACCCAGTATAGCATATCTTATGTTCTTATTGTGGTTATCCTGAAAGTCTGACTAGCTAGGTGTGCCCCGAGGACTGGGTTGAGAACCCTGGTTTAGGTTCTTAAACTTTTCCTCATAGGTTTATGGTGCAGGCTGTTCATTTTTTTGTTACCCCCTTTTCTGGACTGGTTCAACTCTACCTTTTCAGGCTGCAGCTTTCAAAATGCTGCAAAATATTGTAGATGTTAATGAGGTTTCCTGATCGTGTATCCAGTTTAGTCCCGGACCTCTGGGTTGTCCATCTCATCTAGTAGCTTGGAGACTGAGGAACTCCTTCTTTTGTGATGTCACTGGTATAATCATCCGGGAGCCTCCTCCTGACACCAGTTACCTCAGTCTCCAAGCAGCTGGATGGATGGTGAGCCTGGAGGTCCGGGCTCACTGGAGGAACAATTAGGATTTATCCAAAATTTTGTAGCTTTAAATGGGGAAAATTAAGTTTCTGATTTGGGGATATTAGATTTTACACTGGACCGAGGCTGCCTTTGGAAGGACTGTGCCTTTAAATTGCAGGAGGCCTTCCTTCAACTGTACCCCCCTCTCTCTCTCCCTGTCTTGTGTGGTCATTAGGTTTCCTGAGCTGACCGGGGCATGAAAGAGTAACCCTTGTGGGGGTAGAGGAGTAGAGCTCTGCTATTTTATTAAACGTTTATTTTCATTTTACAACAAACAAAGTAACAACACATCAAAAGAAACAAATACACACATACAATAAAGAAAGCAACCCCAATTACCCCCCACCCCAATGCTTCTTCTCTAAGCTGATTAGAATCATCATATGAGCGCCTACATACAACAATTATTGTACATCAAACAAACAGAAGGAGAATCTATGATACCGGATGAGCATGTGACAAAGATTAATACAGAATCAAACAGTCAACGAAGAGCATCGAAATTTTGAACATAATCGTTGAGCGTCTTCTAGCTAGACCAATAGTGAATAGTTTGAACGGAAGAGGCAGACATACTGGGTATTTGCGCACATTTACAATAAAGACAGATATGGTTCCCAATATTTCGTGATTGAGGAAATAGGGGACAGCAATACCCAGCATAAAGACTAAAAGAAGTAAGCCAATGTAGGAAGAGAGGGGATCCCCGCAGCTAAGCGGAGCCCCACAAACTTCCCAAAGAGGGGATCCGAAATATATAAAATAGAATGAAGACGACCTCAGACCCGACTCCAGTAATACTGTAATGCGGGACAATCATACGTAACAGGAATGTAGTAGACCAAAGGCCACATAGCATGTCCCGCATCAAGCGCACTGGCTGGCATTCCAATTGGCTAACCTATCAGGAGTATTTGTCTACATGAGATAGCAGTACTGAGGAGATAGGAAAAATCTGATCTAGAATGTGAATGATGGGGGGGGCTGAGAAAAGGTGAGCTCTAAGTCTGAGGGGTGAAGCAACTTCCATATAGCAATTCACGCAAAATCTGTCATCAGGGCTGGCAGGGTGTGGAGACTCTTGGGCGGACCACTCGTTCTAGGCGGCAGACTATCTATCAAAGGAACAAATACTTGGTAGAAATCACCGCCGAGTAACAATAACAGGGTCATCCACATTCGGAGCATAAATACCGATACACGCAGATGCACTATCTCTAACCTTAAAGTATACACAGGCCCAGCTACCCTCCCCATCAGAGCTAGTATCCATTACAGTGATTGGCAAAATTTCTCAACTAAGATGGCTACCTCACCACGCTCAGAAACGGCGGGAGAATAGGCAGCCACCATATAAGGTTTGGCAGCAAGTTTCAGTGGTTCGACAGAAGTGAAATGGATTTCCTGAAGAAACACTAAATCTGTATGATCATGATTAAAATAACTAAGAATGATCATTCTATTGATTGGACTATTAATGCCTCTTACGTTCAATACTAAGAGCATACATAAGGCCATACAACAAAGTCAAACATTCTGAGAAAGGAACATGATGGCGCACCGAGTTGCGCAATGTCCCTCATATCAACTATAAATGACTGTACACACGATATGATAGAAAATAAGCCAATGAAAATCATGAAGCGCCCTATATAACAGTAGAAGCACTGAAGTGCCTTAGAGAAGAAGCATAACCCCAGAAATTACAGGCGACCTGATGTCTGCGGGGTGAAACCCCAGAGAAGGCCTGAATTGAAACATATAACCGGTATGTCTGTACGTGCTCCGAATCCAACCGAGGTGCACATCATGGAGGAAAAGGAGACCAAGAGAGGTAGATATAAAAGAAAGGAAGGTCCAGGCAGTCTCTATTCCAGGCAATAATCACCGCGCCGGGCCATTCAAAATGGCGGGCGGTTCCAGCGGAGACCATCCGAATTGTTGACTTAGCGCATCAGGTCTGCCTCTTTGGAATCTAAAAATGTTGCTAGCAGAGCAGGATCTTCGAAGGTTCTAGTTTGGTTATGAAGAGTCACTCTGAGCTTCGCTGGATATAAGAGGCCAAAGCGAGCCTGTAACTGTTGAAGTCTAGGACGAAAAGCAAGAAGTCCCTTCCGCCGGTCAGCTGTGGGCTTTGCCAAGTCGGGGAAGAAAGAGACTTTATGATCGTCAATCTGCAAATGTGGCATCACCCGGGCGGCTTTGAGAATTTGCTCAACTTGCTGATACCTCAGTAAACGGAATATAATGGGCCGGGGGGTCGTCCGATTGAGTGCGATGTTGGTAGGAGCACGATATGCTCGGTCAATTTCCAGATCACTGCAAAAGGTAATCTTCAGCAAGGAAGGGAGAGTTTTGACCAGAAATTCTCTGATATCTCCTGCTTCCGCCCCTTCTGGAACTCCTATGAGCCTGACATTGTTGCGACGAGCACGATTATTGCAATCCTCTAACTCTTTTTGGAGATTCTGTATGTGACGTTCAGCCTGGTCCAGGTTCACCAAACGCACCGCGTGCGAATCGAGGACCCCATGTTGTCCAGCCGTAGTGAAAGACCTTCAAGCCGGTCCTGAAGCATACCGAAGTCTGCTCGCATGGCTCGGAGCGCCTCTCCGTTGGACTGTACCAGTTCCTTCACACCACGTATTTCCTCCAAGATCTCCTGCTGCAGTTCAGGGCTTACCCGAGGTGGAACCATCTTAGGTGAGGAAGACAACTCTGTTTTGGAGCGTTTTCCATGTGAAGAAGAGGGAGACCCGAAGTCCAAGCGCACTGGTTTGTGGGTCGCCATTCCCCCCAAGGCACCCCGGTAAGTTCGGTATAAAATATTAAGTTTATGCAGATGTTTAGTCAGGATTCTAAGTAGGCCCCTCGGGAGCTTCAGCGCGAAGCGTCTACCCCGCTGGACATCAGGCTCCGCCCCCCGAGCTCTGCTATTTTATTGGACAAGCCTAAGACCGCATCGGAGCGTTGCCAGCACCTTGTCAGAAGTCTTGCCTGCTGTGGTGCTATGCACGCTTGTCGGCGTTAGCTGCGACCAGGAGAATTTCCTCAGTCCGGGAACCCGGCCATTCACGGTAGGCAGCTCCTGCTGTTCTCTGGCTGATCTCCTTTATTTGTAGGCCCGCCAACCAGCACGTCAACTGGATTTGGGGTACCAGCCACACTCGGGATCCAATATAAGGTAAGCGGACCGGGCGGGGTGTAGCGGCAGTGTTTTTGAGCGCGAAAGTTTCTGGCGGCAAGCCTCGTGGTGGCGGCGCGGTTAGGCCACGTCGCTATGCAGTCTTCTGCCTTTGCAGTTCAGGCGGGAAGCCTCTCGTTGGGAGGCCTTAAACGCTGCGGTCCCTTTTAACGGACGTTTGTCTGTAGCGGAACAGGCCGTTTTGAAGCAGAAGAATTCAACTTTAAGTCCCCTCACGGGGGTGCCGAGACTGGAGATAGCTTCAGCAGAGATGCCCTCCAAATTACAGTGTGTGGTCTGTGGAGTCAAAACAAGCGCAAACTCGGGGGTTTGTAAGGCCTGCGCGAGAGAGGCCTCTCTGGAGCAGGCACAGGAGGAGAAAGGAGAATGCCCGGGCGAAGCAGGTGCATCGATAGAACCAGTTTTGGATCTGGTACAGGAGGAACCAGTGGCAGGGCCCTCTTCAGCTCCGGATCCTCCTCCTTCGCAGACCTCCTGGCCCTTGAGTCTGACGTCCATATTCTCACAATTATTTGTGAGTCTGCTGCAGCAAGCTGTGGCAGGCAGTAGCCAACAAAATCCAAGGGCTGTGAGCTCAGGGGGAGTGAAGAGACTTGCGGCACCGCTTCAGGGGTATGAGGCCCCTGAGAAAGTTAAGAAGCCTAGAGTGGAGGGGGCTCTCGGGGCACAGTCTCTGGCCTCTGAGGGGCCTCTGTCAGATGACGAAAGTCATAGTGTGGAGCTGGAGGAGGAACTAGAAGAAGGTGAGCTCTCCGAGAAGGAAGACCAGCCTAGAGTAGTGCGGGTCTTCAGGAGAGAGGAGCTGTCGCACTCATAGTGGAGTTGCTGAAGGTGCTGAATATGACGGTACCGGGGGCGACAGCGGATGAGACGCTGGAGGATCCCTTATTACAGGTGTTCCGGAAAGGCCAGAAAGCGTTCCCGGTCCACAGAGTGTTTCAGGAAATGATCCAAGAAGAATGGAACCTTCCAGAGGCTCCTCTGAAAGGAGCCAGAGTGATGAGTCGTCTGTACCCTTTGGTGGAACAGGATAAAGAGATGTTTAAACCGCCCAAAGTGGACACAGCCGTCTCCGCAATGACGAAGACCACCATTCCCGTAGAAGGTAGTGCGGCTCTCAAGGATACACAAGTCAGGAAGTTGGAAGTGCTGCTGAAACAGGTAGTTGAGGTGAATGCTCTTTCACTCCAGGCGGCCATTTGTGGGGCCTGGGTGGCTAGAGCCTGTCTGCGCTGGTCACAAAAGGTTGCAGGACAGGAGAGTGACAGCCTTGACGAAGCGGCTAAGTTGGAGTCTGGCGCGGCCTATTTAGCGGATATCCATTATGATCATATGAGGGGCTTGTCGAAGAGCATGGCTTCTGTGGTGGCAGCGTGGGGGTACCTGTGGTTGTGCAACTGTGCGGCAGATAGCTCCTCTAAGGCTAGGCTCAGTAAGCTCCCATTTAAGGGCCGACTCTTGTTTGGAGAAGATTTGGAAAAATTGGTTAAGGACCTCGGCGAATCCAAGTGTGGCAGATTGCCTGAGGACAAGCCTAAACAGGGGCGCCCTTCTCCTGGGGGACGAGGACAACAGCGGGATTTTCAGCGTTTTCGTTTCCCAAGATTCAACACAGGGCAGAGAGGTCGGTTCCCTTCCCAGAACCAGGGGTTTCGGGGAGCGGGAAGGGGCTTCGGGCCCTCCTCCGCGGCGTCCCTTAACTCCAGAAAGCCCCAATGAGATCAGGGGGACCCAGATGCCGTGCCTGGCCGTGGGGGGATGGCTGCAGGAGTTTTATTCTGCCTGGGTCCAAATAACTTCAGATCAGTGGGTGCTGGAAGTTATCCGAGAGGGTTATGCACTGGAACTCTTAAGGCCAGTGCACAACGCGTTCGTTCTGTCTCCCGGACGGTCTCTCCCCAAATGCGAAGCTCTCCGGAAGACAGTACAAAGGCTGCTCGATCTCAAGGCGATAGTGCCGGTGCTGCAAGACCAGTACGGCTCCGGTCGGTACTCCATTTACTTCATCGTTCCAAATAAGGATGGAGGTTTTCGCCCTATTCTAGACCTCAAAGGGGTGAACAGGTGCCTCCGGGTGTCGCACTTCCACATGGAGACTCTGCTGTCAGTGATCGTGGCTGTGCAGAAAGGCGAGTATCTGACGTCCCTCGATTTGTCGGAGGCGTACTTACACATTCCCATAAGGCCAGATCGTCACAAGTTCCTCAGATTTGCGGTGCCGTTCGGACATTTCCAGTTTCGAGCGTTGCCTTTTGGCCTGGCAACCGCGCCACGGACTTTCACCAAAGTGATGGTGGTGGTGGCGGCAGCATTACGGAAAGAAGGCATACTCGTGCATCCTTACCTAGACGATTGGTTGATCCGTGTGAAGTCCAGAGACGAGAGCGAACGAGCGACGGCCAGAGTGGTGTCCTTCCTGGAAAGTCTCAGTTCAGTGGTCAATCGGGCAACATAAGAACATAACATAAGATATGCCATACTGGGTCAGACCAAGGTCCATCAAGCCCAGTATTCTGTTTCCAACAGTGGCCAATCTAGGTCACATGTACCTAGCAGTTTCCCCAAGAGACACAAGTTCCACAATGCTTGTACTGGGTCAAGCATTGATATCTTCAGTCACTTCTTAATAATGGTTTATGGACCTTTCCTCCAGGAACTTGTCCAAACCTTTTTTAAAGCCAGCTACACTAACAGCCTTTACTACATCCTCCGGTAACAAATTCCAGAGTTTGATTACACGTTGAGTGAAAAAATATTTTCTTTTATTAGTCTTAAATAGTTTATCCTGTAGCTTCATTGCATGTCCCCCTAGTCTTTCTATATTCTGATAAGGTAAACAATCGATCTACGTTTACCCGTTCCACTCCGTTCATTAATTTATAGACTTCTAGCATATCTCCCCTCAGCCGTCTCTTTTCCAGGTTAAAGAGCCCTAACCTTTTTAGCCTTTCTTCATAGAAGTAACCTTCCATCCCCTTTACCATTTTGGTGGCTCTTCTCTGTACCTTTTCTAAAATCGCTATATTCTTTTTAAGATACGGCGACCAGAATTGCACACAATATTCAAGGTGCGGTCTCACCATGGAACGATATAGAGGCATTATAATATCTTTTGTTTTATTTTCCATTCCTTTCCTTATCATACCTAGCATTCTATTTGCTCTCTTGGCCGCCGCTGCACACTGGGCCGAGGGTTTTAACATGGTATCCACAATGACGCCTAAATCTTTTTCCTGGGTGGTGGTTCCTAATGTGGAACCTTGCATCGTGTAACCATAGTTTGGGTTGTTCTTCCCTAGGTGCATAACCTTGCACTTGTCCACATTAAATTTCATCTGCCATTTTGATGCCCAGTCTTCCAATTTATCAAGATCCTCTTGCAATTTTTCACAATCCTCTTGGGTTTTAACAACTTTAAATAGTTTTGTGTCATCTGCAAATTTGATAACCTCACTCGTTATTCCACTTTCCAGGTCATTTATGAATATGTCAAAAAGCAGTGGACCCAGCACAGATCCCTGGGGTATACCACTATTCACCTTTCTCCATTGGGAAAATTGGCCATTTAGCCCTACCCTCTGCTTTCCATCTTTTAACCAGTTCCTGATCCACAATAGTACACTGCCTCCTATCCCATGACTCTAGTTTTGCCAAAAGTCTCTGATGAGGGACCTTGTCAAAGGCTTTCTGAAAGTCCAGATACACAATATCAACCGACTCACCTTTGTCCACCTGTTTATTCACTCCTTCAAAAAAACATAACAGATTAGTAAGACAAGATCTTCCTTGTCTAAAGCCATGTTGGCTGTCTCCCAAAAGTCGCATGGTTCCCACCCAGTGCCTGGAGTACTTGGGAGCACGGTTCGACACGGTCAGCGGATTAGTATTTCTGACGGAGCAGAGGGCGCGAGATCTACAGAAGCTGGTCCAGAGATTCCTATTGACCAGGAGGCCTTCAGCCTGGCGCTACCTGCAGCTGTTGGGTACCATGGCGGCGGCGATAGAAACGGTTCCATGGGCACGTGTCCACATGAGACTCCTGCAAAGGGCGCTACTTCACCGCTGGTCTCATCAGCAGGACCCGTTGTCGCGGAGGCTCCCCTGCTCGGAGGAGACGCGTCAAGCCCTACGGTGGTGGCTGCTTTCCGAATCTCTGCAGACCGGGAAAATGTTAGAGACACCTGACTATGGACGCCAGCCTGCGGGGCTGGGGAGCTCACTATCAGGGCAGTTTCTCGCAGGGTCAGTGCAATGCTCAGAAGCGGACATGGTCAATCAACCGGTTGGAACTAAGGGCGGTTGCCTTAGCCCTGCGGGAGTTTGTCACTCCTCAGAGGAACAGCAGTCTGGGTATTTTCGGACAACGCGACGGCGGTAGCCTACGTCAACAGACAAGGGGGAACCAGCAGCATCGCGCTGGAGTCAGAAGCCGAAGCCCTGTTCGCTTGGGTCGAAGTGAATCTCCTGGATCTATCGGCAGCGCACGTGGCAGGAGTGGAGAATGTGGAAGCCGATTTTCTCAGCAGGGTGCAGGTGTATCCCGGGGAATGGGTGTTGCATTCAGAGGTGTTTGCGATGTCGGTCGGCCGGTGGGGGGTGCCGATCATGGACCTCATGGCCACGTTCGCTTCGGCAAAGGTAGGCCGCTTCTACAGCAGACGGAAAGAGAGAATGTCAGAGGGTCTGGATGTGCTCATCCAAAGCTGGCTGGCGGGTCAGCTGCTGTATGTCTTCCCGCCGTGGGTGTTAACCGGCAGGGTTCTCCAGAGGATAGAATGATACAGAGGTCAGGTCATCTCATCGCTCCAGACTGGCCCAGGCGTCCTTGGTACGGGGATCTGGTAAGATTGTTGATCGCAAAGCCCTGGCGACTTCCTCCTCAGGCGGATCTTCTGTCTCAGGGGCCCCTGGTCATGCCCCACGTGGATCGATTCTCGCTTACGGCTTGGCTATTGAAAGGGCACGGCTGACCTCACGGGGATATTCAGCGGGGGTGATCTCCACTTTGTTACGAGCCAGGAGGCGATCCACTTCGCTGGCCTATGTTCGCATTTGGCGAGTGTTCGAGGCCTGGTGTTCCGGTAAGGGGTGCGAGCCGTTAAAAGCCTCCATTCCCCAGATTCTGCAGTTCCTTCAAGATGGCTTCGAGAAGGGTTTAGCGGCCGCGTCGCTTAGGGTTCAGGTCGCGGCCTTGGCTTGTTATAGAGGTAAGGTAGCTGGTCAGATGCTTGGAAACCAGGGGGATGTTAAGCGGTTTTTGAGAGCGGTATCCCTACTCAGGCCGCCCTTTAGGCCGGTCGTTCCGAATTGGCAACTGCCGTTCGTGCTGGAAGCGTTGGAACGGGAGCCCTTCGAACCCCTAGCTAGAGCATCCCTCAAGGACTTCACCTTAAAGGTGGTGTTTCTCGTGGCGGTTTGCTCGGCGAAAAGAGTGTCAGAGCTGCAAGCTCTCGGCTGCCGCGAGCCCTATGTCTCTCTTGAGATGGCGAAGGTGGTCCTGCGGCCGGTGCCAGCCTTCTTGCCAAAAGTCGTTTCGGCGTTCCATATGAACCAAGAAATTTCCTTGCCTGTTTTCAGAGACTGCGTGGGGGATCCAGCGGCGCGGAAATTGCATCTATTGGATGTCCGTCGGGTGCTAAAGAAGTATCTTCAACGAACAGCCGTCTTTCGCAAGTCGGATAGGCTTTTTGTGCTTTTCGCGGGGCCACGAAAGGGGAAAGCGGCGTCGAAACCCACAATTGCACGGTGGATTAAGGAAGCCATTGCATCGGCGTATGTCTTGAAGGGTAGGCCGGTGCCAGAAGGGCTTAGGGCCCACTCCACTAGGGCGCAGGCGGCCTCTTGGGCAGAGGTTCGGCTGGTTTCGCCGGTGGAAATTTGTAAGACGGCAACATGGTCGTCCTTGAATTCGTTTGTTAAACACTACCGCCTGGATATGCAGTCGGCGGAGGAAACCGTTTTTGGCTCAGCAGTACTTCAGGCTGGCCTGTCCGGTCCCTCCCATGTTTGATCTTGCTTCACTGCTCTGGTATTAACCCAGAGGTCCAGGACTAGACTGGATACACGATCAGGAAGATGAAATTAGACTTACCTGATAATTGTAGTTCCTGGGGTGTAGACAGTCTAGTCCTGTGTCCCTCCCCGGTTTTTGCCTTTAGGGGTATTGCAGCCTGAAGTCCTCCTAGTGCACAGGTAAGAGGTATCTGTTTTTGGGGGACTGTGGCGGCGTGAGGGGGGGGGGGGTTGGCTATCCTGGGGGTATAGCTTTTCAGTGGCAGGGACATCCTTCCTTCCTTCAGAGCAGCTGGGGGGGTGCCTCTGCAAGTTTAAAGTCCAGTTGAGGGGGGGGGGTCTCCCCTCGTTTTAGCATTATGGTTCACACTGTTGTCTAGCATTACCTTTTTGTTTGCATCTAATTCTTACTTGTTGCTCCAGTGAGTCTGCTCTGTCAATAGGGAAATGGTGTCAGGAGGAGGCTCCCGGATGATTATACCAGTGACATCACAAAAGAAGGAGTTCCTCAGTCTCCAAGCTGCTAGATGAGATGGACAACCCAGAGGTCCAGGACTAGACTGTCTACACTCCAGGAATTACAATTAGCAGGTAAGTCTAATTTCATCTTATTCACATTCTAAGGAGGTTGATAATGTCTGACAAGGGTATGGTCTAAAAATCTGCAGAGAAGACATTTATTAGCTTTCTGAGATGAGCAAAAGTGCACTTTTTGTCCTTGATGTTATAACAGTACTCCTATGTGAGAAGTCTAAAAAGGCACCTATTTTAAGGGCCCCTTTTACTAAAGCCCATTAGCTGGTTAACGGGCATTTTGATGAGCGGCAATAGGCCATCCATGGCATTAATGCACAAGGTGGTCCACAACCGCATGCTAATACGCTTGTTAATCGGCCAGCGCGGGATGGGACAGGGAATGGTCGGAGTGTGGGCGTGGAATGTGCGAGAGCCAACCTTGATGGTAGTGTATCGCCTAATGTGGGCCACCTAACGACTCCTCTATAGGAGCTGCTAAGTGATCCCATCATAGCAGAGTGCATACTGTAGTAGGCCAGCACATGTTAGCTGTCAGTCACATATTGGACACGCCCTGACAGCTAACATGGAGGCTTTGAAGTTAACGCACATGAGATCAGTAAGTTAATGGCAAATCCTTAACAGGAATTAGTAAAAGGATCCCTAAGTCTAATTTATAAAGCCAGCATAGATGCTTATGTGCCTTTATAAAATAGACTCCCAGAATCGGCCTCAATATTGCGCAAATTTAAACACAAATTTATACCTGTCTGAAAAAGCCATAAATGTGTGCGTGCACTCAGTGAGGATATGTTTATAAGGAGACGCCTACTTTTCTTTATAAAATACTAGTTTATGTGGCAGAGATTGTGCTGTAAGTTAAGGTCCAGACATTTAAGGCCTGATATTTGAACGGGATTTACATGGTTTACAGCCCTCCTAACTACCCTATGCGCCCCAATACTATCCGGTTAGTATCAGGGCGTGTTGGGGTATTCTGGAGTGGAGCAGAGGTGGAGACTGCCGCTAATCAGGTAGCGGTGATATTGCAATGCTACCCGGTTAGAGAACCGTGGCTAAAACTAGGCCAGCCTTTGGCTCACCTAGTTTTAGCAGCGAATGCTAATTGTATAGCGGTGCAATATTGCTGCTACCTGGTTAGGCTCTGCGGCGGCTTCTGCTTTGTACCAAACCCTGATATTCAATGCTATTGCCGCGGCATTGAATATCCAGGGTTAGGGGTGAGTGGGCAGGGCTGTGCGCCATAGCGACGCATAGCCTGCCTAGTTGAATATCTGGCCCTTAAATCATATCTAGAGCTGGTGTAAATTTCCGGGCCTATATTTTTCAAGTATGCATGTAAATTATAGTGTTTTATAATCTACACATGTGCTTGTGTGCTCCACCCTTGCTCCACCCAAACTTCACCCGTGAGCATGTGCACTGGCAAATTATGTGTCATCAAATCAAAACTCATACTTTTATGCTGACTGCTGTTTTATAAGAGGTCATTTACATACATATATGGCTACATTTGTGTGTAAATGACTAAAAGAGCCCCTTCAAGGCCTAAATATGGCACAAAAAAATGCGTATCCCCAATATGTGTACCAGTGCATTTTGTGAAGTATCCACATACATCGCAATTCTGCCTTCATTTCCACCCAAATTATGCCCCAGGAATGCCTATGTGCAGATTATGTGAAAGTAAGTGCACTTTTTCTGTATTCCTACTTTTTATGCACATAACGCAGCCATCAAAATTTATGAAAGCCTTTTACTGGGTTTAAAACAGACTTTGGAAACCAAAACTTTCTAAAATTAACTCTTTGAATATAGGATGTGATTATAACAGGACACCTATGTGAGAAGTCCAAAGATGCACCTATTTAAGTCAGTTAAAACCTAGCTCTTTCAGCTCGCTTTTCATGGGAATCTTGGAGCTGTGAAGTGATGGGTCCTGCGATATCTCCTCTCTTAACCCCTACACTTTTCCTTTCCCTTCCCTTCTTCCTTCTTACTCTCCTCCTCTCTCTCCCCAAATGTTGATTTTTATGTTGTAAACTGCCTTGATGTACTCCCCTGAACGGAAGGCGATATAATAAATGGTCATAAATAAATATATTAATTGTATTCATCTGTAGGGGTGGACAACCTTTGAGTGCAAAGGTTTTAAGGCCCAGCTTTGAGAAAATCGAGCCATTGGTGATCACCATTTCATGATGACTGTGGGGACAAGTGAGCCTCTTGCCTCCTTCTGCTGCATCTTGGTTGTGTCTGAGAAGGTGGGTGGGCAGCCTTGGCACGGACCAGCACCCACACCATTTACTCGCTGATGGCTCATAAAGCAGTGGAAAGGCCAAGCAACTGTCAGTGCTGACGGATTTATCTCAGGCTTTGAATATTTTCCCCAGATCGTTAAACAGATGATAAAACACATGCACAGCTGTAAACGCTCCTGACTGCATACAGTACATACAGAGCTGTGGCCCTTTGCATACACACATTAGTGCTGGCCCACAGATGTCTCTAATTCTTTACAATTATAACGCGAGCCCATTCTTTACAAATCGATGAGAAAAAGAGAGAATGAAAGCATGGAAGAAAACAATGTAGCCATAACACTAATGGCATGCAGAAAGAAGTGAGAGTTAAAAAACCCCTGAAGGAATGGGTCCTGTTTTCCAGTGCCAGTTTTCTGTCTATTTTAACATATTGAACCATTTAAGGTACTTTTATGTTAACTCTTAATTAAAAACATCTTAATTTCCTATTGGGAAAATAAGGTTTTCATGTTTTCCTTCAACCTGCTTAACTCAGCTGGGAGTAATTCAGTCCTTGACTTCTTTGCCTTTAAGGCAAGAAAAATGATACAGAGTGCATGGTAATGATGTCACTTCCTGTAAGACATAGAAAGGTATTTGGTTTGAGCATGAGGTCACATCCTCCCAGGCATTTTGATGATACTGAGGGGATGGATCCTTATTTCCCAGTTCTGGTTGCAGTTCTACAGGATTGTATATGGAACGATTTGGTATAATTTCACTGAATGTTTTTGAGATGCAGCTAGCTGTCAGGAGTTTTTCCTAATGTTCCTTTTCTGTTGGAGAACTTTGCTCCAAACTAAATAAAAATGAAGTGTTGCCTCTGACAAATAAGTGTGCAGTAGTGCTTTTCTCCCTTCTAAGTACAGCTAACTACCTACACCCTATAGCACACTCTTATCCACTGAAAAAAGAACCTGCAAAGGCCTGTGCTTGTGGTGTCTTTATAACTATAATCTATTATTTCTCAAACGGCAGAGGTTTTAATCTGATCCTCAGTCAGCCTTCAGTGGATATCCTAAAACAAACTGTCTACTATTACTACTTAAGAACAGAAGATATGCCATACTGGATCAGATCAAGTGCCCATCAAGCCCAGTATCCTGTCAGGGCCGGCCCGTCCATTGAGCAAGAATGTTTTTTGCACAGGGCCCCGCGTTTCAGGGGGCCCCGCGCAAAAAACATTCATTAGCCCAAGTACATTTAAAAAAAAATACCGGCTGCTGCTGCTGCTGCCGCCATGGCAGTGGCAGAATCAAACATCAATGCCGCGGGGCCCCGACTGCCCGGCAGAACCTCCCTCGAGCATCAGCTCCCGAATCCCTCCCAAAGCGCGGGCTTTCAGAGCCGCGAGAGCTTCTCTGACCTCTCGCGGCTCTGTTAATCCCGCCGGGGCTGATGGGGGGAGGGGGTTAGGACTGGTAATGGGCTATGGGGGGGTTAGGACTACTAATGAGCTATGGGGGGACTAAGACTGGAAGTGGGCTGATGGGGGGAGGGTGTTAGGACTGCTAATGGGCTATGGGGGGGGTTAGGACTACTAATGAGCTATGGGGGGGACTAAGACTGGAAATGGGCTGATGGGGGAGGGGGTTAGGACTGGTAATGGGCTATGGGGGGTTATGACTAGGAATGGGCGATGGGGGGAATAATACGGCTGATAGGGGAGGGGGTTAGGACTGGTAATGGGCTATGGAGGGGTTAGGACTACTAATGGGCTATGGGGGGGCTAACACTGGAAATGGACTGATGGGGTAGGACTGGTAATGGGCTATAGGGGGGGCTAGGACTGGAAATGTGCTGATTGGGGGGTTAGGACTGGTAATGGGCTATGGGCTTGCTAAGACTGAAAATGGGCTGATAGGGGGGTTAGGACTGGGAATGGGCTATGGGGGGGCTAGGACTGGAAATGGGCTAATGGGCAGGTTAGGACTGGAATGTGCTGTGGGGAGGCTACGACTGGAAATGGGCTGATGGGGGTTAGGACTGGTAATGGGCTATGGGGGGGCTAAGACAAAATGGGGTGATGGGGGGCTTAGGACTGGTAATGGGCTATGGGGAGGCTAGGACTGGTAATGGGCTGAGTGAGAGGGGCTAGGACAGGAAATGGGCTGATGGAGGGCTAGGATGGGACTGGAAATGGGCTGTTGGGGGGGCTTGGATTGAAATGGACTCATGGAGGGGTTAGAACTTGAAGTAGGCTCATGGGGGGCTTGGATTGGAAATGGGCTGAATGGAGGGGAGCTAGGATTTGACATGGGCTGATGGTGGGGCTAGGAAAGGAGTAGAAATGGGCTGATGGGGGGCTGGGATTGGAAATGAGCTGATGGAGGGACTCAGATGGGGGAGTTAGGACTGGAAATGGGCTGATAGTGGGGCTAGGATAGGACTAGAAATGGGCTTATTTTATTTATTTTTTTTATTTAGCAAGCATTTGTAGCCCGCTCCTTCCAGCGATCAGAAGCGGGTAGGATTACTATTGTGAAACTGCCGAATCAAGGCAGGTACAAATTTTGTTTACATACAGATTGTCAGAAAAGCACATCATACAGAGTTAACACTTCTTAGCTATGGGGGAGTTCATTTACATATATACATAAATACATATATACAGGATAATCTTCTTGGACACAGTGGTCAGGGGCTGCTCCATCTGTGGGTTTAGTTCAGGTTGAAATGTGATTGGAAAATGTGCGTTTTGAGTTTCTTTCTGAAGTCTAGAAGGTCATTGCTAGCTCGTAGTTCTGGTGGGAGTTGAGCTTATGGGGGGCTAGGACTGGAAATGGGCTGATGCGTGGCCTAGAAGGGAGCGGATGCTGGGTGGGGCTGGAACTAGAAGGGAGCTGATGTTGGGGGAGGATTAGAATGGGATAGAGCTGGGAGAGTGAAAAAATATTTTGTGTGGGAGGGAAGACAAATCTACAATTGGCCGGATATTGGGAGAGTAAGTGGGGATTGAGGATGGAGGGGTAAAATTTGAGTGGTTGAAATAGGAATGAGGAAAGAGCAAAAGGAGAAAGATTAGTATGTTAAAGCAGATGTAGAGAGAGAATGGAAAAAAACTAGAAGCGTGAAGAAAAGACAAATGAACAACAGACGATGGAGAGTTAGCAGAAGACACAAAGAAACCAGAAGAAAGTGGCTGGAGCAATTGCAACTGGAAAAAAATGCACAAAAGGTAGAAAAATATCTCTTTATTGAATTTATTAACTGAAATATGCCAGCTCTGGGAAATGTGCATCATTAACGTCTGTGCTTTGTTTAGTACAAGAGGAAATTAATTTATTTCTACAGTGTTGTTGGGCTTTTGGGGTTCCCAGTTTAATTATTGTCTTCCTGTTTCTAAATTGTGATTCCTTGTTTGGTGATGGTCTATGTTCTGCATGTGTAACTGAGCTGAGGTATTCTGTTTATGTAATTCCTATTTGACATTGCCACTTGTTCTCTTTCCCCAGTAGGTCATGTATTGTTATTCTCTGAAATGTATTGGTTTAATATTTTCAGTGTAGCCTTTTGATAGGTAGGGTCTTGTGCTTTGTGAGTCCTGGTAGTGCTGTTATGATACGGCGGGTTTGCTATGGGTTCTAAATGGGCAGTGTTTGTAGTAGTTCCTAATGTGCCTGGCAGTTGGCACTGGATTATAGTAATGTAGAAATCTTTTAGTCTTTCTTTATCCAGACACTCATTAAGAGGCATGTTTACTAAAAGTTAGTGTAAGGTAACATTATGTAAATATTTATGCAAATGAGTTCCCTTATGCAAATGAGGCCCCGCACCGAGTCTCCGCACATGGCCCTGCACCCCCTTTGGGCCACCCCTGTATCCTGTTTCCAACGGCAGCCAGTCCAGGTCACAGGAACCTGTTAGGTTTCCAAAAAGGTACCAAGATTCCATGTTTATTCCTGGGGTAAGCAGTGGAGTTGCCCGTTCCCCTTTAATAATGGTTTATGAACTTCACCTCCAAGAACTTGTCCAAACCTTTTTTAAACCCAGCTACACTAACAGCTTTTACTACATCCTCCAGTAACAAATCCCAGAGTTTGATTATGCGTTGAGTAAAAAAACATTTTCTCCTATTAGTCTTAAATGGGCTAACATGTAGCTTCAATGTGTGTCCCCTAGTCTTTCTACCTTTCGAAGGAGTAAACAACTGATGTATGCTATCTGTTCTACTCCATTCACTATTTTATAGACCTCTTTCCAGAGCTGGCCCATCCACTAAGTGATCTAGGTGGCTGCCTAGGGCGGCAGATCTCTGTGGGCAGCAGGCCATGTGCTTCAGCACACATGGCCTGCTGCCTTTCCCCATGCACCAAGCCATGCTGTGTTACTGCCCCCCACTGCCATTGATTTCATCTGTAAGGGGTGACGGCTAGGCTTCACAGCAGGCCATGTACTTCGGCACACATGGCCTGCTGCCTCTGAACCCCCAGAGTTATGTTAGAGGGGGTTCAAAAGCAGTAGATCATGTGTGCCCAAGCACATGGCCTGCCGCCGAGCTGAGCCTTGCCCCCCCCCTTCGACCCTGCCGCTGTAATTGGTGGTAGCATGACTCATCACGGGGGTGCAGCTCAGCACATGAGGCAGGGCAACATGGCTCGCGGGGGTGGCATGGCCAGGGCTTCTGCCTAGGGCAGCCCTTGGCCTGGCCCTGCCTCTGTCTTATCTCCCCTCATCCATTTTTTTCCATGATGAAGAGCCCTAACCTTTTAAGCCTTTCCTCAGGGGTATCCATCCATCCCCTTTACCATTTTGGTGGCTTTTTTCTGTGCCTTATCTAATTCTGCTATATCCTTTTTAAGATATGGCAATCAGAATTGCACACAATATTCAAGGTGCTGTCGCACCATAGAACAATACAGAGGTATTATAATATCCTTGATTTTATTCTCCATTCCTTTCCTTATGATTCCTAGCGTTTTGTTTGTTGTCTTGGCCGCCATTGCACACTGGGCAGAGGGTTTCAATGTATTATCTATGGTGACGCCTAGATTCTTTTCCTGGGTGGTGATTCATAATCTGGGACCTTGCATTGTGGAACTGCAGTTTGGGTTGTTCTTCCCTAAGAGGCCAATTCTATTTTGGCTGTCCAATCCCTGTGCGGCCCCTCAGAATTGGGGTGTACAGTAGTAGCACCCGATTCTGATCCCACAGGGGCTAGACGTGCCTGCAGGTTCAGAATCGGGTCTACCGGCCTGGACGTGCAAGCCAGGCCCTGATTCTAATGGGCTGCATGCCCAACATCTTCCCCGGTTAACTCAGCCAAGCTCCGTAATGGAGCCCCAGTGCCAAGGCATCTCGTTGCCATGGCATTGCGGCTCCATTATGGAGTCGCGATCCCAGACCGCCGACGCAAATTTGTCTTTTCCCGCAGCCCAACCCGTGATCTGGCTTCACCTTATCGCCGCCCCCCAGCTCCCGCATCCCCTGTCTATGTGGTTGACCCAGGACATACAGGGCCGACCTCAGAATCGGTCCTGTATGTCCGGGGTCATGACCCGCCCATGCCCCGCCCTCACTCTGCCTCCAGACTGCCCCTTTCCGCCCCCATCTGAGGCTCCTTATACAACAGTGCTGTTCATACAGGGAGCTTTTGCACCGGGAGCAGCAGGGGGTGAATAGCAGGGAGAATGACCTCCTAAGTGCATAACTTTGCACTTGTCCACATCAAACTTCACCTGCTATTTGGATGCCGAGTCTCCCAAGTTTTCAAGATTCTCTTCCAATTTTTCACAATCCTCTTGTGTTTTAACAACTTTGAATAATTTTGTTCTCTCTCATTATTCCCATTTCCAGATCATTTATGAAGATGTTAAAAAGCAGCGGGCCCAGCACAGATCCCTGGGGACTCCACTATTCAACTTTCTCCATTGAGAAAATTGTCCCTTTAGCCCTGCTCTGTTTTCTCTTTTAAACAGTTCCTAATCCACAATAGAACACTGCCTCCTATCCCATGACTTTTAATTTCCAAGAATCTCTCATAAGGGACCTTGTCAAAGGCTTTTTGAAAGTCAAGATACATTATATCATCTGGCTCACCTTTATCTACCTGTTTATTCACACCTTCCAAAATATGGAGGAGATTACTGAGACAAGACTTTCCTTGACTAATCCATGTTGGCTTTCTGCCATTAAACCATAATTATCTACATGTTCAGTAATTTTGTTCCTTATAATGGTTTTTACCATTTTTGCCTGGTACAGACATCAAGATCCCCAGTCTATAGTTTCCCTAATCACCCCGGAATCCTTTTTAAAAATTGGCATTATATTGGCCACTCTCCAGTCCTCAGGTACAACAGATGATGTTAGTGAGAGTTCACAGATTACTAAAAGTAGGTCTGCAATCTCATATTTCAGTTCCTTCAGTCCCCTGGGATGTATTCCATCTGGTCCAGGTAATTTGCTGCTCTTTAGTTTATCAAATAACCGTATTACATCATCTCCAGGAACAAGCAGGAATCAGTCTTCACATATGGGTGACGTTGGCACTGATGGAGCCCGTTGCGGGAACACTCCCCAGCATCCAATAGGAATACCTTTGGGAGTGTTCCTCTACGCATAAGTGGTTGCCTTCCCGCCTTAGCTCCTAGTCTCCTCAATCGTCTTTTTTCTGCAGAGCCATTGGGACCTCGAGTGGTATCGTCAAGTACGTCTCTCGTTTTGCCTTCCCCTTGCCAACATGACTCCCCTTTGATTCTTCTCCAGTTCTGTTTTATTTTACCTTTTTTTATAGAGGGTTTTTTTCACTTTTTTTGTTAAGGCCTTCAGCCTTCCCCTTCATCATTGTGAAACAATTTGACTTTGCCTCAGTCCTTTTCCCAGAAATGGAAAAGCCCCGGAATGTGTTTTAAAAATGCTCGAAGTGTTCCAGTACCATTCTATCACCGATGAGCATAGCTGGTGCCTCAAGTGTTTAGGCCCAGACTACGATGTAAATTCCTTTCCCTCCTGTCGCTACATGACTGCCAGAGGTAGAAAGAATCAGGATACACAGAAGGCTAAGCTGTTTCAAACAGACTCAGCTCCTTCGGTGCACTCCTTAGGGGCGTCGACTCCGTCCAGGTTCTCCTATATCTCTAAATTGCCACTTAGTTAAAAAGACAAATATCGAGCCGAGTCTCCAGTGCAGAAGAATAAAAAAACAAGCATCAAGCCGAGTCTCCAGTGCAGAAGGATAAAAAGACATCCACATCGAGTTCATCGACCTCAGGGTCAAAATCGGACACAGAGTATCAGCATCATCACCGACACTCCTCTCACTCCGATGCAGACTGTCCAGCAAAGCAGTCCTGGCAGGAGGCCTCACCCTCCAAAGCCGCCATGTGGCTCGGGGATGTCCCTGAGGTTCAATCCTTGGTGGAGCCCCCAATACTGGCATCAGGAGTTGTGGCATTCACAATTATGTCCAGAGCCACTCTTCTGGTACCGATGCTCAATGACTGTGTCATTGCATCAAAAAGAGCATTGCTGCACTCCTTGCACTAGTGATACCGATGGCATTGGGGATGTCGAAGTCTGCACCGGTTCCATTGACACTGGCTGCCTCAGAGGTACCTCTCGATACCCTTCTGCAGGCATCGCCTGTGTTGCATTGTTCCGTGGACCAACCACTACCGAGGTCTTTGGTGCCACTGCACTCAATACTCTCAACATCGAAACACCCTTCCCCCAAGCAGCGGAGGTATAGAGGCCCTCATAGAGATTACTTTGATTTCCTTCTAGACTCTGATTCTGTGCCAAAGCCCTCCAATTCCAAATCCATTGATTCCGATACCAACAGGGATGTTTGTTTATTCAATTTGATATACCGCCCTTCTGTGATAAGCAAGGCGGTTTACATTTCATAAAATACAGTAGAGGCACGAGGCCTAGCGGAAAAGGAAAGGAACTACAATCAATGACAGGACAGTAGAAGAACAAGAGAGAGAGGACAAGACATAAGTGAGACAGTTATATAAAGGGTGAGAGGAGGTCGAAGGCCAGGGAGAAAAGGTGGGTCTTGAGGTTACGCTTAAAGGAGGCATGATCGGGATCTAAGCGGAGGGAGGGGGGAGGGAGTTCCAGAGGGCCAGACCGGTGAAGAAAAAGGCAGAGGAACGGGTGGAATGCAGATGAGCAAGGGAGGGGGAGGGGAGGTTAAGGCGGTTGAGGTGAAAGGAGCGAGGAGTGTGTCTGGGAGTGTGAAATGTAATGAGATCAGCTAGGTATTGTGGGGTGCTAGTGTGGAGAGCCCTGTGCACAAGAGAGAGTAGTTTGAATTGAGTGCGGAAGGGGACCGGTAACCAATGAAGATGAAAGAGAAGGGGTGTTACATGGTCTCTGAGGGAGGAGTGGGTAATGAGGCGTGCGGCAGTATTTTAAATCCTTTGAAGTTGTGCCTATTGAGATTTGGAAAGGCCAGTAAGGATAGAGTTGGAGAAATCAACACGTGACATGACAAGAGAAAGTAGCAAGGTTTTGAGGGCAGACGGGGAAAGAAAGGGGCGGACTGCACGGATCTGACGGAGAGAGAAAAAAGAGGACTTAGTGATGTGAGAGATGTAGGCCTTAAAGGAAAGATCAGACTCAAAGAGTACACCCAGGTAACGAAAAGTAAAGACCAGAGGTATGGGGGTGCTAGAAAAAGACGGGGCCAGCGAGGGGGATGGGGCACCGTGGGAGAACCAGATAGCAATAGTTTTGGTTAGGTTGAGGTAAAGACAGTTCTGAATCAGCCAGTTAGCCACAGTAGAAAGACAGGAGTTCAGTGCGGAGAGATCAGGGCAAGAGGGAGAAGTGTGGTGAAGAAGAACTATGCCATCTGCGTAATAAAATGCAGAAACACCAGACTGTTGAATTACTAAAGCGAGAGGAGCCAAGAAGAGGTTGAAGAGCAGGGGGGCCAGAACAGAACCTTGGGGGACCCCACATGGGAGAGGGAGAGTGTCTGATGCAGTAATGGAAGGAGAGGAGGAGAGAACAGCACAAGACCGGGAGGAAAGAAAGGAGTGGAACCAGCGGTAGACGGTGCTGCAAAGACCCGCTTCCCGTAGGCGGAGAAGAAGAAGGGAGTGATCGACTAAGTCAAAGGCAGCAGAAAGATCAAGAGCTACCGCCACCGAAATATCCCCGCGATCGTGAGCCACATGCAGTGCATTAGTGAAAGCAAGCAGATCCGTCATCTCCTTATGAGCGTCAAAGGACATGTCTTTTCAAGATTTTATTAAAGACATGGCGACTGCCCTGGATGTATCTGTTGCTCCGTTTGTTTTTCAAGCTAATGCTCAGGAGTGTACAATATTGTATTTCCAAGCACCATTGGGTAAATATCAATTACAACTCTCCTATTGTGGTCACAATCCCCTGAAGAAGGCCTGTGCGGCCAAAACACGTGTAGGGTTGACACCTCAATAAAATTGGGTTGACTCCTCAATAAAATTTGTTCCTTCCAAGGGTTCTTCGCTGCCTGCTCCTTCTTTGTGTATCTGTGGCTACGGACACAGAACCCAGGACAGAGGAGCTGCACATTCTACAATATCCATCGGCACTGGTGCATAACATCTTGAAAGATTTGATGGCTAGAATGTGGTAATCTCTTATGTCAACTCCTGCAGTCATCAAGAGGCTTGATATTCTTTACAGAGCCCCTCTTTCTCCAGAGTTTCAAAAAACTCAACTCCCTCACCACTCTATGGTAGTGGAGTCTGCCATGAGAAGGCTCAAAAGCCAAAAGAACCACTCATTGGTTCCTCCTGGAAGAGAGGCCAGGACCCTCGATGCTTTTGGCAAAAAGGCTTTTCAAAAGATTAGAATGTCACTCAATGTTCATCATCAGGATTTAGTTATCATCCAGCCAGATATCTTCTTTATCAACTCACTCTTATGGTCAGAACTCTTTTTCAATCTATGCCCATCAATTTATCATATACAGAGAGTGTAAGAGAAGGTCTCATACTTAATGGCACTGTTTTAAGACATTAAAATGTCAAACTAATGTGCCCATTTGCATCAATGACCTATTCTCAACACCCTTTAAAATATCTTATTCCTCAGGGATGTCTCAAGAGATTTGGCAGAATTTACCACCTTACTGCCCCCTGACAGACAGGCAGTTCATCAGATTTTAGTTGCACATGCCCAGAACACTTCAAATTTTTTAACAAGGGCAACTTTTGATGCCTTTGAAGCCAACAGCAGGGCTGCTGCTACTTGCGTTGGAGCTAGAAGAACAGCCTGGCTTCTGGCATCTGATCTGGAACAATGGGTCCAAGATAAGTTAATCAACATTCCATGCAATAGGGAGAATCTTTGTGACCAGAGATGGAGGGAAAAAGCAGGCGAGATAGAAACGGATGACCTCACCAATAAAAGGCCTTCTAGAAAGATGATAGATCCTTCTAAAAGGAAGACTGCCACCAAAAAACCCTTCTTCCCAAAGAAGAAGCATTATTATCCACCCTATCACTTCTATTCCTCCTACTCTGCTCCACAACTACAGAGACAGCAGGGCCAAAAACAAGCTAGGCAAGCCAAGATTACCAAACCACAGCCTGCTCAATCAACTCTGAGTTTTTGACTCCTTTCTAAGGAGCATGGCCAATTCTCCTATGACTTATCCACCTCCTTCCAAGATCCCAGGGAGACTAGTCCATTTCGCACACACCACTGGAGAAACATCACCTCAGAACCCTGGACATTACATCTAGTAGGCCAGGGTCTACAGATGAAATTCAGAGATGTTCCACCCACTCATTTTGTAGGCCAACCCTCCTTAGATCTCCATCAAACCACCTTGTTAGAACAGGAGATCCACTCTCTACTAATGCAGGAGGCAATAGAGGAAGTGCCTTTTACTCAACAAGGCCTGACTTCTACTCCCGATGCTTTCTTATCCCAGAGAAGACAGTAGGCCACAGGCCTATACTAGATCTCCGAAACCTCAACTAATTCCTTGTCAAAGAAAAATTCAAGGTGATTTCTCTGGGTACCCTTTTCCATACCTCCAACCAGACAATTGGCCTTGCTCCTTAGACCTAAAGGATGCTTAAACTCACATACTCATCCACCCAGATTACAGAAAGTTCCTCAGATTTGTATTTTGGAACGATCATTACCAATATCAAGTCCTTCCTTTCGGTTTGTCTTCAGCACCCAGAGTTTTTCACAAAGTGCCTAGCTATGATTGCAGCTTATCTTTGAACTTTGGGGATCTTTCTGTACCCCTACTAAGATGATTGGTTTCTAAGGGCAGATACCGTTTTGGCAATCACTACTGCCCTCAGACTGTCCACATCCCACAGAAATTAGGTTTTGTCATAAATTATCCAAAATTGCACCTCACTCCAACTGAAAACCTAGAGGTCATAGGAGCTCGACTAGATACAACTCAAGCTTGGGCATTTCTGCCAGATGACTAATGTCCTTGGCATCACAGATTTAACAACAGGAGTCAGTAATGGCCAGAACATTCCTGCACCTCCTAGGTCACATGGCTTTCATAGTCCATGTCATTCTATATGCTTGTCTCAACATGAGAATAGCGCAATGGATTCTCTCACAGCAGTGGAAGCAGTCCACAGACCACCTGTCCGATTATATCACCATCACGCCTCAGATGAGGTCAGCCCTGCAGTGGTGGAGCAAACTGCACAACTTCCTCGTAGAGTTACCTTTTCAATGGTCTGTACCACAGTGTACCCTGACGACCGATGCATCAAAGCTAGGTTGGTCTTATGACCCAGGGCCTATAGACTTTGCAAGAGAATCTCCTACACATCAATCTCCTGACCTCGGAGTAATCTTCAATGCCATCCGGGTCTTCTCTGCACATCTAAGGGGCCACTCAGTCCTCATTCAGATGGACAACCAGGTGGCCATATTTTATGTAAACAAAGAGGGAGGAACGGGCTCTCTCCCCTTATGCGCAGAGGCCATCCGATTGTGGAACTGGGCAATCTCAGGAGATTCACCTTCATGCAGTGTACCTTCCAGGAACAGAGAATTCCTTAGCCAACAGACTGAGTTGCATCTTCTATCCACATGAGCGGAGGCTGGATCCTCAAGTAGCTCAACACTTGTTCCAGCTTTGGGGGATGCCAATAATTGACCTCTTTGCTTCTTCTGTCAATGCTCAGCTACCTTGGTTTTGCTCCAGGATCCCTTCCTTTCACAGGGAGAGCTCGGATGTGTTTCTCCTTCAATGGGGACAGCATCTTCTCTATGCTTTCCCTCCTCTCCCCCTCATAGCAAAGACACTATTCAAACTACAAGCCGATGGGGGAATGATGATCCTCATTGCCCCTTACTGGCCCTGACAACCCTGGTTTCCCCTACTTCTTCAACTTGCTCGGAAACCTCCCCTCAACCTCGGTTACTCTCCCAACCTTCTCTCTCAGGAACAGGGGACCCTCCTGCATCCCTAACTCAAGACACTTCGCTTGATGGCCTGGCTGCTTTCAATTCTCCCTCACTCTCTAATGTTTTTCTAACGTTCATGTATATAGTTAAATTAATCTTATATCACTGTACATAGTTTACATTGTTTCATGTAACTGAGTTTGTATCTGTTTTGTACTACTCAAATAGTTGTTATTTGTACACCGTGATTGATCTTTTAGAAATTGCGGTATAGAAATTTTCATTAAATAAATAAAATAAATAAATAAGAGGAGGTTTTACAGGTCCTCCTATCTTCCAGAAAAGATTCCACTAGATGCTCTTATGCTTTCAAGTGGCACAGATTCGCCATTTGGTGTTCACAGACAACACTAGATCCTTACACATTCTGTCCCAGATCTATTTCTATACCTGCTCCACTTATCCTCCTCTGGTCTCAAGACCAACTCTGTAAGGGTATATTTATGTGCCATTGCGTCCTCTCGCCATATGTTGGAAACCATTTCATCTCAACACATCCCTTGATGGCTAGATTCATGAGGGGTTTTCTCCTGGGATTTAAATGTTGTTCTTGCACAGCTCATGCGCAGTTCTTTTAAACCATGGCATCAGCCTCTTTAAAGTTCTTAACATGGAAAATCCCTTTTCTCATTGCAGTTACCTCTGCTCGTAGGGTCAGTGAACTGCAAGCTTTGGTGGACTAAACTCCATATGCCACATTCCACCACGACAAGGTATTCCTTCGGATACATCCTAAGTTCTTAATGAAAGTCGTCACCTCCTTCCATCTGAACCAAATCCATCTCACTACCAACATTCTTTTCAAGGTTTCATACCTCCCCGGTTGAAGCAAAATTACATACTCTTGATTATAAGAGAACATTAGCATTCTTTCTGGACTGTACTAAGGCTCATCGCCAAACCTCTAAGTTATTTGTCTCTTTTGACCAAAGTCATCTGGGGCTACCAGTCTCTAAGAGAACAATTTCAAACTGGCTTGCAGACTGCATATCTCTTACTTACTTGCAAGCTGGTCTATCTCTTCAACACCATGTCACTGCCCATAATGTCTGAGCCATGGCTAACACTGTAGCTAACCTCTGTTCTGTCCCTGTTTCTGAAATCTGTCAAGCAGCTACCTGGTCTTCACTTCATACCTTTACAACACACTATGGCCTGGACAAGGACTCCAGAAGTGATGCTCAATTTGGTCAATCTTTTCTATGTAATCTTTTTCAAATTTAGACAACTTGCCCTTCGCCCTCTGGTCTACCTCACGAGGTGTGCTCCAAAAGAGCGGAGTCTATTCAATCCTTGTTGCAATCTCTAGTTGTGCCAAGACTCTTCTCTCGCTCGTCATTCTGTGACTAGGGAGTCCCATATGTGGACTGACTTCCTGCTTGTTCCTGGAGATAGTGTAGTTACTCACCTGTGACAGGTGATCTCCGGGAACAGCAGGAATCAGTCTTCACAACCCGCCCACCTCTCCTTCAAGTTGTAACATTTTTTATTTTTATTATTATTTTCTCTCTATTTTATACACCTGACTGAGGAGACTAGGAGCTAAGGCAGGAAGGCAACCACGCATGCCTGGAGGAACGCTCCCAAAAGCTTTCCTATTGGATGCTGGGGAGTATTCCTGTGCCGGACTCTGTCGGTGCCAACGTCATCCACATGTGAAGACTGATTCCTACTGTCCCCAGAGATCAGCTGTTACAGGTGTGTAGCTACGCTTTCACAATTTATGGAGATGTGCTTCAGTTCCTCTGATACATTACTTTTAAATATCATTTCTGGCATGGGTAAGTTTCCCACATATTCTTTAGTAAACACTGAAGCAAGAATTCATTCAGTCTCTCGCTATGGCTTTGTCCTCTCTTAGTTCCACTTTTGCCTCTCTATCATCTAACAGTCCAACTTGCTCTCTCACAGGTGTTTTGCTACAAATGTACTTGGAAAAAGTTATTATTATGCTCTTTTGCTTCCATGGCAGCCTTCTTTTCAAATTCTCTCTTTGCCTGCCTTATCAATGCCTTGCATTTAACTTGCCAGTACTTATGTTGTTTCCTCTTTTTATCATTTTGGCTCTATTTTCCATTTTCTGAGGGATTCTCTCTTAGCCTCTCTGACTTCACCTTTAAACTGTGCTAGCTGTTGTTTGGTCTTCCTTCCATCTTTCTTAAAGCATGGAATATATCTGGTCTAGTCTGCCAAGATAGTATTTTTAAATAATGCCTCACGCCTGATGTCAACTCTTAACCTTCCTTTTAGTTTTTTCTTAACCATTTTCCTCATTTTATCATAGTCTCCTTTTTGAAAGGTAATTGCTAGTGCAGTGGATTTCCTTGTTATCCTCCTTCCATTTATTAAATAAAATGTGATTGTACTACTTTTCTATGCCTATTGTAGTTCTTTTCCTTATTTGATTGTATAGTTAATTTTAATTTCTTAACCTTAATTTGTTTTTTTGATTAGTTTGTTTTGTAAATCACACTGTATGGCCATTACCAGAGGACGGTATACAAAAGGTGTGAATAAACAGGTAGACATAGGTGAGCCAGTTAATATAGTGTATCTGGATTTTCAGAAAGTCTTTGACAAGTTCACTCATGAGAGACTCTTGGCGAAGTTAAAAAGTCAAGGGATAGGAGGCAGTCTACTATTGTGGATCATGAACTGGTTAAAAAATAGAAAGCAGAGAGTAGGTCTAAATGGCCAATTTTCTCAATGGAGAAAGGTGAATAGTGGAGTACCCTAGGGATCTGTGCTGGGCCCGCTGTTTTTTTTAACATATTCATAAATAGCTTGGAAATGGGAAGTGATCAAATTTGCAAATGACACAAAATTATTCAAAGTCGTTAAAACACAAGAGGATTGTGAAAAACTGCAAGAGGACCTTGATAAATTGAAAGATGGGATGTCCAAATGGCAGATGAAATTTAATGTGGACAAGTGCAAGGTTATGCATCTAGGAAAGAACAACCCAAAATATGGTTACACCATGCAAGGTTTCACATTAGGAACCACCACTCAGGAAAAAGATTTAGGTGTCATCCGTATATTACGTTTTACAATAAAGATAAACCTTCTGCCCAGTGTGCAGCTGTGACCAAGAAAGCAAATAGAATGCTAGGAATCATAAGGAAAGAAATGGAGAATTAAACCAAGGATATTATAATGCCTCTGTATTATTCCATGGGGTGACCACACCTTAAATATTGTGTGCCATATCTTAAAAAGGATATAGCAGAATTAGAAAAGGTACAGAGAAGAGCTACCAAAATGGTAAAGGGGATGGAAGGATACCCCTATGAGGAGAGGCTTAAAAGGTTAGGGCTTTTCAACCTGGAAAAGAGACAACTGAGGGGAGATATGATAGAGGTCTATAAATTAATGAATGGAGTGTAACGGGTAAATGTAGATTGATTGTTTACACCATCAAAAAGTAGAAAGACCAGGGGACATGCAATGAAGCTACAATAAGAGAAAATATTTTTTCATTCAACGCATAATGAAACTCTGGACTTTGTTACCGGAGGATGTAGTAAAGCCGTTTAGTGTAGCTGGGTTTAAAAAAGGTATGGACAGGTTTCTGGTGGAAAAGTCCATAAACCATTATTTAAGAGGACACAGGAAATCCACTGCTTATCCTGGGACAAGCATTTTGGAAGCTGTGTACATTTTTTGGAACCTGCCAGGTACTTATGACTTGGATTGGCCACTGCTGGAAACAGGATACTGGGCTTTGATGGACTTTGGTCTGACCCAGTATGGCATTTCTTATGTTCTAAATGCGAGAAACAATAAACGACTTCTCTACTACATCCATGTAAGTCTCATCTATATACCTCTCTTTCTGCCTCAGCTGCTCCAAGTCTGCTCTCTAGCCTCCGGAGATTGGACTTGTTCCCTGAGAGTGAAGAGCTCTTTGCACCTAGTGCACACATAAGGCCTTGCATCAACTGGGTGAAAATCATACATGTAACATGCCGTACAAAAGATTGGATAGCCCCATCTCTCTGCTGGACTGTTGTATGCATCTTAGATTAAAAGATTTCCTTTAGCTATTTAAATTTGTTCAGTTGTTTAAGGTTGCTAAGGGAATAGGGATACTTGAACCAATATAATTATACCTAATAAGTATAAGGTACTTTTAGTTTTCATCTCAAGGTGAACTGCGAAGACTTAATTAATCTATTCCTAAGGCCTAATAGCTGGCTGATTAAGATAATCAGTTAAGGGGGGGGGCGGAGCCTGATGTCCAGCGGGTAAGACGCTTCGCGCTGAAGCTCCCGAGAGGCCTACTCAGAATCCTGACTTAATACCTATACAAACTTACTATTTTGCTCCGAGCTTACCGGGGTACCTCGGGGGGGATGGCGGCCCATAAACCAGCGCGCTTGGACTTCGGGTCTCCTTCTTCTTCACACGGAAAACGCTCCAAAACAGAGGTGTCTTCCCCACAGAAGATGGTTCCACTTCGTGAAAACCCCGAAATGCACCTGGAGATTTTAGAGGAAATACGCGGCGTGAAGGAACTGGTGCAGTCCAATGGAGAAGCGCTTCGAGCCATGCGAGAAGACTTCGGAGTGCTCCAGGACCGACTTGAAAGTCTTTCATTACGGCAGGACAACATGGCGGGGGTCCTCGACTCGCACGCGGTGCGCTTGGGCAAACTGGACAAGGCTGAGCGCCAGATACAGAATCTTCAAAAGGAGTTAGAAGATAGCAATAATCGAGCCCGTCGCAACAATGTGAGGCTCATTGGAATACCGGAGGGGGTGGAAGCAGGAGATATAAGAGAATTCCTGCTCAAAACTCTTCCCTCCTTGCTGAAGATCACTTTTCATAGAGAACTGGAAATCGATCGAGCACACCGTGTTCCTACCCACATGGCGCTCAACCGAACGACCCCCCGGCCTATTATCTTTCGATTACTACGATATCAACAAGTGGAACAAATTTTAAATGCTGCCCGGGCGAATCATCATTTGGAATTTGAAGGTCATAAAGTCTCCTTCTTCCCTGATTTGGCAAAGCCTACCGTTGACCGTCGGAAGAAACTCCTTGCTTTTCGCCCTCGACTTCAACAGCTACAGGCTCGCTTTGGCCTGTTGTATCCAGCGAAGCTCCGAGTGACTCTCCACAACCAAACCAGGACATTCGAAGATCCTGATCTACTATCAACATTTTTAGACTCCAAAGAAGCAGAGCAGATGCGCTAATCCAACAACTTGGACTTATTATCTGCCGGCTCTGTCCGCCATTTTGAAGGGCCCGACGCGGCGGTCATAGCCAAGCACAGAGACTACCTGGACTTTCTTTCTTTCTCTATATGACTTTTTTGTTTTTTGGTCTCCTATCCCTCCATGATGTGTGCCTCGGTCGGATTCGGAGCACGCACAGTTCTACAGGTTATATGTTTTTTCAATTTCGGCCTTCTCTGGGGTTTCTCCCCGCAGACACATGGTCGCCAGTAATTTCTGGGGTTCTGCTTCTTCTCTACCGCACCGCGGTTTTTCTTTTTTAATGTGGGGCGCTTCATTGTATTATATTAGCTTATTTTCTTTCATGTCATGTGTACAGCCAGATACAGTTAATATGAGGGACATTGTGAAATTATGTGCGCTATCATGCTCAGAATTTTTAACCTTTCTGAATGGCCTTATGTAAAATCTTATCACTCAACGTAAAAGGCATCAATAGTCCAATCAAAAGAAAGAAAATCCTTAGCTATCTTAGCCATGAGCATGCTGATTTAGTGTTTCTTCAGGAAACGCATCTAAACTCTGCTGAAACACTGAAACTCAATGCTAAGCCTTACATGGTGGCTGCCTATTCTCCCGCCGTTTCCAAACGGTGTGGGGTAGCCATTCTGGTTAAGAAGTCTTTGCAAGCTACTGTAATGGATACTAGCTCTGACAAGGAGGGTAGATGGGCCCGTGTACACCTTAAGGTTGGAGATAGTGAATTCACGTGTATTTGTATTTATGCCCCGAATGTGGACAACCCTGCTTACTATGCAAGTATTGCGCAGTTGGCACAGGCCTCTGCCAATACTCCATTAATACTTGGTGGTGATTTTAATCAAGTGTTAGACCCTTTGATAGATAGACAACCGCCTAGAACGAGTAGTCCACCCAAGAGTCTTGCTACCCTTACAGCTCTGATGCAAGATCTTGCGCTAGTAGATATATGGAGGCTGCTTCACCCCTCCGACTTAGAGTTCACCTTTTTTTCTGCCCCCCATCACTCACAATCTAGAATAGATTTCTTTCTCATTTCCAAAGCACTGATTTCTCAAGTGGACACGGCTAGGACTCATCCTCTCCATATTTCAGATCATGCTGCCATATCTTTATCATTACATGTCACTGCGCGAGACGATTCTCCCCGAGCTTGGTTTTTTGATAGATCCCTACTAGATCAAAAAGATTTTCAGGTTGATATAAAGGCCGCTATCCAAGATTATTTTCATTTTAACTCACCCCATGACACAGCGAGCTGGGCTTGGTGGGAGGGTTTTAAGGCATCTATCCGCGCAACTATAACTAGCTATCAAATTCGGCAGGGGAAACAAAGAAAGCAGCACTTACTGATTCTAGAGCAGCAGATACAAGCTGGGGAGCGTCTCCTCACGTCCCGTACTGACCCATGTATTTTACTCCGTTTACAACGCTTGCGTTTTCAATACAATCAGCTTTTGTATACTGCTGCTGCTAAAAATATTGAATCACAACAAGGGATATATTACCGGGAAAATAACCGTGCTGGCAAATTGTTAGCAAATGCCCTAAAAGGTCAAAAAGAAGCCAAGCGTGTTACCGCTCTCCGTAATCCGTCGGGGGGGGGGGCTTGGTCACTAAAGATACAGAAATCTTAGAACTCTTTCGTGATTTTTATACTCGGCTTTATCAATCTGAATGTGATTTTGAGCCAGAAGTATTTGAACGCTTACTTTCAGGGGTACAAAGACCGACCCTATCTGACGAAGATAGAGTGGCCATGGACAAACCATTCACTTTATCAGAAATTCATTCTGCTATCAAGAAATGTGCCACAGGTCGAGCTGCAGGCCCAGACGGTCTCCCTGCTGAATTCTACAAAACCTTTAACGCTGACTTAGCTCCAGTTTTGAAACTTTATTTTTCTACTCTGGCCGAGGAGGGATCTCCTTCTGGGTCCTTTTCAATGGCAAATGTAGTAGTTTTTGAGAAAGAGGGGAGAGACCCGCAACTAACAGCTAATTATCGTCCAATTTCCCTCCTAAACGCGGACTATAAAATATTTGCCACCATTCTCTCCACCCGGCTCTCTGATAGGATGTCTACCTTAATACACCCAGATCAATGCGGTTTCATTCCCGGTAGATCAACTGCTGACAATGCTCGGACTCTATGTCATGTACTGACTGCCGCAGTTAATCTTGATCGCCCATTTGTTGGCCTCTCTCACTTGATGCTGAGAAGGCCTTTGATCGCTTAGAATGGCCCTTCCTGTTTGCAGCCCTCCGCTGGTACGGATTCGGAGAAGGTTTTCTCCGTTGTCTCCGCACCATGTATGCACAGCCTACAGCCAGTATCTGTGCTAATGCTTTAAAGTCTCAGCCATTTCCCCTTCAACGCGGTACTCGCCAGGGATGCCCACTGTCTCCACTTCTTTTCGATCTTGCACTCGAACCCTTAGCTTTACTAATCCGGCAATCGGAGGAGATTCATGGAGTCCCCTTCTCTCATAGGGAAATCAAAATTTCAGCATATGCTGATGACCTTATGCTCTTTGTCTCTATAGACTCAGTGCCGGCTGTCCTAGAGCAAATTGGTAAATACTCACAACTCTCCGGTTATAAGATAAATTGGACCAAGTCGGTAGCCTTTCCACTAAATCCTTTGCTTCATCAGGCAGCTATGCAACCCTTTCCCTTTTTATGGCAACCTCGCATGGTCAAATACCTTGGGGTTCACTATTGCTCTCCTTTGGAAGACACTATCTCTTTTAATGCCAAAGACTTAACCTCTAAAGTCCGGGCGCTTACTCACCGTTGGACTCCTTTAACACTTACCTGGTGGGGTCGCCTAGAAACCATAAAAATGATGATTGTTCCGAAAGTGAATTATATTTTAGAAATGTTGCCCTGTCTCTTACCTCGACGTACATATAAAGATATAGAGGGCCTTCTGACTAGATACCTATGGCAAAACAAGACACCTAGGATAGCGAAACATAAGCTGCAAGCAGATAAGGAAAATGGGGGTGTCAGATTCCCTGATTTCCTGAAATACCATCAATCTTTTCTTCTCAAACAAGGCGCTCGTTGGCTGGAAGATCTAGTACCGAGTAGACCTGTGTGGCTAGACATAGAGGAGGACCTTTGCAAACCGATTCCTCTTACTTTTCTCCCTGGTATGACTCTCCCATCAGACTCCCACTATCCACCAATGCTTTTAGACACTTTAGGTGCCTTTAATACTCTTATGCAATCTTTAGACTCCCGACTCTGTCCGTTAGACAGGCTCCCGCTCTGGTACAATACTCGATTTCGAATACAAAATAAACCGATGGCGTGGAGCCCCTGGTACACTAGGGGCATTTGGATTCCTAACCAGTTGTTCCATGATGGTCGCTGGAAAACTTTTAGTGAATTGCAAATTGAATTTGGTCTCCCAGCAAAACACTACTTTCAGTTGGTGCAACTTCAGCATTGTCTTCGGAGTGCTAAGGTGCTCCCGCCATCGGCATCCCCTACACAAGGTTGGTCGGAGACTATCCGATCTATCGGTAGTTCACCGGGTGTAGCATCTAATTTTTACAAAACCTTATGTAATGCTATAATTCGAGGTACCCCTATAGCGCAGAAAGCATGGGAGCGAGAATTGCATGTAACTTTGACCCCGGAGCAATGGAGCCTTGTCTGGAGTAGAGTGACACGGGTTTCTCGATCCGCCTCACTCACTCAGACACTCTTCTTTCTAGCCCACCGGTGTTTCTACACTCCTGACAGATTAGCCAAATGGAACACCACTCAGGGCAATAGCTGTTGGACATGCCATGCGGCCATTGGTTCACTACCTCATGTTATGTATGAATGTCCCGCACTACAGTATTACTGGCGTCGGGTCTGGGGTCGTATCCAGTCTATTTTGCACTTTCAAGAGCCCCTTTCTTGGAGGATAGTGGGACTTCGCTCAGCTGCGGGGATCCCCTCTCTTCCAAAAACGGCTTACTTCCTTTTGGACTTTATGCTAGGCATTGCTATTTCCCTAATTACGAAATACTGGAAAAATAGCTCCCATCTGAGCCCCAATGAATGGTGGAATCATGTCTGTCTCTACAGTAAATATGAACAAATACCTCGTATGTTTGCTTCTTCCGTTCAGACTCCTCATCATCTGTCTAAATGGAAGATGCTCAATGACTATGTTCACACTGCTAAATGCTCTCATCTGACTGTTTAAATTTGTATAAATCTCTGTCCCATGATCATTCTGTATCGTAGATACTCTTTTGTTCGTTTTGATGTACAATCACTGTTGTTTGGAAGCGCTCACATGCTGACATTATCGGCTAGAGAAGAAGCATGGGGGTGGGGGGTAATAGGGTTTGCTTTTCCTTATTGTATACTTGTTTTGTCTCCTTTGGTGTGTTGTTTCTTTTGTTTGTTGCAAAATGAAAATAAAAGTTTAAAAAAAAAAAAGATAATCAGTTAAACCTGAAAGTGAGTAAGATCACGCCTTTCTCCTTAACTAGAGGCTGTAAATAAAGGATTATGCCTGGGATGGGTGGGAGCTGGAGTGGGGGGTGGGAGGGAAAGAAACACTAACTGAAAACTGTCTTGTAACAAAAACATTGAATTATAAAATACACAGATTTTGAGGCAAGATGGCGGCAGGGATCTACTGCGTAAAGGTTGTGCAACACTAACTTGCTGACTAGTCTTGCTTCGTGGCTCCGGAGAATTGATGGGGTGGTGTAAGTGCAAACAAGCCAGCCTACCCTTGTGCTTGGCTGAGATCACCTCTTTGGGCCAGAAGATGTTGGTGGCATGTGGTTTCTCCTCATCTGCGACAGGAGTGGCATCTTCAGTGAGGCCGTTGGATGCCGTGGTCTGGGCGTTTCTGGGGTATGGCTTTCCCTGGAGTAGCATACCCCCCATTAAGAATATAAGATATGCCATATTGGGTCAAACCAAGGTCCATCAAGTCCAGTATCCTGTTTCCAACAGTGGCCAATCTAGGTCACAAGTACCTAGCAGTTTCCCCAAAAGACACAGGTTCCACAGTGCTTGTATTGGGGCCAGCATTGGATTTCTCGGGCCCCCTTTAATAATGGTTTATGGACCTTTCCTCCAGAAACTCGTCGAAACCTTTTTTTAAACCTGGCTACACTAACAGCTTTTACTATATGCTCCGGTAACAAATTCCAGAGTTTGATTACGCGTTGGGTGAAAAAATATCTTCTCTTATTAGTCTGAAATAGCTTACACTGTAGCTTCATTGCATGTCCCCTAGTCTTTCTATATTTTGATGGTGTGCAGTGCGGACCTGTAGAGTTCTCCCCACCGGTTTGCCGACAATCTCACCGGTACAGGGGAATGAAGAGGTCTCCGCGGTTGTATCATCTTCTTTATCATCTCCCGCTGATGCTGCTTGTGGCACTGAGAGTCTAGCGGGGTCATCAATCTGTAGGGGATTTTCCAGCATCGAGTGGTGGAGGTGGCCTGACACCGGTAGTTGGGAATTTGGCTAAACCTGCTAAGATAACATTTGATGCGCTATGGGACGCCCTGGCAACTATGAATATCTCGCTTTTGACTGTTGTGGGGACTGTGAGTATAGACCTTTCAGCTTTAAAAACTACTTTTTCTGAGGCTTAAACACAGGAGGAACAAGCTAGCAGGTTAGCCAGTATGGAAACAGAGGATTGTGTGCTGCCCATGTTAAGGATAAGACTTTGCTCGCTAGGAAGACAGAGTATTTTGAGAATCAAGTCTGTACGAATAACTTGAGACTGTTAAATTTTCCCAAGTCACCTATTCTGTCTCCTTCTGAGATGGTGTGCAGGTATTTCCAGGAGGCTGTTCAGCTTCCTGGGGATAACCTGTCCCCCATCATTAGAGCTCAGTCCCTGGGCGCCAGTCCTCGTGGTTCTGCTTCTGGTAGTGCCCCTCAGGTACCCCTGGAGGATTCTCTTGAGGTGGTTACTGAGTGGATCACCTTGCTTGTAACCCTGACCTTGGAATTGGATAAGTCTGTAGTTCTTTGATCCTATTTCAGGAATTCAATGTGCTGTTTTTAGGTTCTAAAGTTTGCATTTTCCCAGATCTCTCACGTGTTATCTCACTACGGAGGAAGGAATTCCTGGGTCTTAGACCTAGGGTTCTTTCCCTTGCTGGGACCTTTGTTTTAAGATTTCATTCTCATTGTATAATTACCTATAAAGATAATGTTTTTCTTTTTTTGAATCTGGACAGCTAGTAGAATTCCTGGAGGCGAGAGTTGAGATTGTGGTTAACACTGCGTCTAATATGGCTGATGCATAAGTTCTCATCCTGCTATGAATACTTATTTTCTATTAGGGATGATATTTATTTCCCTTGGTTTGTTATTTCCTGGTGCCTTTGTAAGTTACCTTTATATTGTGATCTAAATTAGTGGGAATAATTATTGTTTGACTTTTGTCTGTCTTAAGTTTTTCCTTTTGAATTATTTTATTTATTTACATTCTCTTATATACCGCGCTATTCTGCATCAGTGCGGTTTACATTGAACAAACTAAAATTACATTAAACAGGGCATTATAACTTGGAGATAACTATTTTACAGGGAACATGGGCTATGGAGGGTTAAATGGCTTGCCCAAGACCACAAGGAGCACCTGTAGGACTAGAAACCCCAGTCCTTCCGGCCAAAGGTTGCTGTCCTCTAGTGGGATTTGAACCCCCGACCTTCCGGCCCGAAGTACCTTGCCCCAACCACTAGGCCACTCCTCCACTTATTATCTGATGTACCATTGTTTTTCCTATAAATAAAATACACAGATTTTATCAGCTTTAATCCAAAGAATTCCCTTTTCCCCAAGATTTAGAGAATTTCCCAGCAGGTAACTACTTACAAGTGCAGATTCCTTCCCAGTAGTAGCAGTCCCTCTTGGTAGTCCTACTACTTATCATTTGTATAGCGCTACAAGGCGTACTCAAGGCTGTAGTTATATATGTAAGAGGCAGTCCCTGCTCCTCAAAGCTTACAAGCTAATCAAGATAAACAACGTAACAATAATGTACAACAAGAGTGAAGGGCATCAGGATCCTAAAGCAGCCTCGAAGAGGTGAGTTTTTAACCTGGATTTGAATAGGGGTAGAGAAGGAGCCTGAAGTACAGAAGCAGGTAGTTTATTCCGGGCATATGGAGCACCAAGTTGGAACTAACAAAGTCTGGAGTTGGTAGTGGCAGAGAAGAACACAGATAAAAGGGATCTGCCAGAGGAACGGTGGGATTCCCAGCCCCCTTTGGCACCTGGGACAGGCACCCTCTCCTGCACACTGCAATGCACACACCTCGTCTACTGGGCCCATGGAGGAAGCGTGGCAAGCTTACCATAAAGCTGCCTTGCCGCACTGCCTCCAAGCCTGGCCTTCTTTCCCGGGCTAAAGTCTTGCAATTCATGAGACTTCGGCCAGGAGAGAAGAGAAGGCCATGTCTACAGCGGGGACAGCTCGGCAAACCAGCTTTATGGTAAGTTTGCTGTGTTGCCTCTGTGGGCCCAGCAGCGGCGCACCCCCCTCTCAGCTGGCACCTGGAGTGGGCTGCACCCACTGTCCCACCATCTAGATGGGAGGTGACTAAAGACTGGATAAGTGTCTTAGTAGTGTGTGTGCAAGGGAAGGGACAAATTTTGCCAATGTTATAGAGAAAGAAACGACAGGTATTAGCTATCTGTTGGATGTATGCAGAGAAAGAGAGAGCAGAGTCAAAGATGACCCCAAGGTTGTGAGCTGATGAAGCAGGAAGAAGTGTATTGTTATCTACAGAAACAGAGAAGGAAAGAAGGTGGGAGGTGAGTTTAGGGGGAAAGATAAGGAGCTCAGTTTCGGCTATGTTCAAATTCAGACAGCAGTGAGACATCCAAGCAGCAATGTCAGATAAGCAGGCAGAGATCCGGGCTAAATTCCTGGAGAAATTTCAGTTGTAAAGAGGTAGATCTTGGAGTTTTCAGCATAAAGTTGGTACTGATTACCATGGGAGGAAATAAATGCTCCAAGGGACTGATTGTAGAGAGAGAAAAGGAGAGGTCCCAAGACAGAACCTGAGATACACCAACCGAAAGCAGGATGATAGTAGAGGAGGATCCACCAGAATATATACTAAAAGTGTGATGGGAGAGATAAGTAGGAACCTAGGACAGAACAGAGCTCCTAAATCCAAGCAAAGACGGTATAGGCGAGAAGGGTATTGATCAACAATGTCAAAGCAGCAGAAAGGTCAAGAAGAATGAGGATCAAGTAAAGGCCCTTGGATTTGGTGAGGAAAAAGTCGCTGGAGACTTTGACAAGAGCTGTTTCTATAGAATGTAGAAATACAGAAACATGATGGCAGAAAAAGACCACATGGCCTGTGTAGTTTGCCCTTCCATATCAACCACTCAGGTGTGTCCTAAGGACAGGACTGAGAACTTCTCTGTTGAATGACAAAATGTTGTTTTCAAGGCTGTCAATATTTATTTAATTTAAATTCAAATTGCAGGGCTCCCAAGGAAAAACATTTACAAATGGCTCCTAGAGGAGAGGAAGGGTGACCATCCCCCTTTACAGATCCAGCGGTGGAGAGTACAATTTTCCCCTTCTTCTCTCATTAAGTTGCCTCTCACTGACCTGGTTGATTCCAGAATGCCCTTCAATAATAGTGTGGAAGAGGACTTTGTACTTGCTTATGCAATATGAAAGAGAATGTCTGCTCGGACGGCCACAGCAGTGGGAGTAATTTTTAACAGTGTGGGGGTCCTGTATTCAAATGTTACCCGGCCAATCCGAAAGTCGAGTATTAAACCATTGGCCATGGGGTGCCTCAGGGACCCACTAGCACCCTTGGATTACGATGCTTGAGGAGCAGGGGAATGGTGGTGAAGCAGTGCTCAAAGCTCTGACTATAGTTGTTTATTCTTTACTGTGTTGCCTGGGATGGGGGGTGGCAGAACTAGGGCGGGGAGAAGGGGGGAAGGGTGGGTAAGAGGGTAATATGGCTGGTATGTTGTTTATGGTAGAGCAGGGGTCTCAAACACGCGGCCCGCAAGAGAACTTTGTGCGGCCCGCGACGGAGAGGAAACAACAAAAAAAAAACCAACCCTGGCTTCTGCTGCTGCCGCCGTGGCAGCAGCAGAATCAACTGTCAATTAAAAAAAATAAATCCTGGCTTCTGCTGCTGCGGTAGCAGCAGAATCAGTTGTCCCGCGGCCCCTTCCCGTCTGCCCGGCAGAGCCCTCAGTCAGCTCCATCTGTGGCGGGTTTTTCAAGCTCCGAAGAGAGTATTTCCTTCTCGCGCGACTCTGTTAAGCCTGCCGGGGCTGAAGGAATTCCCATCAGCCCCGGCAGGCTTAACAGAGCCGCGCGAGAGGGAAATACACTCTTCGCGGGCGGCCCTAAAAGCTGCCACTGATGGAGCTGAGCTGAGGGCTCTACTGGGCAGACGGGCAGGGGCCACGTGACAGCTGATTCTGCCGCTGCCACGGCGGCCAGCAGCAGAAGCCATTTATTTATTTTTTAACTGACAGTTGATTCTGCCGCTGCCACTGCAGCAGCGGCAGCAACAGAAGCCAGTTTTTTTTTTTTTAAATTTACCTGGGCTGATGGGGGGGAAGGGGGTTAGGACTGGAAATGGGCTGTTGGGGGGCTAAGACTGAAAACGGGTTGATGGGAGGGTTAGGACTGGAAGTGGGCTGTTGGGGGGCTAAGACTGAAAACGGGTTGATGGGAGGGTTAGGACTGGAAGTGGGCTGTTGGGGGGCTAAGACTGAAAACGGGTTGATGGGAGGGTTAGGACTGGAAGTGGGCTGTTGGGGGGCTTAGGACTGGTAATGAGCTATGGGGGGGCTAGGACTGGTAATGGACTGGGGGGGTTGCTAGGACTGGAAATGGGCTGAGTAGAAGGGGGGCTTGAACTTCAAATAGCTGATGGGGACGGGGTTTTGGAATGGAAATGGGCTGAGTGGAAGGGGGGCTTGAACTGCAAATAGCTGATGGGGAGGGGGGCTTGGAATGGAAATGGGCTGTGAGGGGAGGGAGATAGGACAGGAAATGGGCTGATGGTGGGGCTAGGATAGGACTGGAAATGGGCTGATGCGGGGGCTAGAAGGGAGCGGATGCTGGGTGGGGCTGGAACTAGAAGGGAGCTAATGTTGGGGGAGGATTAAAATAAGATGGGGCTGGGAGAGTGAAATGGAGAGGGGAAAAATATTTTGTGAGGGAGGGAAGAAAAATCTACAATTGGCCGGGTATTGGGAGAGTAAGTGGGGATTGAGGATGGAGGGGTAAAATTTGAGTGGATGAAATAGGAATGAGGAAAGAGCAAAAGGAGAAAGATTAGTATGTTAAAGCAGATGTAGAGAGAGAATGGAAAAAAAATTAGAAGAAGAAAGGACAAATGGACAGCAGACGATGGAGAATTAGCAGAAGACATGAAGAAACCAGAAGAAAGTGGCTGGAACAATTGCAACTGAAAAAAATGCACAAAAGGTAGAAAAATATCTCTTTATTTTGAATTTATTAACTGGAATATGTCAGCTCTGGGAAATGTAACACAAAAAGCAGGAGACGTGTAGTGGTCGCTGGATACTTTATTTAGGTACCCCAACGCGTTTCGGCGAACGCCTTCCTCAGGGGGTATGCAGCTTACATAAATAAAACAAAATAGAAGTAAAAATCAACACAAATATGTTAATACCGCATGCAAATTAAAGGTTAAAAATACAGTTAAAAACAATTTAAAAAACAATTAGAAGATGACGATTAAAATCAAACCATATAATTATGATGCATATAGTGTATTGTAAATAAACATGAAAGAATAGAATATATGTACAGTTATAATGTATTGTGAATAAAAATGATAATCACAATAAATGTAGGCATTACAGACATTTAAAAACATTTAAAAACATTTTGACATATATCCAATTACCGTCGAAATGCAGGGCTGTGTATATTTTCCTTTATTAATTCATCATAATACCATATAGTAAGTAGCTTCCTTGTGTTCCTGTCCTACACAGCCCTGCGTTTCGACGGTAATTGGTTATATGTCAAAATGTTAAGTCACTGATTTCAATTGTGCCAATTTAATAACAAATGTTCTGTAAGATTATAAGCTAAATGTGTTAGCATGTATGCTATGGCCTGTGACTTTTATTGATGTTGTCTGCCACAATAAAGATATTTTAAATAAGTTACCTTTCATGGGGTTAGCTCCTTAACTTAGGCAGCTAGTGCCGATACTTGGTGATAAGCATCTAAGGATAAGGCCCCATTCAATTTTGACTTCACTGTAAATCCCACAAAGCAGAGATTCTCTCTTATATGTACTTATGTGTAAACTGTGAAAATTCTGGTTTGATCTGCAAGCAGAGAAGTGAAGGAGAGAGAGAACCCCCATCTGGATCTAACATAAACAAAGAGGTACTGTTTGAGGAAAATGTCAAGTGTACTGAAAAAGTATCCAGAGTGGAGGCATAGTTCATGCATCGGGGCCTAGATTCCTGGAGAAATTTCAACTGCAGAGATGCTCATTACAAGGGACCGGGTTTGTCCAGTAACAAGGAAATCCTAAATCCTAATGGATTGTGGAGAACAAAATGTTTTATAGACACAGAAGTAGAAATGGAGTACTGTATTAAAAGGAAGAAACAGTGTTTAATCAATAATATACAATAATAATAAAAAAAACCTACCACAAAGCAATTGTTTGTTTTTGCCCAAGTTTGGAATAACGTTTTCTCAGAACACCCCAGAAAGACTGTGGACCCTGTTTACTAAACATTAGCATGTGATATCTGCCACCATGCCCATAGGAATAACATGGGTGCTGTAGCAGATAGCACGTGCTAACATGTAGTAACAATAGCCCTGTGTGTATTATTGGTGAGTCTGAGACTAAGCACCTGAGGTCTGATGTTCAACACGATTAACCGTGATGACTGGAATATTCAGCAGCAGTAATGCAGTTCGTGCCACTGAAGATCCCTGGGCGCTGCCGCTAAACACTCTATGCCAGCATCAGGGTGTTTCAGGGGCGGAGTGGAGGCAGCATCCGGCGATAATTGGGCAGCAGTGATATTCAGCCTTTTGCCACAGAAATAACCTGACTAGCAGCTGAGTATTCCCACTGCCCGCTTAGCTTCCACGCTATCCGGCTGACCTGGATATTCAGTGCTGGTGGTGAGATGCGGCCCCGGCATTGAATATCTGTGTCTTAGGCTCAGTGGTAATGGCTAGAGGGGAGATCCCTTCCTCCATAGAAGAATCTAGCCCTAAAGCAGGGGTTCTCAACCCAGTCCTCGGGACCCACCTAGCCAGTCGGGTTTTCAGGATAACCACAATGAATATGTATGAGAGAGATTTGCATACACTGCCTCCATTATATGCAAATCTCTCCCATGCATATTCTTTGTGGTTATCCTGAAAACCCGACTGGCTAGGTGGGTCCCGAGGAATGGGTTGAGAACCCCTGCCCTAAAGGGAAGAGAGTGCATATTACCGACTGGACAAAATAAATATTTTTTTCTGTGTACTGCTTGTTCAGAAACACCATTATTCTATCCAAAGGGTTTCCTAACTTTGAGTCCTTTCTTTTCCTGATTTTCATCTGTCTTCTTGGTTTTCTTCCCCATTTTGTGCTCAGTGTAGCTTGCACGATTCCAGGACTCAGTATTCCAAAGAGTACTTATGCAGCCAACATCAGTTACTGGCTACCTAACTACGTTTGTTTACATTTCCCATCACACTAAATGGATACATTTTAGCCATATAAGTTGACATAGAGCCGAAATGTATATGTGTATCTAAAGGAGAGCCTAGGACATTCTAGGGGTGGAGCCTAAATGTATCTCTATAGCGGTAATATTCAGCTGCTGTATGGATTAATTTATCCATATGAATGGACTGCACAAATTGCAGTGCTAACATTAGATGAACACCATATCCATAGAGGGCCAGCGAGCCCAGTATGCAAGGTGTGCACTTGCACAGAGCAGCAGTTTGAGGGGACAGCAAAGCCCTGACACTTGCAAAACGTAGCACAGCAGCAGATGATTTTATAAAAAATCCAGTACTTATCAGCATTAAGAGTGGAAGTTTCCTTCTGCTATCATGCCACTGTTTGGATACTGACCACCAGTGGCGTACACATTTGAAACTCATAGCATAAGCTTCCTTTCCCTGCTGCTAATATTATAAGATCTTTCTCGCAAGATTAGCAGCAAGGAAAGGAAGTTCCTGCCATGAGTTGTAAATGTGTGTGCCACTGGTTGTCAGTGGCAGATACAGCAGAGAAAGAAGCTCTTGCTGCTCCTGCTATGGTAAACCTGAAAGGAAAGGGATGGAAGTGAGGAGGAGACAGAAAGCAGGTGCTGGTGCTAGGTTGGGGAGGCAGAATGACAGAATCCAGGAGCAATATGTGGGGAAGAACGGGTAGAATCTAGGAGCTAGAGGCTGGGAAACTGGGGGAGGCAGAAGCCAGGATCCAAGTGTGGGTAAGGTGGGCAGAATCTAGATGATGAGAAATGGGAGACTCGCCTGATCTCCATCAACATATTTAGGAATCTTAGCACTGTTGACTCTTTAGCTCTCTCCACTGCTGTCTTATCACCTCTTTCCTTCACTATATTATCTGAGTTCGTTGATGGAACAGTATCCTTCTATAACACTATACTCTCTTCTCTGGATGCACTTGCTCCTCCCATTCCACGCCTAGTGAGGCATACCATACCTCAACCCTGACTGTCCTCAACAACGTGCTACCTACGTTCCTGTGTCCACTAAGCTGAGCACCTTTGGCTTAAATCACATACCATTGCTGACCACCTACATTTCAAATTCATGCTAATCTCTTTCCAGTCAGCCATAGCACTTGCCAAGCAAGAGTACTATGTCCATCTGTCTAACTCTCTTGCCTCTGACGCTCGCCGTCTCTTTTCTATGCTCAGCTCTCTCCTCAAGGTCCCTTCTCCCCCAATCCATTCTTCACTGCCCAGATATTGGCTGACGACTTCCATGACAAAGTCCAGAAGATTAGCCTTGAAATCTCTGCAGGATCACCTCCACCACATCTTCCCCCTCTTCAATCCCAAATCCTTCCCTCACCTTCGGTCACCCTTTCTTCCTTTTCTGAAATCACTGAGGAGAAAATTGAAAATCTTCTCTCCTCCTCCAAACTTATTACCTGCTCCTCTAATTCCATCCCCACCTGTCTACTAAGCTCTATCTCTTCTGCCATCATCCCTTCCATCTGTCATATCTTTAACCTATTGCTTTCCACTGCAACTGTTCCCTTGGCCTTCAAACATGCTGTGTTTACACCTCTCCTCAAAAAGCCTTCACTAGATTCTACCTGTCCTTCCAGTTATTGACCTCTCTCTCCTCCCCTTTGCTTCAAAACTACTTGATGGAGTGGTTCACCGCCACTGTCTTGACTTTCTTCTCAAAACCTTCTGGACCCACTGCAATCTGGCTTTCGTTCTCTACATTTCACAGAAACGACTCTTGCCAAAATCTCCAGCAACTTATTCCTCACCAAATCCAAAGGCCTCTATTCAATTATCTTCCTTCTTGACCTTTCTGCTGCCTTTGACACTGTTGATCACCACTTTTTCCTTGATACCTTGTCCTTGCTTGGATTTAAGGGCTCTGTTCTGCCCTGGTTTTCTTCTTATCTCACCCATTGCACTTTTAGTGTATGTTCTGGTGGTTCCTCCTCTACAGCCATCCCGCTTTCAGTTGGTGTACTTCAGGACTCTGTCTTGGGACCTCTCCTTTTCTCTCTCTATACTCTGTCCCTTGGTGCACTTATTTCCTCCCATGGTTTTCAGTACCATCTTTATTCTGACAACTCTCAGATCTACCTTTCTGTGTCTGAAATCTCTCCAGGAATCCAGGCCCGGATTTCTGCCTGCTTATCCGACATTGCTGCCTGGATGTCTCACCACTGTCTGAAACTGAACATGGCCAAAACTGACCTCCTTATCTTTCCCCCTAAACTTACCTCTCTTCTCTATTTCTGTTGATAACACTACTCCCTGTTTCATCAGCTTGCAACCTTGAGATCATCTTTGACTCTTTCTCTGCACACATTCAACAGATAGCTAAAATCTGCCAATTCTTTCTCTATAACATTGGCAAATTTTGTCTCTTCCTTTTTATACACACTAAGAGACTTATCCACCCTTTAGTCACCTCCCATCTAGACTATTGCAATCTCCTCCTTGCTGGTCTCCCTCTGAATCATCTCTCTCCCCTTCAGTCTTTTCAAACCTCAGCTGCATGGATAATCTTCCGCTAGCCTCGATATGCTCATATAACCCCTCGTTTCAACTGGCTTCATTGGCTCTCTATCAGTTTCCATATCCAGTTCAAACTTCTCCTACTGACCTTTAAGTGCACTCATTCTGCTGCTGCTCCTCACTACCTTCCCTCTCTTATTTCTTCCTACACCCGTCTTTGGGAACTCCACTCTTCTGGCCAATCTCTTCTATCTGTGCCCTTCTCTTCTACTGCCAACTCCAGACTTCAATCCTTCTACCTTGCTGCTCCTAATACCTGGAGCAAACTACTGAGTCTGTGTGTCAGGCTTCATCTCTAGCCCTTATCAAATCCAGGGTGAAAACGCGCCTCTTCGAGACCACTTTTGGATCTTGATCTGCTTAGTCTTCTGTGTTCCTTACCTTTCCCTAGATATTTATTTATTTATTTGTTTTTTTTTCTTTTATTGTAACACCTTATCTGGGAATCAAGGCTGTTTACAGGGAACAGTAACTTAACAGGTTTACATAGAACTTCTAAATATTTAACAGTTATGAACAATAATATCACAAAGGAGAGTTATAGCCGGTGGTTTTAATGTATTAAGAGTTAGAACTTATATGCAGCAACTTGTATATGGAGGGAGGGAGGAGTGCCGGAGGAGGTATGTGAGGGTGGAAATGTGTGGCATATGTTTCCTAGGTTGTTGCATGGGGGGAGCATTGCTTAGGTGTTGAAGTGTTCTGAATAGTAGTGTTTTGAGGTCTTTGCGGAATTTTGTTAGTTCGTGAGTTTCCCTAATGTTGCTGGGGAGTTCATTCCAAAGGTCGGGTGTGTAGGTGGAGAAGGCTCTGTTGAGAGTCTTTTGGCTCATCCCTGTTATTTCTGCCGGTAGGTCGAGGAGGTTTGTGCTGCATTTTTGCCTTGTTCTGTTGATAGTTGAGGTGCGGATGAGGGATTCTAGGTATGTTGATGATTGATCATGTAAAGTTTTAAATATGTTCATGGTTGATTTATATTTGACTCTGCTGTATACAGGCAGCCATTGTAGATATTTTAATATTGGTGTAATGTGGTCACTCTTATTTGCATCTGCTAGGGTGTGTGCTGCTGTGTTTTGGGCCATTTGTAGTTGGTGAAGAGCCTGTTTAGGGAGTTCTTGGTATATACTGTTGCAGAAGCCCAGTAGGGGAAATATAAGTGCCTGGAGTACAGAGCGGAAATCTGAGGTTGCTAGTAGAAAGCTGAAGGTTGTGGAGTATTTTTATCTTGTGGTATATCGCTTGTGTAGTTTTAGTGATGTGAGGGGCAAAGGTGAACTGTTGGTTGATTGTTATGCCCAGGTATTTCACTTCCTGCTTGGTTTCTAGTTCCTATCCTTGTTCTATATCCTTGTCCTCAGCTGTTGTGTTGTCTGTTTTGATTAGATTCTAAGCTCTGATTTGCAGGGACCATCTTTTACATGTGTCCATACAGCGCTACATACGCCTTGCAGTGTTATAGAAATGATAAGTAGTAGTAGTAGTGGAGTGGAGGAGTAGCCTGGTGGTTAGAACAATTGCCTAGTACCCAGAAGATCAAGGGTTTGATTCCCACTAGCACTCCTTGTGACCTTGGGCAAGTCACTTTATCCTCCATTGCCTTGGAAGAAAAGGCCTGGCAATCTACTTCCAGTGATATACTACCAAGAAAACCCATAGGCAACTGGGTCACCAGGAGTCAGTACTGACTTGATGGCACTAAAAAAAAAGTAGTAGTAGTAGCACTGGGGGTGCAGGTGTGGGTGGAGAGGACAGGAACCAAATGCTGAGTAAAGGCAGGAATGGGCTTACTGGGATGGATGAGAGTAGGAATGGAAGACAGGTAAAAAGAGGGAGATTGAGGACAGAAAGGGGGGGATAAGGAGGGGTGTCTACTAAGCCATTTATCCACTCCTTAGTCACCTCCCTGTAGACTATTATAACCTACTCCTTGCTGGTTTCCCTCTCAATCTTCTTTCTCCCCTTCAATCTGTTCAACGCCCTGTTGCATGGCTAATCTTCCACCAGCCTCGTCATGCTCATATTAGCTCTCTTCTCAAGTCACTTCATTGGCTCCCTATCAGTTTCCACATCCAGTTCAAACTTCTCCTACTGACCTATAAGTTCATTCACTCTGCAGCTCCTCGCTGCCTTTGCTCTCTTATCTCTCCCTACACCCCTCCTCAGGAGCTCCGCTCTTCTGGCAAATTGCTTCTATCTGTGCCCTTTTCTTCTATTGCTAACTCCAGACTTTGCTCCTTTCACCTTGCTGCTCCTTATGCCTGGAACAAACTACCAGTCTGTATGTCAGGTGCCTTCTCTGACCTTTTTTAATTCCAGGCTGAAAACTTACTTCTTCACTTGTCCAAAAAGGTTTGGACAAGTTCCTGGAGGAAAGGTCCATAAGCCACTATTAAAAAGGGACCCAGGATATCAATACTTGACCCAGTACAAGCATTGTGGAACCTGTGTCTTTTGGGGATATTGCTAGGTACGTATGACCTAGATTGGCCACTGTTGGAAACAGGATACTGGGCTTGATGGACCTCGGTCTGGCCCAGTATGGCATGTCTTATGTTCTTATGTTCACTTCCACTTTTGGATCTTGACTCATCTGATCTCCGTTGTTTTTCTTTACCATTCCCCCTACATATATCCAATGTCTACAGCTTCTGTGTTGTCTGTCTTGACTAGATTGTAAGCCCTGATGAGCAGAGGCCGTCTTTTATATGTGTCTGTGAAGCATTGCATATGTCTTGTTGTGCTATACAAATATTCAGTAGTTGTAGTAGTGAAATCTAACAATGAGTGGATAGAGAGGCACATATAAGGTTAGGACTGCATATTCAGTGGTCTGACTTATATGGTAAAATAGTTGGATATCTGCATAAAGATATTTGGATATCTTACCTACATATCTTTATGCAGAAAACCACTTGCTGAACATCAGCCTTCTTGTGCCCAATGTACTCCCTTGGATCAATATTCAGCCGCCACAATGGCCATGGATAAAAAATCCAGATATTCAGCATTGCTATCTGGGTAGGGAGTGGCACTGAATATCTGGATAGAGCAGCAACCACCAGTGTTATCCAGATAGCGGTGTGCAATGTTTTCCAGATAACTGTATACATAACTAAGAGTAGACCTTTTGCTGTCCCAGATAATTTCTCAGACCACCCATGCTTTGCCCATATACTGCCCCAGCACGATAAAGACAGTATCACTGAAAACTGTCCTGACCACCCCGGCACTATCTGGATAGTGCTGCTGAAAATCAACAGCCAGTGATGCGTATGTGGATCACAGGCACTGATATCTGGTGCTTCTGAATGTTTGGCCCCTTATTTTTTCTGTATGATTCTTCCAAAAGTTCTTGCTGTTTTCCTATACTTATTGAGGTCAGTATTCAGTAGCATCTTATTCAGTTAATGAGTGAAGTAGCCTAGTGATTAGAGCAGTGGCCTGAGAACCAGGGAAACCAGGGCTCAAATCCTATTGATGCTCCTTTTGACCCTTGCTTCAGATACAAACTAAGGGGTGGGAGGTGCTTTACTAAAGTGCATTAAACAGTGCACATTTTGGCATGTGGTAACCATATGCTGGGGTCCACAGTAACTGTTAGCATGGAAGCATGACAGTTACCCTTCGCTGATTTTTATGCTAACTGCCAGTCATGCGGTAGGGTGTCAAATGGGTGGGTTGGGACAGACAGTGGGCATGATGTGTACATCGTGGGGGTATATCTCATGGGCTGTCAATGTTGCAATAAGCGCACGTGTACGACTTCAGGAGATGGTGTTAGATGCACCTGCGGTAATTTGCAAGGGCCTGAAGATGCACTAAGGGGCTTGCCTGTGTGGTGAATGGTAAAGTTAACTGGATTTTTCTTTTTACTTATTTTACACCTTTTCAGTCTAGTCTAAGGTGAGTTACACCTGGGCACAGTATGTATTTCCCTGACCCCAGAGAGCTTACAATCTAAGGGGCTTTTTATTAAAGTGTGCTAGGTTCTTACTGTAGAGCAGTTGTACTTAACGCATATGGCTTTTGGCACAAAATGGGCATTAGGTGCAACAACCTTGTGCACTTTAATAAAAGGTCTCTTAGACTGTAAACTCTCAGGGATCAGGGAACTACATAATGTACCTGAGTGTAACTAAACTTAAACTACACTGAAAAGATATGAGCTAAATAAATTTAAGAAAAATCTAGATAACATTAACTGTATTGTCAAAGACACAATTGGTTGAGTCAGTGCTGCCAAATATTTGTTAATAAAGGTAACCAGATAATCTGGTAATATTTATACTTGCTATTTGTGTGACCTAATTTAATGGTTATTTTTAACCGGATAATGCTGCCACGGATCCTGCCTCCTCTTAACCAATTAACTTTCTCCAAGAAGTTCAATGTCCATACAGGACTTAAACAAACTAAAATCTTTTGCTGAGTAATAAACAAAACCAAAGTCCAGAATAATAGGAAAAAAAGAAAAAGAAAAATAGTTGAGGTAGTAAAATAAGAAAGTGAATTTACCACAATCTCTCTCCAAACCCGGCTCCTCTCTCTTCTGGCTAGTTTCCTCTGGTAGCAGACTCCTTTCCTTTGATCTTTTCAGACACTTTCTAATCTCTTCGCATCAGACTCACAGTTGCCCCTTACTCCTTCATGCTCTGGACCCACAGAAATACCAGTCTTATCCTCTTCTATCCAGCAGTCACGCCTTGAGGTCCAGGCACTCCTGGTTTTTGAAAGAAGAGCAGAACAACCTCCATGAATTCAAGAGAGGAGGAAAGCACAGCAGAGAGGGCCTGGGAAGCGTAGTCTGGAGCCAATAAGTCATAAAATATTTATTGAGCAGAAATAGCTATGATACTTGATACTTGGGTAGAATACTGCAACCTATTTCTGCTCAATAAATATAATTTTATGTCTTTATTGGCTCTAGACTATCCTTCCCAGGCCCTCTGCTGCTGTTTTCTTTTCTCTTGGCTTGGGTTCTGACCCTTCGTAGGAAGGCTTTCAAAGGTGAGAAAACTAACTCCAAAGACCATGATTCGCTACATGTAAACCTTAGGCCTCATGACCCTAGGATCACATGTCAAGGATCTAGCAGCTCACCCCATGAGCTCTCTGTGCTCCCATTGAAGAGGGGGAAAGGACTTCTTTCCCTTTGCCACTACTCTATCTTGGCCTAAGGACTCACTTCCTTAGAGTCCCTCAGATACTTTGCAAGAAGAGCAGAAAACTTTGAAAAAGAAAGACATATCTTCTCAATGATTTTTATTGAGCAAGATACATTTTCGATACATTTGATTATCTCCTCCTCTACATTCCTAACAGGGAACATGTTTTACATAAATACCCCCTCATTGTATCAGTGCTAGATGGAATAGGTCAGTACCCTGGAGCCACAAAATTCCTTATGCTATCAGAGGTTGAATTAATCTCTGAAGCTAGCAATTAATTCATAGGGTCTTCATCCTCCCTTCATTTGCCATACATGGAAATGAACTCTGCGCTCATTTGAATCTGCAGCAAACTCTCCTGGAAAATTCCATTTGCATTATCGTGGCTGGGGAATGTCATGGTCCTTGCTGTGGGAACACAGGTCCATCCAACCATAATTTTCCCCTTCATGTAGTAAAGGGTCTCTGCCACAGATCCTCCCAGTGGTGCTCAATTCCCTGGTGAGCCAGTAGACTCTGGGACATGTTCCAGGCCCAATCCAGGCATTTTGTAAAAAAAGTGGTTCCCACCAAGCCCTTCCCCTAGTAAACTCTACCCCATCCTCCCAAAATGGCAGTCACAATGTGGTCTCTCCTCCCCAAGCTTACCCCAGAAGTCATTTTCTTAAAGGGGCCAGGTTTGACTCTTACACCTGTTCTAGTGGTCTAGATCCCTAGACATTCATGGGTGGGTGGGCTCTTTTTTACAAAAAAGCTAGATCAAGTCTAGTGAAGGGGCCCGCTGATCTACCAAAGAGTTGAGGCGCTTGATAAGGGCCATGATAGGCTGCACAGCCTGTTTAACAGAAGTCCACTGCCATGCAAAATTGGAACTTTCATGGTCTTATAAAAATATTTAAGTATTTGTGGATTTATATATAGAATTCCTTATCGTTCCTCCAGTTTAGTCCTCCACCTCTGGTTTGTGCACCTCTTCCTGCAGCTTGGAGACTGGGCATATCAAAGTGGTGACATCACTGGATATAGCCTGCTGGTATCTCCCATCAGCCTCCAGTGTGTCCAGTCTCCATGCAGCAGGAGGACGTAGTGAACCTAGCTTCTGGGCTCACTTGGGGGGAACAGATAAGGAGCATTTAGTGTGACAAATTCTATTCTGATTTTACTTTTGATTTTTACCTTTAATTTACTTTTAATTTTACTTTTAATTCAGTTACCTTTGGTTAATTGGCAATCAGGGATTCGTTCCCTTTAGTTAGGAGCAAATTTCCTTATTTACAGTAATTTTAAATTTGAGCCTGGCTCTTTAAATTAGTAGCAGCTCTCGCTTTCCCTCCTTGTCAGTTATTGTCACTTACTGCAGTCATTTGCCGGTGCGGATCTCTCTCCCTTGACTGTACGGGAGAGAGCTCCAGGACCCGTACAGCCACACTGAAGCTGTGTGAGACGGAGCCTCTCCGTTGCTGCGGGATTTTAATTTTACTCTGTGGAACCGGCTGAACGATCCTCGCCGTGGCTGCCAGGCGCATCAGCGCGGCTTGAGGATCGGAGGAATTCAAGGTGGTAGGAGCAGGCTGTGTGGCTTTCTGCTCTGCAGGTAAGGCCTTTGGGCTCTGTCGGTCTACTGAGGCCTCTTTTTTGCAGCGGCTGTTGTTCTTGGCGCCAAAATTCTTTGGTGAAGGGGCGGCCATTTTCTCTCTAGGTATTTGGACCGCATGGCGAGAGCTGCAGGGAGCTGCCTGTGTGAGGAAGACAACAGGCAGAATAGCTAGATTTTTGGGCCTAGTGTTTCTTTCTTTTGTTTGTAGGATTTTTGAGGCTTGGGGGGGTTCCTCAGCCTTAAGGGGACTGTTGTCAGTCCTCTTTATTTTTAAGTTTATTCTTAGTTTTATAGGACAGCAGTTTTGGCATTGATCCCTGATACCACATGTTCCTGTTCGTGTAACCAGGCTAGTCCCAGACCTCTGGGTTCCCTATCTCATGCAGCAGCTTTGGAGACTGAGAAAACTCCTCCTCTTTTTCATGATGTCACCGGTATATCCATTCGGGATCTGCCTCCTGCCATCAGTTACCTCAGTCTCCAAGCAGCTTGTGAGATAGGAGCCCGGAGTCCCGGGCTCACTGGAGAGGCAATTAAGTTAATTTGGGATATCTTTAGTAGTGTTTTATTTTTTGTTGCTCCGGAGGGGCTTAGTCGGGGGTTTCTTCTGCCCTTCAGGTGAGGGGTTATAAAAAAAAAACAAAAAAAAAACGCATCGGGAACTCCCGCACAGCCCGCGGTAATTTTGGCGCCTCTGTCGGTCCGGGGTAGGGGAAACGTTTTCCTCAGGGGAAAAAGGCTGTTTCTCTAGACCTCAGGGCTGCCATGTCCTCTAAGCCACTTTGCCTGGTTTGTGGCTTGAGGAAAAGCTCCTCAGGCGTTTGTAAAGCCTGTGTAAGAGATTCCTCTGGCATGGACCCCTCCAAGTCAGATAAGGAGGAGGCCCAGCTGCCTGAGTCCGGCAGTTCTTCCACACCAGTGGTGGAGGCAGTCCGGGAGGAGCCAGTGGCAGGGCCCTCTTCTGCCCCGGATATTGTTAGGCCTACAGCTCCTCTGCCCAAGGACTGGACAACCATATTTTCCAGCGATTTTGTTATGTTTCTGCAAAACGCCTTAATTTCTGGCTCGCAGCAGGTGCAGCGACAGGAGCCATTGGTGGGACTGAAGAGAACCGCAATGGCTTCCCCAGCCGAGGAGATCTCCGTCCGAGCCAAGAGACCGCGGACTGAAGCTTTATCGGCGGATTGTTCTATAGCCTCTGAGGGACACTTGTCAGAGGAGGACGTCCGTGACTTCGAAGCAGAGGAGGAGCTGGAGGAAGGCGAGCTATATGAAAAGGAGGATCAAGCCAGAGTGGTTCGCGTATTCCGGAAAGAGGAGCTTCCAGCCTTGATAGTGGAATCTCTCAAAGTTCTCAATATGCCAGTTCCCGGTGCGGCCGACGATGACACCCTGGAAGATCCTTTGTTACAGGTGTTCCGTAAGACTCAGCGGGCATTCCCGGTACACCGTGTCTTCCGGGAGATGATTCAGGAGGAGTGGAACGTGCCAGAAGCTCCGCTGAAGGGATCGAGAGTCATGGGCCGTCTGTATCCCTTGTTAGATCAGGATAAAGAAGTCTTTAAGTCCCCTAAGGTTGATGCCGCTGTTTCGGCGGTCACTAAGAAAACTACCATCCCCGTAGAGGGTAGTGCAGCTCTCAAGGACCCGCAGGATCGAAAGTTGGATGTTCTCTTGCGACAGGTTTTTGATGTCAATGCCTTGTCACTCCAGGCAGCCATGTGTGGAGCCTGGGTGGCTAGGGCCTGTCTCCGCTGGTCTCAGCGGGTGCAGGGTGGCCAGGAAGCAGAAGGGCCTGGAGAACTGGCCAAGTTAGAATCCGGAGCAGCCTATTTGGCCGATGTGCAGTATGATCTGATGCGTAGCTTGGCCAACAGCATGGCGTCCGCAATAGCGGCAAGACGTTATTTATGGCTTCGTAACTGGGCTGCGGATAGTTCCTCCAAGGCTCGTTTAAGCAAGCTCCCGTTTAAAGGGCGGCTCTTGTTTGGAGAGGACTTAGAGAAATTGGTTAAAGATCTGGGCGAGTCCAAAGGGGGTAAGCTGCCCGAAGATAAGGCCAAGCCAGCCCGTCCTTATCAGGCGGGTAGAGGACAGCTGCGAGATTTTCGTCGGTTTAGGTCGCAGCGGTTCCTTTCCAGTCAAAGAGGCCGTTACGCTAGCAAAAGTCATGGTTTCCGGGGGTTTCGAGGGGCGGGAAGAGGTTTTGGCCCTTCCTCGTCCTCTGCCTTCCCGGCCAAAAAGCAACAATGAGATAAGAGGGGCCCAGGCAAGCTTGGTGCCGGTGGGGGGCCTGTTGCAAGACTTTTATCCTGCCTGGGTCCGGGTAACGTCAGACCAGTGGGTTCTGGAGGTGATTCGAGAAGGTTACGCGCTGGAGTTGCGGAAGCCCGTCTGTCCCGCCTTTGTTCGGTCCCTCGCCAAGTCACCCTCCAAGATCGCGTCCATGAGAGTTACGGTCCAACGGCTATTGCAGCTCAGGGCCATCGTACCGGTTCCTCCAGACCAACGCGGAGACGGTCGATACTCCATATACTTCATCGTTCCAAAGAAGGACGGAGGAGTCCGTCCTATCTTGGACCTCAAGGGGGTGAATCGGTGTCTCCGCGTGTCGCATTTCCATATGGAGACCTTGCGGTCGGTAATAGTGGCGGTCCAACAGGGGGAGTTTCTTACTTCTCTAGACTTGTCGGAGGCGTATCTCCACATCCCCATCCGGCCGGAGCACCATCAATTTCTCAGATTCGCAGTCCCGTTCGGACACTTTCAATTTCACGCCCTGCCGTTCGGTTTGGCGACGGCTCCACGCACCTTCACCAAGGTCATGGTGGTTGTGGCGGCAGCGCTGAGGCGGGAAGGTATTCTCATGCATCCGTACCTCGACGACTGGTTGATTCGGGCAAAGTCGCGTGCCGAGAGCGTGTCAGCCACGGCTCGTGTAGTGGCGTTTTTGGAAGAGCTCGGCTGGGTTGTCAACCTGGCGAAGAGTCATTTGATTCCCTCGCAGGATCCTCGAATATCTAGGAGTCCGCTTCGACACAAAGGTCGGGAAGGTGTTCCTCACGCATGATCGGGCTCGGAATCTCAGAAGTCTAGTGACCCGTTTCCTTCGCTTCCGCGCGCCGTTGGCCTGGAGTTATCTTCAGTTGCTGGGGATGATGGCCGCGTCCATAGAGACGGTGCCCTGGGCAAGAGCGCACATGTGGCCGTTACAACGGGCTTTACTTCGCCGGTGGTCACATCAAGAAGATCCTCTGTCCCGGAGATTGCCATGTCCGGAGGAGACGCGCCAGTCGCTCCGGTGGTGGTTGTGTCCCACGTCCTTAGCGGCAGGACGGCCGTTGGAAGCTCCATCCTGGGTCACTGTGATGACCGATGCCAGTCTGGTCGGCTGGGGCGCTCATTGTCAAGGCAGGTTCACGCAGGGGGCCTGGTCTCCCCAGGAAAGGGCCTGGTCCATCAACCGGTTGGAACTGCGAGCGATATTCCTAGCACTCCTAGCGTTTCGGACGTTAGTTCAGAATACGGCAGTTTGCGTGTTTTCCGACAATGCCACAGCGGTTTCGTATGTCAACAGACAGGGGGGCACCACCAGCGTGCTGCTGGAAGACAAGGCCGCAGCCCTGTGCAATTGGGCGGAAGAGAATTTCCTGGTCCTGTCAGCGGCACATGTGGCCGGGGTCGACAACGTGCAAGCGGATTTTCTCAGTCACGTTCGAGTGGACCCGGGGGAATGGGTCCTGCATCCCGACGTCTTCCAGATGCTCGTCCGGAGGTGGGGCTTGCCGGCCATGGACCTCATGGCGACGTTTGCGTCGGCAAAGGTGGATCGCTTCTTCAGCAGAAGACGGGAGCGGATGTCGGAAGGTCTCGATGCTCTCAGTCAGGCTTGGCCGCAGGCCCAGCTTCTGTACGTATTTCCCCCGTGGGTCCTCATCGGCAGAGTCCTGCAGCGGGTCCAGTTGTTCTCAGGTCGCGTCATCCTAATTGCTCCAGATTGGCCTCGCAGACCCTGGTACGCGGATCTGGTGCGACTGCTGGTGGCGAAACCGTGGAGACTTCCGAACCGGCCGGATCTTCTGTCGCAGGGGCCCCTCCTCATGCCTCACGTGGATCGATTCTCGCTTACGGCCTGGCTCTTGAGAGGGCGCGGTTAAGACAGAGAGGCTATTCGGCGTCCGTAATAGCCACACTGCTGAAAGCCAGGAAAAGGTCTACGTCATTGGCTTATGTGCGGGTCTGGCGAGTGTTTGAGTCTTGGTGTGTGGACAGGCGGTATGTGGCGTTGAGGTCCTCCATCTCTCAAATCTTAGATTTTCTGCAGCATGGCTTCGAAAAAGGTTTGGCTCCTATGTCATTGTGGGTGCAGGTCGCGGCCCTGTCTTGCTTCAGGGGTAAAGTCGGGGGGAAAACGATTGCGTGTCATGGTGATGTTAAACGCTTCCTACGGGCAGGGTCGCTCTTGCGACCCCTGTCGCGTCCGGTTGTTCCTCAGTGGCATCTCCCCTCCGTCTTGGATGCCTTGCAGGGCGAGCCCTTTGAGCCGCTCTCTCGGGCGTCTCTCAAAGACCTCACTTTGAAGGTCATGTTTCTCGTGGCTATTTGTTCGGCGAGGAGAATTTCCGAATTGCAGGCTCTTTCTTGCAGGGAGCCCTATTTGTTGTTTTTCTCGTCGAAGGTGGTTCTCAGGACTGTTCCTTCCTTTCTCCCTAAAGTGGTATCCCCCTTTCATGTGAATCAGGAAATTTCTTTGCCGGTCTTTTCGCGGCGCTCGGGGGACTCTGGTGCGGGCAATTTCCACAGTTTGGATGCTCGTCGGGCCTTAAAGAAGTATCTTGCTCGGACGACTAGTTTCCGCAAGTCGGATAGGCTCTTCTTTCTCTTCGCAGGACCTAGGAGGGGCGAAGCGGCCTCAAAAGCATCCATTGCCAGATGGATTAAAGAGGCTATTGCGTCGGCGTATATGCTGAAAAGTAAGTCCGTGCCGGAAGGCCTTCGTGCTCATTCCACCAGAGCTCAAGCTTCTTCATGGGCGGAACTTCGGTGGGTTCTGCCGCTGGAGATTTGCAAGGCGGCCACGTGGTCCTCCTTAAACACTTTTGTACGACATTATCGCCTGGATGTCCAAGGGGCAGTTGATACTGCCTTCGGGACTGCTGTACTTCAGGCGGGTGTTTCGGGACCCTCCCATGCTTGACTAGCTCACTGCTCTGGTACTTACCCAGAGGTCCGGGACTAGCCTGGTTACACGAACAGGAAGGTGAAATTAGACTTACCTGTTAATTGTAGTTCCTGGAGTGTAGCCAGGCTAGTCCCGTATCCCTACCCTGTATCTGTGGCGTGACCATAGCCTGAAGTATTTGCCTCATTTACAGGTAAGAGTTCATTATATATTACAGTTGTACGTGCGTTTCTGGCGCCATGCTGGGAGCTGCTGCCCCCGCCTTCGGGACGCGTAGCTAGATCTTTTCTAGGGGGTTTCTTCCTTCCTTGCTATTAGAGAGAAGCCTGCGTCTCTTAAGGTCACAGTGGTAACAGAGCATTCCGTTCTGTTTGTACATAGTTTACTCTTTAATCTCAAGGTTTTCATTAACTTGCTTTAGTGTTTAAACGCTTACTTGTGTCTCCGGTGAGTCTGCTTTGTCAATAGGTTACTGATAGCAGGAGGCAGATCCCGAATAGATATACCGGTGACATCATGAAAAAGAGGAGGAGTTTTCTCAGTCTCCAAAGCTGCTGGATGAGATAGGGAACCCAGAGGTCCGGGACTAGCCTGGCTACACTCCAGGAACTACAATTAGCAGGTAAGTCTAATTTCACCTTCTTTCCCTCCTAATCATGTCTCTGAGGAGCATGTTAAGTCCCAGGATATTAGGCAAATTGCCAGTTTTTAGGTTCAAGAGCAAAGCCCTAACTTGTAGTTGGAAGGAGGGACAGCCTGGAAGTGTGCTTTTATGTATTCTATAGTGAAAGTTGCCCAAAATTCACAGGGACAGGTTTAGGAAACCTTAGGATATAAAAACATAGACTGACAGTTAAACTGTCAACCAAGAAGTGACTGTGCTACGGTCTATGGCCACCAGAGGGCAGCTGGTACACAATAGTGCCTTTCTATGACTGTATGTATGCAGCCGTTATCAAATTGATCATTCTCTGCAAGTCAGGGTACAAATACCCACAGATTCACCTCATGGGCTCTCAGGGGTTAGTGACGAAACAAGCAGCTGTAATGTAATGTGGGGTTTCTAGTCCCACAGGTGCTCCTTGTGGTCTTGGGCAAGCCACTTAACCCTCCATAGCCCATGTTCCCTGTAAAATAGTTATCTCCAAGTTATAATGTCCTGTTCAATGTAATTTCAGTTTGTTCAATGTAAACTGCACTGATGCAGAATAGCGCAGTATATAAGAGAATGTAAATAAATAAAATAAATAAATAATGTTCTGCAAATCAAGATTATATGACCAAGATTTAAAGCTCTTAGCTTCTGTATCGTTTGTCGGGCTCTGGTGCCCTAAAGGCCACCGGATGGTAGCGCTGCTCATGAATCACATATAGTATTCAGTGCCCCCATCCCTGGGGGGGGGGGGGTAAAATACAAAATCGTATTACTCATCAGGTTCACACAGGCAGCAACCTCTAAGACCTCCATTTGCAAGGTTGTCGGTGTATCCCACTGCTATTTCTCTGACTGCAGGAAGGCCAGGGGGGTGCCGGTGTGTTTCATAGCTCCACTTAGCATGCCCTTCCCAGGAAATTCTCATCTATTTCTAGAGCAGGGTTTCATTTCATTTCATTTCTCTGTTTGTGGTTAATGCACAGCGTTAGGGGCTGTGTTCGAAAGCTTGGGTCCCACGGACTTCGGTAGGATTTCAAAAAGAAAAAGAAACTCTCTTTAGTGAGAGATAGCCTTGTTCATTTTTAGCTAACACTGTTGATTTATTCAGTGGCCTTTTGCGTCCTGAACCCCAAGGTCAGGACACTGTTTGCTTCCAGGGGTTCTACTTTCTATTTTGCTCTTCAGCTCCCTGGCAGACGCAGCAGGCTGGCAGGGGTGTGCGCAACACGTCCTGCAATGCTGAATCCCTCAGGATAAGGGGGGAAGGAAAACTGGCTGCAGCGGGGGCTGGTAGATTCTTGCAAAGCTATAGGAGCAGTTCGGGTAATTTTAGCTGATCTGCTTTGATTTCATTGGAGTCAGCGGAAACTTGGTTTTTGGAGTCCTATACTTAAAAAAAAAAAAAAATTTACAAGAATCTCCTTCCGCTATCCATAGAAGGTCCTATAACGCGTTAAAGTCGGTTTATATGACAGGGTAATATTTTGGCTTAGCTGCTGTGATATAGCACTATGATTCACTGTAAACATGTTCAAGTTACAAGGAATTATGGCGATAACTCTCCTGGACAGTTGTAACAGGTGCTTGGGTGAGCGCCATGGCCAGTCCACAGATGTGGAATGCTCTGCCATAAGCATTATGTCATGAGAGGGGTTTTATAGTTGTGTGGTTTCTTAATAGAAAATATTCCCATTTAGTTTGGCTTTGCCCAAATTATAAGATTTTACGGTAGATTTGTAATGTCTTAATTTTGGCTATATGTGGTTTAATTTTACATATGGAAAAGGCAGCTCAGCGGAGAGAAGTTGCAAATTAGAACTCTAGCCTTTGAAGCTATCTATGCTCCCATTCCATTTATCAGAGGTTCTCCAGTACGGAGAGTCTCTGCTAGTGTTCAGCGAATGCCTTAATGGGGGCCAGAAGCACGCAGCCAGGCTAGTTCTCTAGCAGCAATGGCAGCAGCTCAGATTCTAGTAGGCATACATCATATGCTGGGCTTACAAGATGGCTTCCGCGCTGATCGGCATCAGCCAAGATGGCTGCCGGTTTAGACTGTGAATGTGGAGTCAGCCTGGATGAGGGACCTTGCGTTCTCTGGAAAATGCCCTGCATACACTGAATCATTTCAATTTAATCAGCTACTGGCAGGGCACAAGGCACTCTCGCATGCTTTTTTGCTTCAGTGGTCTAAAAGTGGAGTCTTTACCAGGTGGTATAATGGGAACTTGTCTGCAGTTTCTCGGCTTCTTCATTGCTGACTCAATTGCCACTGTGGAATGAGAGAGCTGTATTTCCTAACACCAGGTGCTAGTTGAACTTAAAATATAAAGTCCATCTTTGTGCAGTCAGACGGAATGGGGCGTTACTCTAGCAGGAAGGCCGTGGATTAGTATGCCCGTGTTTGGGAGTTCTTTCTACTTCATATTGTTGGCACGGAAAGAGCGTCTCTTAACATATGCTGAAGGAATTTTTGGTTAAGAGATGTCTTTGTGGAAAAAAAAAAAAAAGTATTCAGCTGTCCTGAATTCGCCTGTTCTTGTTTGACATTTTGAGGCTAAGCAGGGGCAGGCCTGGGTACTACGTGGGTGGGTGCACACCTTGCACTACCAGGGGGTGTGGACTCACTGTATGGAAGAGAGCCCTAGCAATCTTCTTTAGCGCAAGATAGGAAAGTAGATGGTTCACTGAAGCGATCGTTGGGGGCAATGCTCTGTCCTTACAAGCTCCCATTTGTGGAGCCTGGGGAGGCGAGAGCATGCTTCAAGTGGTCGCAGTGTTTACGGCAGTCTACTCGCCTGGAACAGGAAAGGATCAGGGAGTTGAATCGACTAGAGCCTGATTTGCTTAATTCGAGCGCTAGCTAATATTATTGGCTTCCTTGGGGTTCACCCGGAGATCTCTCTGGTGGAGGAATGGGGCGGCTGATGGTTCATCCAAGTCGAGGCTCAGTAAGCTCCCATTTAAGTCTTTGTCTTGTCCTTTCCCCGTGGGCTCTCATAGGGCAGCTAGTTGGTGTATCGAAGCTTTCGGGGAAAGGTACTCTTGGTAGCGCCCGGTTGGACAAGGCGGCCGTACTAGGCTGATCTCATTCGCCTACTCGACAGGCTTTTCCTAGAAGTTACCGGTAGTGGACGTTCTGCTGCGGCTAGGTCCGCGACGAATGTCTCAGGTGGATCGGTGCCCGCCTACGGTTTGGCCTTTGAATGGGCAGGGCTGAAGAAGAAGGGTTATTCTGCGGCAGTCTTCACCACCTTGTTGAGAGCAGGGAGGCAGGCTGCTTCTGGTACATAGGTCTGTGCTTAGCATCTTTTTGAAGGCTGCTGTTCACGGCGGCAAGTCCGGGCGACAAAGGTGTCGGTATCCTTGGTCTGAGTTCTCTGCAGGACAGTGTCTGAAGGAACTAGCGGCCAGTTCCTTAGAGGGTCCAGCGGGTGACTGTTTCTGGCTGTAGAGGTTCTGTGGAGGGAATAGCGCTAGGTGTTCGGATCGATGTGTAGCGTTTCCTTAAGTTGGGACCCGACTGCGCTCCTCAAGGAGAGTTCGGGTGCTGCCGGGGGATCCCGATTGGGCCTTAGAGGCTTTAACTAAAGAGCCCTTTGATTCTTTACTCCAGGCGTCGGTAAAGGATTTTCTGTTATAGACAGTGGCTTGGATAGCTCTTTGTTCAGCGCGCCGGGTTTCGGAGTTTCAGACATTGTCATGTAATGAGCCGTTTTCACCCTTTCTGGATAGAGGGTGGTGTTTGCGAGCAGTCCCGTCGTCCTTCCAAAAGGTGGTATCTGATTTTTCTCCTGAGCCTATTGGTTTCTCTTCCAGTTCTCGGTTTTTCTGGAAGGGGAGGTTTTTATTCATAGCTTACGCCGATAGGAAACATAAAATGCAGGGTGCGGCATTCGTTTCTTTGTTTTTGTGTGTTGGTTGGAGGTCCCAGCAAAGGGGAAGCAGCAGCGAAGGCGGCCATTTCGCACTGGGTTAAGGCGGTGGTTGCCTCAGCTTTCTGGTGGCGAGGTTATATGATTCCGGGGGGCTTTCTGACTCTTGCTACCAGGGCGCAAGCAGCTTCATGGGTGAATCACTGTGTCATTACACCAGGGGGGATTGGTAGAGCAGCTTCCAGGTCGTCTCTTCATTTCCTCAGTAACCTCTACTGCCTAAATGTTTTGGCAGTAAAGGATGCCTGTTCCGGGTTGACGGTGTGGTGAGTTGACTGGATAGGTCCCTCCCAATGATTACTGCTCTGTTACATCCCAGAGGTGGAGGACTAAACTGGAGGAACGATAAGGAAATAGAAATTACACTTACCTGGTAATTGTCGTTCCTTGAGTGACGACAGTTTAGTCCTCATTCCCGCCCAGGGGTGTGATTTCTTCAGAGTTTATTTTCAGACGGAGTGGAGCATCAATCTCAAAGAGTAGACAGATCCTTTCAGTTTCTAGATCGCAGTGAGTATCCCTCTCTGTTGTTTCTTCCTTCTCTCTTAATAAAAAGGGGGGATGGTATAGGAAACGTGATTGCATAGGGGGGATGTGAATGTAAAGTAAAAAAAAAAAAAGAAAAGAAAATATAAGACGGATATGGTTAAAAAGGTTCCTCCGGTTGAGGAATGGGGAGTTATTTAAAGTTATGGTATAGTTACTTATTTGTTGTTCCTTTGAGTTTGCTTTGTCAATAGTACACTGGAGGCTGATGGGAGATACCAGCAGGCTATATCCAGTGATGTCACGACTTTGACATGCCCAGTCTCCAAGCTGCAGGAGGAGGTGCACAACCCAGAGGTGGAGGACTAAACTGTCATCACTCAAGGAACAACAATTACCAGGTAAGTGTAATTTCTATTTATGCCACATTGAGGTTAGTTCTTTATGTGTGAAAACTGGCCTGCAAAGTTGTTTTTATCCATTCCTTTTTCACTCTTTGCATTTGTAATAAATTGCATTGTATGAGCTTGCATGGTGACATTTCAAAGTGAAAGAGTAGCCTAATGGTTACAGCAGCAGACTAGAATCAGCAAAACCAGGGTTCAAATCCCGTTGATGCTCCTTGTGGCCTTGGGCAAGTCACTTAACCTTCCATTGCCTCAGGTACAAACAAAGGGGCCCTTTTACTAAGGTGCAGTAAGTTTTGCACTTACCATGTATTTTGCAAAAAACTTCACACAGGTGCACTGTTGGGGATGTGTCCAGCATGTTTGCAGCACCTACCATACAGAAAAGTACTCTAACGTGCCACAGCAATATTTACAGTTCACTTGGATGCATTTGATGCCACCCATTAAGGTGACATTTAGTGTACTTAAACTAATTGCAACATTGACAGCACATGATATGTACCCTTGTGCTAACCACAATGTACTCTCCACACCCACTCTCTGCTCCTAACCTGCCCATTCCATGCCCCTTCACATAATGCTAACCTACCATGCCCATGCTCTTATGGTTACTGAGGCCTCACTCTAACAGTTGCCACATGCATGTGTTAGCCGCTTGGTGCACTAAGTAAAAGGGCCCCTTAGATTGTAAGTCCTCCAGGGACAGGCAGATACCTAGTAGATGTAAGTCACCTTGAGCTACCACAGGATCTAAATCCATAGCTAATAGGTTTCCATGATTTTTTGCACTTAATGGACTAATGGAGCTGTTTAGTTTAACACTAAAAAGGTTGTTTCTGTGAATTTGTTTTGCCATAGTGGCTATGTATGTTAAAACAAACAAAAATGCTGGAAATTTTGTGTTCATATGCATTTGCAGGGCTTTTTATGTTTTTTTTTTTAAATGCAAAGCCTTTTTTGGTCAAAATATTTCACAGCTTAATATATCAGTCTTCTTATCTCATGCTGATGAAGATATACATAAACTGATAGAAGTATCTAACAACTTACTAGAAAATGGACTAGTATATCAGAAGACAAAAATGCATAGCTGTAGAGACTGATCAGAAGCTTCTTGAGGTTGTTTTTAATAAACAATTGTCAGCTGCAAAATATTTGCAATGTATGGTCATATGGCCGTGGTGCTTACAATCTAGAAGTCACCTACAAAAAGGGAATGAAGATGTATGCTACAGATTTCTCCTCCAGAGCATCACTGCCACAGCAACAAAATGAACAGATTATAAAGTCGAAACAAAAAGACACTGCAAACATCAAGCAAGCCGATTATAGCAAAGACTACAGAAATTCCATTAGAAGGTATTGGATAAAGAACTATAAAACTTGACTTGGGGGGGAGGGGGGAGGAGGAGGGAAGGGTGTTATGGAAGAATGGTTAGGAATCCATGAAAATAGTCCCAAGAGTCATATGATATTTTATAAAAACGGTTATACTGACAGCCTTTGCAGATAATGAAGATAAGTTGACTAAATTATTTTATGGTTTAAGAGGCTGCTTTTGAAATTGTCTTATTTGGAGGTATATATGAAGAGTTTTGGAAAAGTGAACATATTTTTAGAATTAAAAAGAAAAAAAAGGATATTCAATGGACCATTGATGAGATATGTAGCAAAGTAACAATGATAAATGTATCTGGTGTACTCCCATTTTGATGGTCCTTCTGTTTTAGATAGAATGTTCTTCCTACAGGATTGCTGGTCTTCTTAATATTTAATAAATGCACCATAGGTGCCTATAAGCCTTTATAAAACTGGATCCGAGAACTATCATTAATAGCAGACAGATACTGTGCTCCAAAGAAGGTGAACTATGTATGTGTACTCGGTGCAGGTACACAGGTATATTTATAAAGCATGAGGGCAGATGTAATAAAGCACAGGAGACTTAGCGCACAGCTTAACATGGTTTCCGTGCACAGTTTTCTATGCAATTAAGTCACAGTGTGCACAAAGGAATTTAGTACATGAGAAAACTGTGCGCAAAGGACTTTGTTGACTTCAGTGCACTGGTCATTTAAACCTAATTGTAATGAAGGTATTAGCTCTTAAACCTAGATGTGAAAAGTGTGCATATGACCCAAAGGCTTAATGGCTGGTTTTCTAATGCTGGGATTTTATTAAAGCCCATAATTTGAGGTGCAGTAAAAGGTTAGTTGGCTTTTCAGTGGCAAGCGTTAGTGCGGATTTTGTGCCACTTTCTTTCCTTGTGCCAGCATAAAATATCATTTAGCCATTTCACCCCCATTGCACTACTTCTGAACCTTCAGCATTTATACTGCAGATACTTCTCTCAGCATCTCTTTCTGTTTACACTTTCCTTCACAATCACCTCTCTCTCCGTCTATCCCTTCTTCTGCAGCTGTCTTCCTCTCTTTCTCGCACCACTTTTTCCTCTGCAGTTGCTTTTCCTCCTCCACACCTTTGTTTTCAAGCAGATACCTCTTATTTTTCCTCATTGAAGGCCTTACTTGTTTTATCGGTCCCTGAAGCTTCTTGGCTGAGTTGTCCTCTTTGCTCTGGCCGCTGTAGAACCACTCCCTCCAAAAGCTCCCTCAAATATCCTTTGGTCCGCAGTTACACTCTACCAGTGGTCACTCCAGTATTGCTCAAAAAGAACTTGTATCACCATTAATGCAAGGACAATCCTGCACTGTCACAAAACATGAATTTTGCCTCATGATACTGAGTAAATTGTTCCCTGCTGATTTGTGCTAATTCACTGAGCAGAGGACCAGAGCCAAAGCTACCCGAGAGATTAGGGAATGCTAAAATCTCTGTTGAAGCACTGAAAAAGCATACTTTAGTGAAGCAGAATTTTCTTGGGAGAAAGAAGAGGTTGCCAACTTTAAATATGATCATTAATGGTAATTTGGAAAGCGGTTTCACCAGGTAAAACAGAGGCAACACAACATAAATGGTCTTTTAGAAAACTGGCCAATGTTCTAATTTGCAAACTTGTGCAGATACAGCCCTTTTGCGCTTAGGTTTATCCGATCTGAGCAGAGGAATTCTGAAGGGTGGGACTGGAGAGAGGTTAGCACTTAAGCGCTTACTTCATAAAATGCCTGGTCTTACAAAGAAAGACTAAACAAGTCAGCTTGGAGAAGAGACAACTGAGAGGAGATAGAAATCCTATAAAATCATGAATGGAATGGAAAAGGTAAACAAGGATCAATTATTTACCGTTCAAATAGTTCTAAAATTTGGTGATGCACCATAAAACTAACACAAAGAATTAACACAAGTGGAAGAAGGGATTTTTTTCACTTAATGCACAAACAAGCTCTGGAATGTGTTACTAGAGATCATAATATTTTGCCTGAAATCATTTCATGCTTTTAAACAGAAAAACAGAAAAATGATGGTCGATAAAGGCCATATGGCCTATCCAGTCTGCCCTTCCATATGAACTAAGCTTTACAGTCTCTTTTCCTTAGAGATCCTCTGTGTTTGTTCCATGCTTTCTTGAATTCAGATACTGCCTTCATCTCTACTACTCCCACTAGGAGACTATGCCACGCATCTACCACTCTTTCCTTAAAGAAATATTAACACATCTTATTCCTTAGTCTATTCCCTTTCACCCTCATCCTATGCCCCTTCATTTCAGAGTTTACATTCAATCGAAAGATGCTCTCCTCTTGTGCATTTATGCCACAGAGGTATTTAAATGTCTTTATCATCTCCTTTATCCTGCTTTCTCTAAGATATGCATATTAAGATCTTTAAATCTGTCCCCATTATGCTTAGCATTTTAGTAGCCACCCTCTGCACTGACTCCATTCTGTTTATATCCTTTTAAAGGTGTGCTCTCCAGAATTGCACATAGTACTCCAAATGAGGTCTCATCAAAGACTTATGGAGAGGCACGATCGCCTCCTTTCTGCTGGCTATTCCTTTCCCTATGCACCCCAGCAATCTGGCCTTTACTATTCTATCTGTTTGATCACCTTAAGATCAGGTACGATCATCCCCAGGTCCTGCTCTTCTTTTGTAGGCAGAAGTACTTCACTCACTATTGATCCCTCCTCATATTATCTATATTGTCCCGGGAGTCTATCCTATTGCAGATTTTGGTCTCAACCACAAAGAGGCAATTATTACCTGCCAGCCGTTCCACAATATCAATTAGCATTCCTAGCACTTTCCCTATTCGGGGTAGGTGCGGCCCCCCCCCCTCCTCCCCGTTCCCACACTTTGGAGGCATTGCAGGACACATACAAAGAAACAAGATGGCAGAAAAATGCCACATGGTCTATCTAGTCTCTCCTTCCATATCAACCACTACAGCAGTCCCCTTTTTTCCTTTAGAGATCCTCTGTGTTTGTCCCATGCTTTTTTGAATTCAGATACTGTCCTCATCTCTCCCACCTCCACTGGGAGACTATTCCACGCATCTACCACTCTCTGTAAAGAAATATTTCCGCATATTACTCCTGAGTCTATCCCCTTTCACCTTCATCCTATGACCCCTTCATAGCAGAGCTTACTTTCAATTGAAAGAGGCTTTCCTCCTGTGCATTTATGCCATGGAGGTATTTAAACGTCTCAATCATATCACCTCTATCCTGTCTTTCCACTAAAGTATAGATATTAAGAACCTTAAGTCTGTTCTCATATGCTTTATAACAGAGACCATTAACGATTTTAGTAGCCACCCTCTGTATTGACTCCAACCTGTTTATATCCTTTTGAAGGTGCGGTCCCCAGAATTGCACACAATGCTCCAAATGAGGTCGCACCAAAGACTTAATATAGAGGCACTATCACTTCCTTTCTTCTGCTGACCATTCCTCTCCCTATGCACCCAAGCATCTTTCTAGCTTTCGCAGTCACCTTTTCTACCTGTTTAACTACTTTGAGATCATCAGGTCCCGCTCTTCTTTAGTGGACAGAAGTACTTCACCCCCTATATCATATTGCTCCCTTGGATTGCTGCAGCCAAGGCTGGCCCATCCATTGAGCGAGAATGTTTTTTGCACAGGGCGTGGGGCCCTGTGCAAACAACATTTCAGGGGGCCCCGCGCAAACAACATTCTGCATTAAAAGTAAATTTTTTTTAAAAAGCTGGCCGCTTTTAGTTTTTCTTTATCCATACACTCATTTATGTTTATGTTTATGTTTATGTTTATTAAAATGCTTTCTATACCGCCCCATGCCAATGGCGTCTGGGCGGTTTACAAACAAAATTAAAAACAGTTACAATATAGGCTGTCAGAAAAGTTAAAAAGAACGCCAGTTAAAATCTTAAAAGGGACAGCGGAGAGACAGAAAACAGCAAAACATAAGAAGAAACATCAACAGGAAGAGGGGGAGGGAGACACAGACGGGGGAGGGAGGTCAAACGCCAAACAAAACAGATGGGTTTTTAGTTGTTGTTTGAAGGCTTGATATGATTGCTCTGCACGAAGAGGGGGGGGGAAGTGAGTTCCAGAGCCTAGGACCCAGAAAGTAGAAAGCCGAAGAACGTGTAGACTCCAGGTGAGCTTGAGAGGGAGAAGGGAGGGCCAACCGATTAACGTGAATAGAACGGAGCAAACGATGGGAAGTACGAAATTGAAGAAGATCTGCAAGATAGAGAGGGGTACCAGTGTGAGTCACCCTGTGCACAAATGTGAGAACCTTATACTGTATACGAAAGGGAACCGGTAACCAGTGATGGTGCAGAAGTAAGGGAGTGACATGGTCGTAACGAGAAGCACAGGAAAGGAGACGGACAGCTGCATTCTGAACACGTTGTAGACGGGAGAGTTGAGATTGTGGTAGACCAGCAAGAGAAACATTACAGTAGTCGAGGCGGGAAATTGCAAAGGAGAGAATAAGAGTAGCAAAAGCAGAGGGTGAGAGAAAAGGACGCACAGGTCGAAGTTGTTTGAGGGATAGAAAAGAACGTTGAACTATAGAAGTGATGTGTTCTTTGAAAGAAAGAGAGGAGTCAAGAATAACGCCAAGATACTTGAGGGATGAGACAAGAGGAATGGGCTGGGAAGAGAGGGAAGGGGCGCAGGTGGGGGAAGGGCTTCCAAGGGTAAACCAGATGGCAAATGATTTAGTGGGATTAACCATTAAGAGGCATGTTTACTAAAAGTTAGTGTATGGTAACATTATGCAAATATTTATGCAAATGAGGTCCCGCACCGAGTCTCCGCACATGGCCCCGCACCCCCCTTAGGCTGCCCCTGGCTGCAGCCCAAATGCATGACCCGGCATTTTTTAACATTAAATCTCAGCTGCTAAATTCTAGACTAATTTTCAAGCTTATCTAGATCCCTCCTCATGTTATCTACACCTTCCTGGGTGTATACTCTATTGCAGATTTTAGTATCATTCACAAAGAGGCAAATTTTACCAGACAGCCCATCCACAATATCACTAACAAAGATGTTCAAAAGAGTGGGACAAAGGACAGATCCCTGGGGCACACCACTAGTAACCTCCTCCTCAGAGTGAGCTCCATTTACCTGTACCCTTTACCATTTCCCACTCAACGAATTTCTAATCCAAGCAGTATCTTTAGTCCATCCCTAGGGTGCTCTGAAAGGTGATGATGTAGGAATCAATCCCCTTGCCTGTGGGATACAGGGCAGTCACTCCAACCATCAGGCTACACCCCCACTCCCAAGAAAGGTGGCTTGCTGCGCTCTCTCCAATCTAGGCTGGCTCTTCTTTCCCATTTGAAGCCTCCCAGTCGCAAAGCAGCTGGTTCAGAAGCTGACATGAGGAGAAGCTATTTTGTACCTAATCCTTAGTCAAATTCAGGATCTGGTGCGAGAGGTAACTGCTGGGGCCACTTAGCAATAGTGATCAAATTTGGTTTAACAAATGGAGGGAGGACAGCAAGGAAATCTATGGCACTAGCATTTTACTGTCAAAAGGGAGACTATGATAAAATGAGGAAAATGATTAGGAAAAAACTAAAAAGAACTGCTGCAAAGTTTAAGAGTTTACAGCAGACCTGGACAGTTTTTAGAAATACCATCTTGGAAGCCCAGAACAGATGTATTCCATGCTTTAAAAAAAGGCAAGAAGGACAAAAAGTCTGCTGGTATAGTTTAAGACTGAGATGAGAGAGGCTGTTATAGCCAAAAAAATTTTTTTTTCAAAAAACGGTAAAAGGATCTGAATGAAGACAACAGAAACATCATAAGTACTGGCAAGTTAGATGCAAAGCATTGATAAGGAAGAGAGAATTTGAAAAGAAGCTTACCTTGGAAGCAAAACCTCAGTATAATTTTTTCCAGGTACATTCAAAGCAAAAAGCCTGCAATGGAGTTAATTGGGAAATTAGATAATAGAGAGATAAAAAGGGCACTAAGGGAGGACAAAACTATAGCAGAAAATCTAAATTAATTCTTTACTGAAGATAATATAGGAACATTACCATGCCAAAAATTATATTTAAAGGTAATGAATGAGAGGAATTGAAATAAATCTTTGTGAATCTGAAAGCTATAATAAGGCAATTTGACAAGCTAAAGAACAGCAAATCCCCTGGACCAGATGGCATACATGTTAGATCTACTATTAGTAGTAAACTATCATTAAATCATTTTATACTACCTGAAGATTGGCCAGCGTAATGCCAATTTTTAAAAGGGTTCTAGGAGTGATCAGGGAAACTACAGACCAATGATCCTGAGGTCAGTGCCAGGCAAAATGGTAAAACCATTATAAAGAACAAAATTACTGAACATATAGATAATCATGGTTTAATGGGACAAAGCCAAAATGGATTTAGCCAAGGAAAGTCTTCCCTCAGCAATCTGCTAAGCCAGTTGATATAGTATATGTCGATTTTCAGATAACTTTTTTTAAAATTTATATTTTATAACATAATACAAATTTCTTCAAACAAAAACACAATTTCACAAACCAGTTTTCCACACTGAGTCTGCATACATCAAAATCAATAACATCCCTTGTTATTTTTCCTTATTATTATAAATTTTTCCTTAGACCGTTAGTCTCCCACCCACCTCCCCCCTCGTCCCTCCCTCACCCCCCCCCCAATGGATTTCTAGCCTCATTTCCCCATTATTTTAAATGTTTGATTCCCACTTTATATAATTCCCCCAAATACTTAAACATTTTTGTGGTCTAGCTCTTTTTAAAGCTGTTAATTTACTCATTAGGTATATATGTCCCAGATAGGATTTGTATTCCTCCATCTTTGGCACTACTGCCTGTTTCCACTTCCTAGCAATTAAAACTCTAAGGGCCACACACCCCATGTTTAAGAAAATGCCCTCAGTATTATTTAATATAGAAGGTTTCACCCCTAGCATTGCCACAGAGGGTTGGAGTTTGATTTCTTTCCCCAAGATATTAGCAATTAATATGAAAACATCCTCCCATACCCGATGCAGGTTTTTACAGTTCCACCATATATGCAAGTAAGTTCCCTTTTCTCCACATTGTCTCCAACACTTATCATCAGTTTGTTTATGCATAATATGTAGTTTTTCCGGTGTTAGATGCCACCTATACATTATTTTATAATTATTCTCAATTAAATTAGCAGCCAGTAGTCCCTTATATCTATTTTGATATATTCGCTCCCACATTGAGTCCTCCTAAGTTTCTCCCAAATCTGTCTCCCACTTCCTTTGAAAGCCTAACCTGGTCCCTTCCCTGGCCATCATATTATACATCGTTGCCAACACCCTTTTTTTCTGTCCTGTCAAGAATATTTTCTCAATTTCAGTAGGATCTCTCTTCAAGTCTGGTAGGATCTTATGTTGTATATAATGATATATCTGCTTATATCTATATATATATCTTTACCCTCTAGTTCATACTGCTTTATTAGTTCTGCAAACTCTTTTATTTTCTTCCCCTCTAATAGTTGACCTATCTTTGTCAGACCATTTTTCTCCCATTTTTCAAAATCATTTTTCCCCAACGCAGGAGGAAAGTCTGGGTTCCCTCTAATAGGTATCAATCTGGACACTCCATTCCTCCCCAACCACAAATGTTTCCATTTATTCCAAAGCCTCAAGGTCAATTTAACATATGGATTACTACCTTGATATCCTCTTCTGATATTCTTGGGTAGCCACAACAAATCTCCTATCTTCCCCTCCTCCAATTCATCTGATTCTATCTGGACCCACTCTTTTGTCTCTTCTGCCCCCCACTCTACAACTGCGCTTAATTGCGCTGCCTCTATGTATCTGGCTAAATCTGGTATAGCCATCCCACCTTGCTCTCTCCTCCTTGTAAGCATTTTCCATGCTCCTCTATTAGTTTTCCCTCCCCCTACAAATTTCATAATAATCCTCTCTAATCTCACTATATAATTCTTAGGCACACTTATAGGTAGGGTGATAAAAAGGTATATCCATCTGGATAAGATCATCTTAATAGCGGACACCCTCTCCATCCATGACAGTTCTCTACTTCCCCACCCCTCCAGTTCTCGCCTTACTGATCTTTCCAGCCTTGCAAAATTTGCCCTAAACATATCTACATCCTTAGAGGTTAAATTTATTCCCAAGTACTTAATACTTTATTTAGCCCATCTAAAGGGAATTTCTCCTTAATCTTTAATTGCATTTCTACCGAGGAGGATATATTTAATATCTCTGATTTGTTAGCATTTATTTTAAAACCTGAGTACTCCCCAAATTCCAACAGTATCTTATATAAAGCCTCCAATGATTCTATTGGCCTAGTCAGCATAAAAAGCAAATCATCCGCAAAGAGGGAGACTTTACTTTCTAACTTCTTCCATTTTACCCCATGTATCTCCGAGCAATCTCTCACCCACTGGGCTAATGGTTCATAGATAGTACATATAGAATCGGTGAAAGAGGGCACCCCTGACATGTTCCCCTAAAAACAATTCAAAGGCCTGTGTATATTCCCCATTAATACGAATTTTTGCCATAGGTTGCTCATATATAGCTTTAATCCAATTCAAATAGCTTCCCTCTATCCCCATCTGTTCCAATACCTTCGCTTTTTCAGCATTTACTGTCAATAGAACCATCTGCTCCTCTCCCTTTCTCCCTTTCCATATTGCGTTCAAGACCTTCCTTATATTATCCGCTGTTTGACGCCCAGGCACAAACCCTGACTGATTTTCATGAACAAGTCTGGGTATATATGGTAATATCCTGTTTGCCAATACTTTAGTAAAAATTTTAAAGTCCGTCCCTAACAAAGATATAGGTCTATATGATCCACATAAATTTGGGTCCTTTCCCTCTTTTGGAAGAATTGTAATACCCGCTGTCCGCATAGATTCTGGGATTTTCCCTCCCTCCTTAAGTTAAAGAAACATGTCAATGGCTCACTTACTACAGTACTGAAAGTCTTATAAAACTTATTTGTGAACCCATCCATCCCGGGTGCTTTATGTGAAGGTAGTGAGTTAATCACCTCAGTGACCTCTTTTTACCTTATGGGCTTAGAAAGCTGTTCCACTTCCTCCATGTTCAACCTAGGTAAATTTACTTGTAAATATTTTTCTGTTCTTTCCAGTGAGCTTGTATGTTCTGGAGAATATAGCTGTTTATAAAACTCCACAAATCTTTCTTGGATTTGCTCTAATTTCCTTACTTCCCTTCCCTTTGCATCTCTTATTTTAGTTATATAGTTTCTATTCTGATGTTGTTTCAGTTTATATGCCAACAATCAACTAGGCTTGTTACCTAGTTCAAAAAACTGCTGTTTTAATCGGTCCTGAGCATATTTAATCTCTACCAAATCTAGCTCTCCTAGTTCTCACCTCGCTATATTAAATTCCTGTATTGCCTTAGCCTCCAATTTATTTATTATTTATTTATTAAATTTTCTTATATACCGCGCTATTTGTCATCAGTGCGGTTTACATTGAAACAACACAACAATTGGTCAGATATAACAGACCTATTACAAGTAACAGGAAAATTAACATGGAAGTAAACAGGGAAATCATTTATATTTCTAGAAAATACATATTGGAGATATATAAAATCTATACAGTTAGGGTAGGTATGAGGTTAAAAGGATGGGGGAGGGGAAGGGGTGTTTAGGTGTTTGAAGTGTGCGATGAAAAGGTGGTGTTTAAGGGCTTTTTTGAATTGTTTGATGTCTTTAATTGCTCTGATATTGGGAGGGAGTTTGTTCCAACATCTAGGAGCATAATTCGAAAAAGCCCTATTGATGGATGATTGATGCTTTTAAGGAAACATTTGGTATAAGTAGTGTGTCAACAGCTGGAGATCTCCTGGACCTGTTATTTGTTGTGTGTATGATGAGATTTATTTATTTATTTAGTAGACACTTGTATACCGCTACTTCCTACGATCAGCAGCGGTTAACTTTACAGATCAGGTTGCACTGCACAATACAGTAATTTGTATGATTTACATTTTGATTGGTTAAAGATTTGATTTGAAACAACACAACGCAGGGTCATTTGATTTACTTTTGATTAATTGTGTGCGGGTTTGCTTACCTATATACATATACATTAGGATATGACAGATCAATTGGAGATATCAATGTGTTGGGACCATTTTGGAGCAGGGGTTACTGGTTAGTTCAGCCTATAATGGGACTGAAAAAGGTGCGTTTTGAGGTTTTTTCTAAATTCTTTTAAGTCACTTATTAGTCGTATGTCGTGAGGCAGCTGATTCCAGAGCAGTGGTGCAACATAAGAGAAAGCTCTGCGGCTTGTTTCTGCTTTGACCTTTCTTATGCTGTTTGGGACGCTGAGGGTGTTTTGAGTTATGGTTCTTCTGCATCTATTGGATGACTGGATGGCGATTAGATTGTTGAGGTATGATGGGGCTATGTTGTGAATGAGCTTGAAAGTGGTTACTAGTATTTTGTATAAGATGCGGGCAGTAATGGGGAGCCAATGGAGTTCAATGAGTACTGGAGTGATATGTTCAGAGACGCCTTTTTTCATAATGATCCTGGCAGCGACGTTTTGGGCCATTTGCAGTATGTTTAGGGTGCTCTTCGGAAGGCCTTGAAGAATAGCGTTGCAGTAGTCCAGGTGTGGAATGATAAGAGCTTGTGCCACTGTTCTGAAGTCGGAATGGTCAATGATGTTGCGGAGTGGTTGAAGAACTTTTAATTTATGAAATATGGCCCGGTTTGTTGCCCGTAGGTGTTTTTCCATCCTCAGGTTGCTATCAAGTAGTACCCCTAGATACTTTATTTCGGGCTTGGTGTGGTAGACGTTATTGTTGAGGGTGACGGTGGTGGGCAGGATGAAGTCCTTTTTCTTGGAGATGAACATCACCTCTGTTTTTTTGTGGTTTATTGACATGTTGTTCAGTTGTAACCAGGTCTGGAGCATGCTGAGGCATTCCTCGAGTTGGGTGTAGCTTGGTTGGTTTATGTCCAGCTGAGTATACAACATTAGATCATCTGCGTACATATGATAGCTGATCTTATGCTTCTGTATGATTTCACATATCGGTTTAATGTATAAGTTGAATAGGAGGGAGGACAGAGCTGATCCTTGTGGAATGCCTTGGGTTTGTGGGAATGCGTCAGCTTTTTCATTGTTGAACTGAACCTGTTGCATTCTATTTGATATATATAATGTGAACCATTTTAGCGGGGTCCCCGTTAGACCTATGGAGGCGAGTCGGTTGATGAGAGTTCAGAGATGGAATCTGGAGAAATATTATTGAAGGCCCTAAAGGTGGTAAGGATGGCCTTATATTGGATTCTACAGTTTATTGGTAACCAATGAAGCTTCTCTAGAATGGGGGAAATATGCTCACACTTTGATGATCCGCAGAGGACACGAGCAGCTGCGTTCATGGCTAATTGTAGAGGATTAATAGTTATATTTGGTAAGCCATGGAGTATTATGTTAGCATAATCAAAGTGCGGCGTGACTAGAGCTTGAAAGATGGTGCGGAAGTCATCAGACTTCATCATAGGTCTCAGATGATGAAGGGTTTTTATCTTGAAGTAAATGGCCTTTACGGTGCGTTTTATATGTTCCTTGAAGTCTAACCTTTGATCCAGAATTACTCCTAGATATCGAATATTTGATTTGACTGGGAGATCAGCATCTCTGACTTTTAGAATTGATGGAGGGGAGAAAGATTTATTCCTTGTGATTATTAGAACCTCTGTTTTTTTAAAGTTAATACGGAGGTTTTGAGAGAAGCCAATCAGTTATTGAATTCAAACAGTTGATTAGCACTGTATAGTTTGGGTATGATACAGATATCGGTGAGAATAATAGCACATCATCCGCATACATAAGGCAGGATATACCAAAAGAGCGTGCGATGTCACAGATTGGCTGCATATAGATGTTGAACAGCAGCGCAGACAAGGAGGAGCCTTGTGGTACACCTTGTTTCTGCTGAAAGGGATTTGAAGTAGCATTACCAATACGAACTTGTTGTAATCTACCTTCCAGGTAGGATTTGCACCAGTCCCAAGCACGGTTCTTGATTCCCTTCTCATGAAGTCGCTTTAGTAGTTTTATGTGATCCACAGAATCGAACGCAGCAGCTATATCAAGAAATATTAGAGCAAAGCCATTTTTCAGATTGTCAATGCCGTTGATAAGTGTATTGATTAATGTTGTTAGGAGAGTTTCTACACCTTGGGCTTCCCTGAATCCATGTTGACATGGATCTAAAGGGGAAATTGAGTCTATATGCTGTTGTATCTGCCTGAGAGTTAATTTCTCAAGAATTTTGGCTAGAAATGGGATACAAGAGATTGGACGGTATGAATCCTCCTTCTTTGGGTCAAGCTGGTTGTTTTTCAGCAGTGGTCGGATGAATGTTATGTTTGAGAGCATCTGGGAAGACACCAGAGTCAAATGACAGCTTCGCTATGTTAGCTATAAAAGGGCTGAGTTCTGTGCGCATAGATCTTATCCAGTGTGCTGGGCATGGGTCAGATGGTGAAGTTGTCGTGTTGATGGAGGTAATAACTTCATTTATAGTTTTTACAGAGGGTGGTGAGAGGTTGATGATTGAAAACAGCGGAAGGGAAGTTTGGACAGGTCCATGTAATGATGTAGTATTTGTTTTTATTGATTTGGATTGGATGTAGTTCGCATAGGCTTGGGGCTGAATCCCTTCTTGTTGTGGCGGAGATGTTTGATTGATAAAGGACTTTACTAGATTAAATAAGTCTCTTGGTTTATTCAGAGAGCGGCTGAGGATATCAGCATGGTATTCTTTTCTCTTAGCCCAAATTGATTCACGATGTTGTTTAAGATGTTCTAAGTAGGTGGTTTGGTCAGAGGAATTACGTGTATTTCTCCATTTTCTCTCAAGCTTTCTGAGGTGGAGGAGAGAGGTACGTAGTTCATGTGAGAACCATGGGGCAGATTGTTTTTTAGTAACTCGGTTGTCAGATGTTGACTTTTTGATCAAGGCTGGGAGTTGCGAGTATGAGGAGAGGGTATTGTTCCAGTTATTTACAATATCATTGAGATTATCTGATAGTTTGGCAAGCTTTGGGAGAGCATGGTTTTTGAAGTCATCACTGTCTAGTTGCTTGAATCTTGTAGATCTTTTGCATCCAGTTGAGTTTAGACAGTAGTCTGTGGATTGATATGCTGGTATCTGAAAAGTTATTAGGTTATGGTCAGACCATGGGACAGGGGTAATAGAGAGATCAATTTTGTTCATCATAATCATGTCATGTTGAGGGATAAAGATTTCCCTTGCTTTTGTAAATCCTCCATATCCTGTATCTTCTTATGTTTTTTATTTATTTATTTCTCTTATATACCATGCTATTTGACATCAGTGCGGTTTACATGGAACATTATATTGAACATTACATTGAACAGGGCATTATAACTTGGAGATAACTATTTTACAGGGAACATGGGTAATGGAGGGTTAAGTGGCTTGCCCAAGACCACAAGGAGCACCTGTGGGTCTAGAAACCCCAGTCCTTCCGGCCCAAGGTTGCTGTCCTCTAGTGGGATTTGAACCCCCGACCTTCTGGCCTGAAGTACGTTGCCCCAACCACTAGGCCACTCCTCCACTCTTTTTTCTCCTCTTTGACCTTTTTCATATGTGAACCTATCGAAATCAGGGTCCCCCTCACGACAACTTTCAGACATTCCCATAAGGTTCCAATTTTACAATCTTCCTTATCATTTATCTCTAGGCATGACTTTATTGTCTTCAAGATTTGTTGAACTATTACTGGGTTCTCCAAAAGAGATTCATTTAATGTCCATCCATTTCTCTTCCCCCAGCTATTCTCTAGGCTAAATTCAATCCATACTGGTGCATGATCAGACCACATCCTTTCCCCAATCTCACACCTCTCCAATCCAGCTACCATAGACTTAGACACCCATATCATATCCAACCTCGAGAAGGATTTATGCACAGAGGAATAGAACGTGAAATCTTTCATCTGCCCTTTCAATTCTCTCCATGTATCTACCGCCCCCAATTTCTTCCACATTAATTACAGGAGTCTCCTAAATTTAATGCTCCCCACTGTGTCTCCCTTAGAATTATCCAGTAGAGGATTGACTGTTGGGTTAAAATCCCCCCCCCCCTAATCACTTGTCCTTCAGCAAATTGAGATATAGTGGTGGTTATTCTATCATAAAAGGTCCTTTGAGCTGTATTTGGCCCATAAATATTCACCAATGTAAACATTTGTTCTTGAATTTTTATCTTAACAAAAATATATCTTCCCCCTCTATCTTGCTGTACAACACACACTAAGGGATTTGTGCATTTATCAGAATTCAAACTCCCCCTTTTTTCGATTCAACGCAAACCATTGCTCCTGGAATTTTTTATGTGCCACCCTCCATTCATCACATTTCTTCAGATGTGTCTCCTGTATAAATATAATATCTCCCTTGAGTCTACTTATCTCTTTATACATTCTCTGTCTTTTTATCAGGGAATTCAGACCACATACATTCATCGTCAATATCCATATTTTAGCCATTTAACAAACATTCATATTCTCAATAACCCTCCTTATCCATAGGTAGAAATCCATTAATTTCCCTTTACTCTTACCCCCCCCCCCCCCCAACCTCCTCTCTCCAGTACGCCTTTAACTCTTTCCCATAGAGGCATGACTCACAAAGCACACCGCAACTCTATACACAACCACATCAACTTTTCCCCTTACAGCTTTAACACAACTTCTCTTCCCCTTATTTTAACTTACTCCCTCACTATCAGCATACACAGACCCATAACTTATTTGACACAACTGCATAATGTCCACCACTTCATCCTCTTCCTTCTGAATGGGGCGTGTTCTTCTGCTTTTGCTGTCGTAGTCGTCGGTCTCCCTGTTGTGCCCTCCTCCATCCACTTTCTCCATTCTGCAACCTTGTAGCCTTAGCTTGCGGTGCACGATCCACTTCTGGCACCTCTGACCATCCCGCTTCTCTCATCGCCCTAGCAGCTTCCTCTGTCGTCTTTATTTGAAAAGTCACTTCTGCTATACAAAATTGTAATCCAAAAGGAAACATCCACTTGTATTTGATTTGTCCTTCTCATAGCCACTTGGTTATTATTGCAAACTCTCTCCTCTTTCGCATTGTGATAGCAGATAAGTCCGCATTTCAGATAACTTTTGACAAGGACACTCATGAGAGACTCTTGAGCAAATTAAAATGTCATGGGGTAGGAGGCAGTATCCTATTGTGGATTGAGACCTGGTTAAAAGACAGAAAACAGAGAGTAGGGTTAACTTCAATTTTCTCAATGAAGAAAGGTGGAGCAACCCGGGGATTTGTACTGGGTCCATTGCTTTTATGTGCATTTTATTTAAGTGACAGTGTCTACTTGGGAGGTTCCATCCATCTTCTTTCTGTACACATCTTTGCAAGCGTGCATACACACATACAACGCAATAGACAACAGTCACAAGAAGCACACACAAATACAATGCACTAGACAACAGCCACATGCAACGCATGCAGTATACACACATCAGCACACACAGACTACACAGCCCAACACAAATACAACACATCACACATACCACAACAACAGCCCAACACACACAATGCAAACACAACACAAAACATGAAACACCAAAGCAGCACAGCACAGCAAAACACACACAACACAATGTAACATACCAGTGGTGTGCCCCAAGGATCTGTCCTTGGTCCGATTCTTTTTAATATCTTTGTTAGAGATATAGCGGAAGGGCTGTCGGGTAAGGTTTGCCTCTTTACAGATGATACCAAAATTTGCAGTAGAGTAGGCACCCAGGAAAATGTAGATAACATGAGGACTGATCTAGCTAAGCTTGAAGAATGGTCTAGAATTTGGCAGCTAAGATTTAATGTTAAAAAATGCCAGGTCATGCATTTGGGCTGCTGCAATCCAAAGGTATGCTATAGTATAGGGGGTGAAGTACTTTTGTCCACTAAAGAAGAGCGGGACCTAGGCATAATTGTGTCTGATGATCTTAAAGTAGCTAAAGAGGTAGAAAAGGCTACAGCAAAAGCTAGAAGGATGCTTGGGTGCATAGGAAGAGCAATGGCCAGTAGAAGAAAGGAGGAGATAGTGCCTTTGTATAAGTCTTTGGTGCGACCTCATTTGGAGTATTGTGTGCAATTCTGGAGACCGCACCTTCAAAAGAATATAAAGAGGCTGGAGTCAGTACAGAGGGTGGCTACTAAAATGGTTAGTGGTCTTCATTATAAAGCACAGTGAGGCAAGAGATATGGATGAACACAAGTGCCTTTATTGGGACCCCTACGCGTTTCGGCCGAAGCCTTCCTCAGGGGGATATACTTAAACATACAAACATAAAAACATATATGAGAATAATGATAAACAATAATTAATAAATATAGGTAAAAACGAGATCAAACAGGCATGTGACAAGTAATCACATCAATATAAATAAAAAAATATATATAAACATGCATTTAAAATAATACCTAAAATAAATGCAATGGATAACAATGTGGTGTAAGCATTAAATAAACCATAACATGTATAAAGAAGTAAAAACAATAAAAATGTTAAGAAAGAGAACACTAGATTTTAACACTATATTAAAACATTAAAATCTAAGACGTAGGGCAGACAAATAACTCTATAAAAAGCTCTAATACCAACCGCTAAACGTAATACCCTCATTAAACATTTACTTACAAGGCACAGCTGGAAAAGAGTAAAGTTTGGTTCAAAATAGCCTGTAGATTCGTCACTTTGTTACAATACTGTTGTATATAAACCAACAATAAAAAGAAAGAGATAAAAATGAAAAAATAAAGCTGAGTAATGACACTATAGGACAAATATACTACATAAAATGAGAATTTGTGCTAAGAAGTGCCTCTAAAGGAATGTGATAGCAAATACCATAGAGGTGAATGGGATCAATGACATGAAACCAGATGAGTGAACTCATAAGAAAATAGACTTTGTGCTAAAACATGTGCACTTTTTAAATTAAAAAACTGTGCTGTATTAAAAAATAAAAAAATAAAAAATAATCTACCAGCTATTGGAACAAAGATTTATTTATGAATTTAACAGCCTGGCACCCAATGGTTTAAACCAGGAAGTTGACTTGACAGTATTCTTATGACCAGTTCACTTTTTTGACAGTTTGAGTGATTCATTATTTTTTGAGTCTGCCCTCTTAATATGACCCATATCATTTAATGTAGGAATTTGGTTGGTGCTAATGCACGCCATTTATATTTTATTATGTCCCCTTTATTGATGTTTTCTAAGTTTTTAGTCTCTTATGCCAGTCCGTTAACAATAGCACCCACATGGATGGTTTGGAATTGCATATTGTTGATACATGGTGAGTTTTCATGAAGCATTACCTGTTCATATACACATATTTTTATCATATTTTTATCATGCTCCTTTTTATCATGCCCCTTTTTATTATGCCCCATTATTGATGTTTTTTAAGGTTTTAGTCTCACATGCCAGTCTTTTAACGGAGCACCCACATGGTTGGTTGGGAAGTGCATGCTGTTGATACATGGTGAGTTCTCATGAAGCATCATCTGTCCATTAATACACTTTTTTAAACACATTTTTAAACAATAGAGCTTTTGATGTTATTGGTAACAAAACACGGCGCCTTTTTATAGTACAGATTCCTTGTAGTGGTACTTACAACTAATTGGTTATAAACACCACAGTAGAGCCTTTGATGTTTTTGGTTAAAAACATGGCGCCTTCTTACAGTACAGATTCCTTATAGTGATACTTATAACTAAATAGGTTTGGCACATAAACATACGTTCTGTACAAGCTAAAAAAAGGGGAATTATAATTATTGTTTTTTATGTGGTTAGTTATAAAACAATCCTTTTAATATAATTTTAATATATTTTTAATATAATTTAATATATTTTATTCAGATACGTTTATTCTCAATAGAATGACAGGTTGGACAATCTATAATTAGTTCCCAGTCCGGCATTAAAGCACAGCAGCCCCCTGGTGGTGTCTTAATACATCTTATTAATTAATTAATTAATTAATTAATTAATATATATATGTTTATATGTTTCAGTTTTAATAGTGACAGGTAGCATTATCTACAATGAGTTTCTATTAAAATTTCCCTTTTAGTATTTTTTTGATTCATTTTTTAATGCTTGTTTTTAAAGTCGTGTATTACGTCATCACATCCACCACGCCCCCTCTTTCGGTATTTAAAATCTTAACTTCGGCACGTCAATTCCTTTAGAATTGTGGCAACACATTGTTCTTGGAAGAGCGTTTTTTTCTCTCTCTCTTTTTGAGGTGAGCTTTAGAGGGTGCATTACCTGTTTCAGTGTTCGTTACATGGCTTCGGCATATTCTAACCTTCGTATGTTTTTGGCGCGAAAGTTGGCGTCTTTTTTATAAGTATGGTTTTCTTCTTAACAACGTTTTTTAGCGAAACTGTTTAGGTATGATTACTTAAGTCCCGTGTAAATTAGCATGAAATTATGTTTTTAAGTAGTTGAGCACAATATATTTTTCATAACATTAATCTTATAATACCATTTTATCAGCGGCTTTTCAGTTACAAACAGCTCCGGAAATGCAGCTCCTCTGCCTAACGCTAAAAGGTTGTTTAGCAAGTGTACGCTGTTGTAGCATATCAGCTCTTCGGGTGTCTAGGAGATAATTCTTTCAAACGTTTTTAATTTTTTAGACTCTTCTAGATACGTGGGAATCTCTTATTATTCTCACAATGTTAAATAGATGTACTTTTAGCTTGGGTTGTATAACACCACATTTATAACACTTTGTTTTACCGTGTTGTGGATCTGGATTAATAGTTTTCCGCTCTTATTATACAGCGTCTCTCATACAGCATTTGGTCAAGTTCAGGTAATAGCTGGTAGATTATTTTTTATTTTTATTCTCATATATGTTTTTATGTTTGTATGTTTAAGTATATCCCCCTGAGGAAGGCTTCGGCCGAAACGCGTAGGGGTCCCAATAAAGGCACTTGTGTTCATCCATATCTCTTGTCTCACTGTGTTCTCGTGAGTGGAGCAACTACCAGGCACTCTGCGCTGGCCTGCAGTTGCGATGCACACATGTGCTGAGGGTGTAGTTGTAAGGCACACCTGTGCGGAGCAAAACTTTCTTTTTTTTTTTTTTTTTGTAATCAACTCTGAGGCTTGTTACCGGGGATGTTGTAAGGCCATTAGCGTAGCAGGGACCGGGAAATCGCTGCTTGGCCCAATATAAGCTTTGCGGAAACACAGCATTGATGAACCTGTGTCTTTGAACCTGTGTCTTTGGGGAGACATGACCTAGGTTGGTCATTGTTGGACGCAGAAATACAGGGCTGGATGGCTCTCGCTCTGACCCAGTAAGGGATGTCTTATGGTCCATGGTAACAACGGGTAAGGGATGTCTTATCGTCCATGGTAACAGCGGAGTGATTAAGAGTGGTATGAAGTTGATCCGTAAGCCCGCAGAGTCCATAGTCCGGGCGGCCGGTCCAGCTTGTTGGGGCTGCATGCAAGACCAGATTGTTGGGGCTGCATGGAAGACAAAGGCATAAAGAGAAGGGACATGGAGCCATGGCTTCTGTTTTTGAGTATGCGATATAGTTTAGAGTTAATGTCTCTGACAACGACAACTAGCGGCGCAGAGAGAAGTTTGTCTGTCTGAGAGCTCAGGGGTATGGTCTGTTCGGGCCAGCATGGAAGGCTAGCAGACGACAAGGCATCTCTTTTTTCCTGGTTGCCAAGAATTCCCGACCTTATACTTCTCGATATGGTTACTGCGTGAGGTGCACGAATTACCGGTGGTATTCCTGGACGGTGTGTACCGGTGCCCTGCCCGGGTGATGTGATAATCTCTGTTGTGAGGCCCTTGTGTCCTTGCAGGCGTGGAGATGTAGGCAAGGTCCCCAGGGACGTATGCTGCTGGGACTGGGCAGCCAGGCGCGTACACTGTTCAGGGTAGGTCCTGGACGTACGGTGGCGCAGGGCCGTGTGGAAGCTTCCCTGGAGATGTATCTCAGGTGTGCAATGGCCTTGAGGCGGCTCCCACTCAGTGCTCCACCGTAACCGTTCAGATGTGGTGCATAGGTGGGTAGAAGACCGCAGGGTATGGGTACCGGACTGTGTGCGTGATGAAGGGCAATGTCCATTTTAGGTGCTGGTACGGGTACCAGGCAGTGTGCGTGGTGAAGGGCATTGTCCATTACAGGTGATAAGAATATTTGCGGTCAGCCCTACGGGTGGATGGTGCTTTAAGGGTTGAGTGAGCTCCCACATAATTCCGAGGGGAAGAGAGGGGCCGGAGCAGCCGTAATTCCCTGATATGACTCTAAGCCCAGTTTTTAACCTGTGACCCGTAGGTGGAATGCACCTGCTCCTGTTTGTTTGTTTTTTTGGTTTTTTTTTTACTGAGTCATAGTGCTGCCCGTGAGCTGAACAGACGTCCCGGCCAAGTTTGTTCCTGAGCTGAACAGATGTCCCAGCCAAGTTTGGAACCTGTGAGCTGTGCCTGTCTTTGTGCATGCTGAGTCAGAATGCTGCCCTTGGGCTGAGGATGGACCTGACTGGAAATCCCAGGCTGGCAATGGGCTTGTCCCTCTGCCTCCATGCACCCCATGATGTTAGGCTTAGTGGCACAGAGGTTATTGGGGGCATGTGCTCTCTGCAGGGCGGAGAGGAAGAACCGCGTCATGATGACCGTTTCGGCCTGGGTCTGGATGGTTCACCAAAAGGCTCAAGGTTAATAGGCGGCATGGTTCGCTGAATTACAGCATAGGGCTCCGGAGATGGCCAGGCAGAGTAGTGGATGTGGGAGGACCGATACCCTTTTCACCGAGGTGGGCTGTCGCCATTCGCGGGCATCGTGTGGGCCCTTCTGCCCAGATGGAGTCGGGGGGGGGGGGTCCCATGGTTTCCCGGGATTGCACAGGTACAGAGGTCATGAATGGTCATGCCTGCAGGCAATGCGCGGTTATTAACCTCCCAGGCTGAAGTAGGGGCATGTGCTGCAGGGCCCACAGCTGGGATTTGAACCTGTGACCACCTGCGCAAGGACAAAGACTATTTATACTGCACCACACTGCTTGCTACTGCAACTGGTGGTGGAATAGACACAATGACTATTTATGTACTGTACCCACTGTTGCCGCTGTAACCAGTGGTGGGCCTCCGCTGTAACCGGTGGATTGGGCACATTAGTTATTTATACTGCACCACACTGTTGCGATAGTAAATGGTGGTGGATTGTCAGGGCTTACTTAGGCTGTGAGGGGCGTCTCATCCACATCTGGTGGATGGTGAGTCTCATCTACATCTGGTGGTCTACCAAGTCTTCCATTGAAGGACGTTTTTTGGAGGCTACAGGTGGCCGCTCACCCACGCCTCTTGTGGACTGCCAAGTCTTTCATTGAAAGATGCTCTTTGGAGGCTACAGGTGGCCGCTCACCCATGCCTCTTGGTAGGGAGTTGACCCCACCCAAGTGCTACTTAGTTCCAGACGTGAAGGCTCCCGCCCTTCTGGATTGTAATCTTCCACACAGGCTCTGAACTGATATGGGCACCATATCATCCATACGGATCTAACCTGGGGCGCTGCCCCTTCGTTTGTTGAGGCTGCGTTGAGATCCAGGCATGTGGCTGGATGAGATGAGCCTTCTTTAGAGGCAAGCAGGGGGTCATGAATGTGAGGTGCTGGTGCGCTCCTGGTGTGATGTAGCTTCGGCTGTGCGGCCATGTACCATAGCTTCGGCTGTGCAGCCATTGTGAAGTAGGGTCCTCAGGTGGTTGCTTTGTGTCGGGTGCTTCCTCAGGGCTGGTTGTGCCCCTGTGGCCTTTGCTTCTGTCCTGGACCAGTCCAAGGAGAGCTGTATGCGGGAGCAGGAAGTGGCGTGAAGTGCAGAGGTGCCAGCATCCGGACGTTGCCGGCTGGAAGGTGGCAAACGTCGGCGGTTGCAGGCTGTACTGTAGGAAGGAAAGCCCCCACAGTCTTCATTTCTCATAGTCGGGCCATGTGACCAGAGATGGCTGGCACACTTTCCTTGAAGGCCAATAGCAGTGCTGGAGAGGGGTCGAACCGGTACACCGAAGAGTCCAAACACAGCACATCGATACCACTACCAAACCAAAGAGTGCACTGCCCACTGTTTTAGGGAACATGCGCTTGGATTTCGGGGTGGTGCCTGAGCCGGGAGACCGGATAGGCACGGAAGCGCCACATGGGTCAGCGTCAGGGGGAGTCTGAACCCTGCTTTCTCTGCTTCTAGCTCGCTGCTCTGACCACTAGGTTCGAGTCTTTAGAGTCCTTAGGAGGAGCCCCAGAGTAGCTACCCATGCGGTGTATCCTATCCGTGCAGTTGGATGCAGATGTCGCTTCCTTCCTGCCCATGGTCATCCTGGGCACCTTTGTAATCAAGGCATCTGCCTTAGGATTTCAAGAAAACTCCTTCTCCACTTTGGGAATCGGGTGCAGGACCTGGCTGCGGAGGGCTGCTGGGAATTGCTTCCGAAGGTCTGCGTGTGAATGCATGCTGAAAATAGATTCCCCGGCCATTCATTAAGGCACTTATCAGGTTCTTTGGCCTTCCATGTGGAAAGGCATGCTTTTGACCCAGGAAGTAGAGGCTAAAGGACTGTGTCCGTCACCCAATGGAAATATCTGGACATGGTCTGCAGAAGCCACAGCTGAGACTTGAACCTGTGACCTTCTGCCCCTGAACACACTGCTGTGTGTACTGCACCAAACTGTTGCCACCGTAGATTTTCCAGACCATTATGTTGAGGCACTGGGGAGTAAGTGACTTTGTCCAAGGTTGGTTCTTGGTTGTGTCCCTGGTGACTGGAGATCAGAGCCGGTACCATCTCTATCAGCCAGTGCTGGAGGCTGGTAACATGCGCTGGAGGCTTTGTACGCACTGGACAGACTTGCTGTGACTGATGTGTCCCGTCAGTGGTGAAGTTGCATGCTCTACAAGCCGTGACTCCCTATGGCTGATGGGTCTGTCAGTGGGAAAACTGCACGCACTGCAATCCGTGTGATGGCGTGGAGGAGCTAAAGTCTGATGCTTCCTTAGTAGGCACGGAGCAAGTCCGCCCTCATTTTAAAGCAAGCTAATGCGATGGGGTGCAATGCTGACATTCATCTGGGGCACCGGGTGAGACATCGATCGGTCACAATCTGTCTGGCGGCGTGGAGAGCAAGCCTGTTCCTTGCTTGCCGGTCCGGGTTGGTCGGAGCACACCTGAGATTAGTTCCCCATGCCAGAGATTGCCGGTCTTGATGGTGCCGGTGGCTGTGCGCGCTCTCAGCTCCGCTGCCGGTGCCGTGGGGTGTGGAGAAGGTCAGTCGGGCTGTTGGAGCCAGACGCATCAAGAAGGTGAAATATGCGCTCACCAGAGGAATAGTAGGCGAGGGGAGAAGCCAGGGTGCAGCTGCAAGTGAGATGGCTGCCTCCCGCCGAGTTCCCACGAGTGCATGTACGCCGCTGTTTTGCTGTGACCTCTGGAGCCATCCATCGGCAAGTTCTGTCCTCGCCAACACCTCCATGCCGAACAGGACCATTGGCGATGGGAGTGTCGCCTGTGTGAGCGGCTCCTCCTTCCATGACGCTTGTATCGGCGCCTACCAATGGCGCCATAGGGGGCGGAGCCTGGGCCATGATGTCATCAGGCAAGATGGCCACCGCCATGGGGGCCTCGTGGCCGGCCGAATCGGGGATGCAGGAACAGCAAGTGGGGGTATTTAGCCATCCTCGTTCTGACCTGGGGCTCCCTTCCTGCTTCCTTGACGGCTTGGTAGCACGGAGGAGCAAGTTGGCTGCCCCCATGTTCTCCCCACATGTCCTCCACACACGTGTGGAAGGTATCCGGAGCGACTGGGGAGTGGAGGCCAGGGACGGAGGCCTTGTTAGGCATGTCCTGAGCTGCTGCGGGGCTTCCATTTTCAGAACTCCTGTGTCGCATCTTGGGAGTGCATTGATCATTGAAGTCAGCCGCATCCATCATTTAAGCCTGCAGCTGGGGGTGGAGGCCCTTAGGCACACCCTGAGCGGCGGCAGAAGCTGGCAGTGGTGCCCCTCGATGGCACGTGAAACGCGTGCCCCTAGGTATTTCCTGTCCTCTGCTGGGGCATATGCAACCCATGGATTCTCGGTTGTGCAGGCAATCTGCAACAAGAATTACTGGACAAGCATTAATAGTAAGTTAAAATTGATATATATACATACGCTGTAAGATGAGATTTGTTCTTAGTTGTTTTAGAGATGTTACATTTCGGTATAGAGTAGAAAAACATCTTGCTGGCAAGGTGGAAGAAGTTGAAACTGGCTAGCTAGGAGCGGGCAGAGGGGTGGGGCCAGTCGGCATATGCTCAGAAGGGCAAAAAGCCCTTCTGAGCTATAGAGTACTTCCGTCTCGGCGCCGTTGGATGACATCACCAAGTGTGGCTGACTCATCCTGCTTGTCCTAGGAGAACTTGCTTTCAGTCGAAAGAGGCTCTCCTCCTGTGCATTTATCCCACGGAGGTATTTAAATGTCTCAATCATATCACCTCTATTCAGGCTTTCCTTTAAGATGTACATATTAAGATCCTTAAGTCTGTCCTCATATGCTTTATAATGAAGACCACTAACCATTTTAGTAGTCACCCTCTGTACAGACTCCATCCTGTTTATATCCTTTTGAAGGTGCAGTCTCCAGAATTGCACACAATATTCCAAATGAGGTTGCACCAAAGACTTATACAGAGGCACTATCACCTCCCTTTTTCTACTAGCCATTCCTCTTCCTATGCACCCAAGCATCCTTCTAGCAGTCACCTTTTCCACCTGTTTAGCTACTTTAAGATCATCAGACACAACCACACCGAGGTCCCACTCTTCTTTAGTGGACAAAAGTACTATATTGCTCCCTTGGATTGCTGCAGCCCAAATGCATGACCTTGCATTTTTTAACATTAAATCACAGCTGCTAAATTCTAGTCCATTCTTCAAGCTTAGCTAGATCCCTCCTCATGTTATCTACACCTTCCTGGGTGTCTACTCTATTGCAGATTTTGGTATCATCTGCAAAGAGGCAAACCTTACCCGACAGCCCTTCCGCTATATCACTAACAAAGATGTTAAAAAGAATCGGACCAAGGACAGATCCCTGGGGCACACCACCGGTAGGTCTATTTGCCTGTACCCTTTGTCGCCTCCCACTCAACCAATTTCTAACCCAAGCAGTAACTTTAGGGTCCATCCCTAGGGTGCACAGTTTGTTTATAAGTCACCTGTGAGGAACAGTGTCAAAGGCTTTACTGAAATCCTAATACACCACATCTAGGGCTCTCCCTCGGTCCAACTCCCTGGTCACCCAGTCAAAGAAATCAATCAGATTTGTCTGACAAAATTTGCCTCTGGTGAATCCATGATGCCTCGGATCCTGTAATCCGCTGGACTCCAGAAACCAAATCAATAAAACAATCCAGGATCATGACTAGGACCAGGCTCTCCAAAATGACCGCTGACCTTCCTGAAGGAAGGTTTCAGGCAAACAGCCCCTTTAGCTGAAGAAGAGGAAGGCTTACAGAAACTGCCCTCAGTACTCAGCCTTCCCAGCTCCCCAACAGGGCCTGCAGGCAAAGGGACAAGGCATAGCCCTCATAAGCCTAAGACCCTCAAGCCCCGGATTGCGCCTCTGGTGCAAATTGAAGGGGGCTTTTGACTCCTTGGGCATAGTCTCTCCTCTCCTGAGAGTTCCTGTCCTGCAGCACACAAGGGGGTGCCTGGTGTTTTACACCGCCCTGTGATCCCTTATAACCACGGACACCTGGGGCCTGCAGGTGGGCCCTCTGCTCCCAGTGGTCTCAAGCAGCAGGGTGACTCTGGGAGAGAGTGGTTATGATCCGTCCTTTGGCTGACTCCCTTTGCTGGTGGCAGCAGCCCCAGCATCTACAGACCGGGATGCCCTTCCAGGCCTCTGCCCCTCAAGAAGATCCTCACCACGTATGCCTCCAAGCTGGGCTGGGGAGCCCATTGCAGTGACCTCACACTCAGAGCTGTTGGTCGCAGGCATAGACCCTCCAGCAGATCAACCTCCTGGAGCTTCTAGCCATAGTGCTGGCTTTTCAGGCTTTTCACCTCACCAACAGCATCAGGTGGTACTGATCCAGACTGATAACCAGATGGTGTTGTTTTATATCAGTAAGCAGGGAGGCACAGGGTCGTCCCTCTTATGCCAAGAGATGGTGAACCTCTGCTCCTTCTCCAGCAAGAATGGTTGCTCCTGTGGGCAGTATATCTCCTGGGCCAGGACAATCCCTGGTGAACCAGCTCAGCTGGGTCCTTCAACCGCACGGGTGGTGGCTGGACCCTCAGCTGGCCAGCCAACTGTTCCGTCTCTGGGGGCTCTTGCAGATGGACCTCTTCACCAGCTCAGCCAATGCTCAGCTGCCATGCTTCTGCTCCAGGAAGCCACATTGCTCTCGGGTGGCGGTGGATGTGTTTCTCATTCCTTGGACTGGGGGGCCTCCTCTATGCCTTCCCGCCCATGCCGCTGATTGACAAGACCCTGTTTAAGGTCCAGCTCGACAGAGCCACTGTGATACTGGTGGCTCCTCAGTGGCCCCAGCAGCCATAGTTCCCCCTGCTCCTCCACTTGTTTCAGGTGCTCCCGGTTCCTCTGGGGTGCACCCTGGGCCCACTCTCGCAGGAGGACCGCTCTCTCCTGCACCCCATTCTTGGGTCCCTAACTCTGATGGCCTGGCTGCTGAAAGGGTAGCCTTGGCCCACTTCAGTCTGTCCAACAAGGTGGAGGAGGTGGTCCTGGCAACCTAAAAGGCTTCCACCCATCAGGCCTATGCCTTCCAGTGGCAGAGATTCTCTGTGTACTGCGTGGAGAGGGGATCAACCCCTTCTCCTGTTCTGTCCATCTGGTGTTGTAGTACCTGCTTCACCTGTCTCAGGACTGAAGTCCAATTCCATTAGAGTACACCTTAGCACACTCTTGGCACACCACCATCTGGTCAGTGGTAAGCCCCTCGCCACTCAGCCCCTCATGACTTGCTTCCTGAGGGGCCTACTGCTCTCATGGCTGCCCTCCGGCAGCAGAGTGGGACCTCAATATGGTTCTTTCAAAGCTTACAGTGCCACCTTTCGAGCCTCTTGGCTCTTGCCACCTCAAGTATCTCTCCTGGAAGGTGGTCTTACTCATGGCGCTCACCTCTGCTCTCAGGGTTAGCGAGTTCCAGGCTCTGGTTGCTCATCTGCCTTATATGAGCTTCCACAAGAACAGGGTCATGCTCCGCACGCACCCCAAGTTTCTGCCTAAGGTGGTGTCCCTGTTTCACCTCAACGAAGAGGTGATGCTCCCCACCTTCTTCCCGCAGCCTCACGCTAACAGGGCAGAGGCTGCACTCCACACTCTGGACTGTAAGCGGGCCCTGGCCAACTACCTGGAGCGTACCCAGGCCCATCATTGCTTCTCGCAGCTCTTCATCTCCTACAACCCAAATTGGCTGGGGGCAGTGGTCTCCAAGCGTACTCTGTCCATTTGGGTGGTGGACTGCATCGCTTTCTCCTATGAGCAGGCTGATCTCTCACTGGAGCACCACATCACTGCGCACAGCATCCGGGTCATGGCGGCGTCTGTGGTGAACCTGCGCTCCATTCCCTTGATTTTGCACTTTTGTTCAGCTTTTCTCAGCTGTATAACTTATACCCCACCCTCTCCTCCCCTCTACCCACCCACACCGTGGCTCGCTGTCTCTTATAGCTGTCATCTGCTCATTTCCTACTTCACGCACAGGTGCATCCAATCCCTTTAACTCTCCCACCTTCTATATCCTCTGGCCTTTGTTCTCCTCTCTATTCCTCTTCTATGGCTCCTCATCACATTGTCTTCCTCTTCTTCATACTCCCTGTCTCCCTTCCTACCAGCACCTTCACTCCTCCCCTCCTTATCCCCTCCTCTACTGTCCTCTCTTACCCCTCCATTCTGTCCTCTACCCTATCATCAGCTTTTACCGCTTTCTCCCTCTCATTCAACCATCTCCTCTCTCTCTAAGGCATCATCCTCATTTCTGACATACTGTCTCCTTTCTGCCCTGTACTCTGCTACTCCTTCTCCTTCTCTCATCCGGAGATATCATCCCCAACCCTGGCCCCCCTAAACTTCTGTCACACTCTGAGAAGAGATCTTCACGCAACACTTCTAATCTTATTCATATCCCTCTCATTTCCCCTTCCACTCTCCCTTTCTCATGTGCCTTGTGGAACGCACACTCTGTCTCTAATAAACTTGCTTTTACTCATGATCTCTTTATCTCTAATGCTCTACACCTTCTTGCTCTAACTGAGACCTGGCTCCTCCAAGATGATACTGCATCTATCACTGCTCTCTGTCATGGGGGCTATCAGTTCTCCCACACGCCTCATCCAACTGGCTGTGGTGGTGGTGTTGGGCTTCTACTTTCTCCCTCCTGCCAATTCCAACCCCTCCTGCTGCCTCAGTCTCACTCCTTTCCCTCTTTTGAAGTCCACTCCATCTGCCTTTTCACTTCACTTCCTCTCCAGGTAACTTTTATCTATCGACCTCCTGACAAGTCTGCTTCTACCTTTCTCACTGACTTTGACTTGTGGCTTTCTTTCTTTCTGGAATCCTCTTCCCCCATTCTTATTCTCGGGGATTTTAGCATTCATGTCGATAACCCCTCTGATCTTTATGCTTTAAAGCTCCTCTCCCTTACCTCCTCATTTGACTTCCAGCTTTGCTCCACTGCCCCCACTCACCAGCATGGCCACTGCCTTGACCTGGTATTTTTCTCTAGTTGCTTACCCTCAAACATTTGTAGCTCAGTTCTTTCCTTATCTGACCATCACCGTTTAAGCTTCAATCTTTATCACCCACTACCTCAACCTCGTCCTGTCTCCTCCAACCTATTTAGAAATCTTCATGCTATTGATCCTTTGGTTCTCTCTTCCACTGTCTCTTCATCTCTTTCTTCCACTATGTCATCTAAGTCTGTTGATGAGGCAATAGCTTCCTATAATGCTGCACTCTCCTCTGCTCTGGATGCTCTCGCTCCACCCATGCCATGCCCTGTGAGGCGTTCTGCACTCCAGCCCTGGCTTTCATCCACTACCTGCAATCTATGTTCCTGTGCCCGTTCTGCTGAGCGTTCTTGGCTCAAATCCCACTCCCTTGCAGACTTTCTACATTTCAAATTCATGCTTGTCTCTTTACAGTCAGCCATAGCTCTTGCCAAACAAGACTATTACGTCCATCTGACTAACTCTCTTGCCTCTGACCCTCGCCGTCTCTTTACTACTCTCAGCTCTCTCCTCAAGGTACCTTTGCTTCCAACCCCTCCCTCCCTTTCTGCCCAAATCCTGACTGACTACTTTCATGACAAAATCTACAAGATCACACTCCAATTCCCCACGAGATCAACTACTCCCCCTTCTCACTCTTAACTCCCCCCCCCCCACACACACACACACACCTCTGCTACTCTTTCTTTCTTTTCTGTGATCTCTGAGGAGGAGACCATTAACCTTCTTTATTCATCCAAATTCACTACCTTCTCCTCTGATTCTATTCCCACCTGTCTCCTTAGCTCCATCTCCTCCACTGTAGTCCTTTCCATCTCTCATATGTTCAACCTATCGCTCTCCACTGCAACTTTCCCTGCAGCCTTCAAGCATGCTGTGGTCACTCCTCTCCTCAAGAAACCCTCACTAGACCCTACGTTTCCTTGTCACTATCGACCCATCTCCCTCCTCCCTTTTCATTTCTGAACTACTTGAACATGTAGTTCACTGTCATTACCTCAACTTTCTCTCATCTCAAGTTTCTGGATCCTCTATAATCTGGCTTTTGACCTTTACATTCTACCAAAATGGCACTTGCCAGAGTCTCCAGTGACCTGTTCCTGGTAAAATCCTTAATCCTTTACTCAATCCTCATCCTTCTTGACTTTTCTGCTGCTTTTGATACTGTTGATCACAACCTTCTCCTTGATACCTTGTCCTCACTTGGTTTTAAGGGCTCTGTGCTATCCTGGTTCTCTTCTTATCTCTCCCATCACTCTTTCAGTGTTTGTTCAGGTGGATTCTGCTCTACTGCTATCCTGCTCTCAGTTGGTATACCCCAAGAATCTGTCTTGGGTTCACTCCTTTTCTCTCTCTATACCCAGTCCCTTGGTGCACTCATCTCTTCCCATGGCTTTCAATACCATCTTTACGCTCATGACTCTCAGATATACCTCTCTGCACCTGAAATCTCTCTGACAATTCAAGCCAGGATCTCTGCCTGCCTTTCTGACCTTGCTGCTTGGATGTCTCACCGCCGCTTGAAATTGAACATGGCCAAAACTGAGCTTCTTATTTTTCCCCCTAAACCCTCCTCTCCTGTTCCTCCTTTCTCTGTCTCTGTAGATAACTCTATACTTCTCCCTGTCTCCTCAGCTCACAACTTTGGGGTCATCTTTGACTCCTCTCTCTTCTTCTCCACAGTCATCCAACTGATGGCTAAAATCTGTTGTTTCTTTCTCTACAACATCAACAAAATTCACCCATTCCTTTCTGAACCCACTACTAAGACACTTATCTACTCCTTAGTCACCTACTGTCTAGACTTTTGTAACATTCTCCTTGCTGGTCTCCCTCTGAATCATCTATCTTCCCTTCAATCTGTTCAACACTCTGCTGCTGGCCTTGTCATGCCCATATTACTCCTCTTCTCAAATCACTTCATTGGCTCCCTATCCTTTTCCGCATCCAGTTCAAATTTCTCTTGCTGACCTATAAGTGCATTCACTCTGCAGCTCCTTACTACCTTTCCTTTCTTATCTCTCCATACATCCCTCCTCGAGAACTCCGCTCTTCTGGCAAATCGCTTCTATCTGTGCCCATCTCTTCTATTGCTAACCCCAGGCTTTGCTACTTTCACTTTGCTTCTCCTTATGCCTGGAACAAACTACCTGAGTTTGTATGTCAGGCACCTTCTCTGACTCTTTTCAAATCCAGACTGAAAACTCACCTCTTCGCTGCTGCTTTTGGATCTTGACTCATCTGGTCTCCTTTGTGTTTACTTACCATTCCCCCTAGATGTATCCCATGTCTACAGCTACTGTGTTGTCTGTCTTGACTAGATTGTAAGCTCTGATGAGCAGGGACTGTCTTTTACATGTGTCTGTGCAGCGCTGCATGTCTTGTAGTGCTGTACAAATGTGCAGTAGTAGTAGTAGTAATGTTATAAAGAACTTGGCAGAGTTTATCTGTATATATATATATGGGATCAGTATTCAGCGGTAGCAGTCAGTGCTTTTAAAGGGGCTGGCTGCTGAAATTAAAAATGAATATTCAGCACTAGAGCCTATATAGCATTCGACACTGAATATCCAGTTTTGCCAGCAATCGCAGCAGCTATCCATTCAGTGGTGATATTCAACTGCTAATCAGATAGCTAAACCACATAAAGTTAGGAGAGCCAGAATGGCTGAATATTGCCACTGACCAGATAGCTGCTGGGACAGCCCACAAACTACCCAGGATTTAACTGGGCATCTCCCCTGTTGTCTGTGGGGCTATTCAGTGGCATTATCGTGATAGTGCCACTGAATATCAGGATTGCCAGGTTTGTACCAGTTAGCAGGTCCTGATAACTGGCCAAATCCTTTTGGATATTGACTCCATATGTTTCTAATCTTAGACTAGTCTTTGAATAGACCCTCCTGGTGGTGTGGCATTCCAAGGTGATGTCTCTTCAAGTCAACAATATGGGAACATTCAGCCTATCAAGGGATCTGATTGGCTGAGTTCCCAAAGGCGATATGTAATGTCTGGTATGTAGGTGCAGCATGCCAGCAAGGGCTGGGCTACACTGGACTCTGAAGTGCTTGGAAGACAGTCATATTCTACTTCCCTAGGAGATCTGAAGCACTGCATGACCAAAGGACTGGTGCTGTCTCAGAGCATACTCAGAGAAGAGGACAGATGGACTGTTTTTGGTAGTGGACTGAGACAAGTTTGCAGCATCTGGACTTGTCAGACTCCCTTCAGCATACTTGGCAGCCTGTGAAGAGAAGGAGGAAGGACTGTGATCTCTGGCAGAGAGCAGAGCTGTCACAGGCAATGGATCTTATCATGCACACAGCCAGGCAGCACATTCCTCTCCTGCAGTGTTGGCACACGGAGGGGCCAGCTGTCCCCTGCATTGACAGCTGGAGATGGAGCACATGTTTCCAAATTACACAGAGCTACAGCCTTCAAATAAAGAGCACTTGTGAACTCCTTAAAGTATCAGGTAGATCAGTCTGCCACTCAGAATCAGAATTAGCCATGACTCAGAAATACAAAGTATTTCTTTCCCTCTCTCTCACATTCTCTCTCTCTCTCTCTCACACACAAAACTTGTGTTAAAGCCATATGCTACGGTTCAGCGCATGGTTTCCTAATGCAAGCTTAATGCAAAGGTTTTGCTCTCCAATTCTTTAACCAAATAGCATGTGGATAAGTTGTGCACAAACGTCTGTGCTAAACAAGGACAGCAAGCTGTAGGGTTGTAATTATCACAGCAGTAAATAGCAGCCAGCACACTCTGTTCAGTGGAAACCTGCCTAGGCTTAGAGTGAGCACTGCAGCGTGAGGCAGATGTCAGGCTCTCAGCAAGTGACTGACCTTACACCAGCTGAGAACTCGCGGCAAATCCCATAGCCAGCCTGAGAAATGAATAACCTCAGGATGTTTTGTGGCAAGAAGACTCTGTAAGCATCTCTTCCATCATTATAACTGGAGTAAACCATGACTGATACTCTTAAAAACCTTAATACACTATCTCTCGGTGGCCCTGCAAGAAAGAACTAACACCAGCCAAGAATCAACCTCAGGAAATAACCCTGGAAAGTAAGCAACGGACCTGCAATATGGCTAAGGCGGCAGTTTTGGCCTTCTCTCCCTCTTGCCCTGAGGATCAGCACCATCTTAGAAGACCTACGGCATCATTTTATGAGTACCAGGCATCTAAGTAATCATGAGCAGAACAAAAATGTATAGAAAGTTACTAATTAATAAATTAAGAATTTTCAACTGATTTTGTTTAGATACTAATTGTTTTTACATACTAGCTGTTCTCTAACCTTTATCCCTCGCCTCCTCACTTTGATAAAATCTTAACCTCCTATACTCTCCTCTCTCTAGTAGTACCTCACTCTCCTACACAGCCTCCTCTTAATGAGAGTTTTTTTATTCCGATTACTCCCAGGTTCTCCCTGTTCCCCTCGATCCTCCTCCTACTTTAATTATAATTTCTTCTGTCCACTCCATCTTTTCTTTTCTTATGGCTCCACATCACTTTTTCTTCCTACTATTGACAATCCCTAATCTTTTCCCCTCATATCTTCAACATCAACTCCCTCCTCCTCATCTTCTCTAGACTACCCTCATTTCTTTCCCCATCTTGTCATCCACCCTTTCATCAGCTTGAACCTAACCTTTTTTTCTTCCTCTCATTCATCCCCCTCCTCTGTCTCTTAAAGAACATCACCCTCGTTTCCTCCGTGCTATCATCTCTTTATCACACACTCTTTTGCGCCTTCTCATAAGATCATAAGATATGCCATACTGGGTCAGACCAAGGTCCATCAAGCCCAGTATTCTGTTTCCAACAGTGGCCAATCTAGGTCATACGTACCTAGCAGTTTCCCCAAAAGACACAGGTTCCGCAATGCTTGTACTGGGTCAAGCATTGATATCCTGGGTTCCTTCTTAATAATGGTTTATGGACCTTTCCTCCAGGAACTTGTCCAAACCTTTTTTAAACCCAGCTACACTAACAGCCTTTACTACATCCTCAGGTAACAAATTCCAGAATTTGATTACACGTTGAGTGAAAAAATATTTTCTTTTATTAGTCTTAAATAGTTTACCCTGTAGCTTCATTGCATGCCCCCTAGTCTTTCTATATTCTGATACGTAAACAGTCGATCTACGTTTACCCGTTCCACTCCGTTCATTAATTTATAGACTTCTATCATATCTCCCCTCAGCCGTCTCTTTTCCAGGTTAAAGAGCCCTAACCTTTTTAGCCTTTCTTCATAGGAGTATCCTTCCATCCCCTTTACCATTTTGGTGGCTCTTCTCTGAACCTTTTCTAATAACGCTATATCCTTTTTAAGATACGGCGACCAGAATTGCACAGAATATTCAAGATGCGGTCTCACCATGGAACGGTATAGAGGCATTATAATATCTTTTGTTTTATTTTCCATTCCTTTCCTTATGATACCTAGCATTCTATTTGCTCTCTTGGCCGCCGCTGCACACTGGGCCGAGGGTTTTAACATGGTATCCACAATGACGCCTAAATCTTTTTCCTGGGTGGTGGTTCCTAATGTGGAACCTTGCATCGTGTAACCATAGTTTGGGTTGTTCTTCCCTAGGTGCATAACTTTGCACTTGTCCACATTAAATTTCATCTGCCATTTTGATGCCCAGTCTTCCAATTTATCAAGATCCTCTTGCAATTTTCCACAATCCTCTTGGGTTTTAACAACTTTAAATAGTTTTGTGTCATCTGCAAATTTGATAACCTCACTCGTTATTCCACTTTCCAGGTTGTTTTTCATCTGGTGATATTAATCCCATCCTGGCCCCGCTAGATTTTTCTCTCACTCCCATGACAGTTCCTCATGCAACTGCTCCAATCTCATTCATATCCCTCTCCTTTTCCAATCCTTTCTCCCTTTCTCATGTGCATTATGGAACACACACTCCATTTCTAATAAACTTGCATTCGCCCATGATCTCTTTATCTCTAAATCTCTTCATCTTCTGGCTTTAACTGGCTCCTCCCAGATTACTCAACTTCAGTTTCTGCCCTTTATCACATCATCTACCAATTTTCCCACATGCCTTGTCCCTCTGGCCGTGTGGTGGTATTGAATTTCTACTCTCTCATTCCTGCCAATTTCAACCCTTCCTTCTGCCTCAGTCCTACTCCTTTCCCTCCTTTGAAGTCCACGCCATCCTCCTTTTTAATCCACTACCTCTCTGGATAGCTTCTATTTATCAGCCCCCCCCCCCCCACCCCCCAAGACAAGTCCACCTCTACCTTTCTCACTTACTTGACTCATGGCTTTCCATCTTTCTTGATTCATCTTCCCTCTCCCTTATCCTTGGTGATTTTAACATTCATGTTAATAACCCCTCTGACCCTTATGCTTTAAAGCTCCATTCCCTTACATAAGAACATAATATATGCCATACTGGGTCAGACCAAGGTCCATCAAGCTCAGTATCCTGTTTCCAACAGTGGCCAATCCAGGTCACAAGTACCTAGCAGTTTCCCCAAAAGACACAGGTTCCTCAATGCTTGTGTTGGGTCAAGCAGTGATATCCACTTTTAATAATGGTTTATGGACCTTTCCTCCAGAAACTTGTCCAAAGCTTTTTTAAACCAGCTACACTAGCAGTTCTTACTACATCCCCATTCAACCTCCAACTTTGCTCTGCTGCACCCGCTCACCAGCATGGTCCCTGCCTTGACTTTGTTTTCTTTTTTAATTGTTTACCTTCTAATTTCTGTACTTCAGTTCTTCCCTTATCTGACCATCACCTGCTCAGCATCACTGTTCATCACTCCCCGCCTCAGTCTTGTCCAGTTTCCTTCATTCTTTTTAAAAACCTTCATGCCATCTACCTATTGGCTCTCTCCACTATTGTCTCAACTCCTCTTTCCTCCACTATCTCATCTGTTGATGAGGCTGTAGTTTCCTCTAACTCTGCGCTCTCCTCTGCTCTAGATGCTCTTGCTCAATCCATGCCTCGTCCTGTGTGACACACTATACCTCAGCCTTGGCTGTCTTCATGTATCCGTTATCTTCGATCCTATGCCCACTCAGCTGAGCACATTTGGCTTAAATTCCACACCTTTGCTGATTTTCTTTACTTCAGATTCATGCTTGCCTCTTTCCAGTCAGCCTTAGCGCTTCCCAAGCAAAACTACTATGTCCAACTGACAACTCTTGCTTCTGACCCTCACCATCTCTTTTCAACTCTCGAAATATCTCCTTCCCTTTCTGTCCAAACCTTGTCCGACTACTTCCATGATAAAGTCCACAAGATTGCATCCAATTCCCCAAAGGTTCAGGTCCATCCAGTCTTCCCCTCAACTTCTGCTATGCCCTTTTCTTTAATATCTCTGATGAGGGAACTTCTTATCTTCTCTCCTCTTCTAAACTTAATACCTGCTCCTCTGATCCTATCCCCACCTGTCTCCTTAACTCCATCTCCTCCACTGTCATCCCTTCCATCTCTCATATTATCAAAATATCGCTGTCCTCTGCAACCATCCCAACAGCCTTCAAGCATGCTGTTGTCACACCTCTCCTCAAGAAACCTTCACTAGACCCTACCTGTCCTTCTGATTATCGACCCATCTTCCTCCTCCACTTCATTTCTAAACGTTATGAAAGTGTGGTTCACCACCATTGCTTTGACTTTCTCTCCTCTCAAGCTCTTCTGGTTCCACTGCAATCTGACTTTCATCCTTTCCATTCTGCTGAAATGGCTCATGCCAAAGTCTTCAGCAACCTATTCCTGACAAAATCCCTCATCCTTCTTGACCTTTCTGCTGCTTTTGACACTATTGACCACCACCTTCTCCTTGACACCTTGTCCTCACTTGGTTTTAAGAGCTCTGTGCTGTCCTGGTTCTCTTCTTATCTCTGCATTGCTCTTTCAGTGTTAGCTCTGGTGGATCTTCTCCCACTCTCAGTTGGTCTGTCTTGGGCCCACTCCTTTTCTCTCTCTGTACCCAGTCCCTATGTGCACTAATCTCCTCCCATGGCTTTTAGTACCACTTTTATGCTGATGACTCTCAGATCTATCTCTCTAAACTTGATATCTCTCCAGCAATCCAGGCCCAGATCTCTGCCTGCCTTTCTGATATCATTGCTTAGATATCTCACCATCATCTGAAATTGAATAAGGCCGAAACTGAGCTTCTTATTTTTCCCCCTAAACCCACTTCCTCCCTTCCTTCTTTCTCAATCTCTAGATAACGCTCTTATTCTCCCTGTTTCCTCAGCCCGCAACCTTGGGATCGTCTTTGACACCTCCCTCTCCTTCTCCACACATATCCAACTGATAGCTAAAACCTGTTGTTTCTTTCTCTACAACATCAGCAAAACTTGTCCCTTCCCTTCTGATCACATTACTAAGACACTTATCCACTCTTTAGTCACCTCCCGTCTAGACTATTGTAACCTCCTCCTTGCTGGTCTCCCTCTGAATCATCTCTCTCCCCTTCAGTCTATTCAAAACTCAGCTTGCGGCTAATCTTCTGCCAGCCCTGATATGCTCATATAACCTCTCTTCTCAAGTCACTTCATTTGCTCTCCTTCCATATCCAGTTCAAACTTCTTCTTCTGACCCGTAAAAACATTCACCCTACTGCTCCTCACTACCTTTCCTCTCTCATCTCTCCCTACACCCCTCTTCGTGAGCTCCACTCTTCTGGTGGATTGCTTCTTTCTGTACTCTTTTCTTCAACTGCCAATTCCAGACTTTGTTCCTTTCACTTTGCTGCTCCTTATACCTGGAACAAACTACCTGAATCTGTATGTCAGGCTGCATCTCTGCCCCTTTTCAAATTCATGCTAAAGACTCACCTCTTTGAGGCGGATTTTGGATCCAGATCCGCTTAGTCTACTATGTGTTTTTTTTACCTTTTTCCTAGTCCTCAGCTGTTGTATGCAATGTTCCCTCTAATTTTCTGTAGGCTGTGTGCGCATAAAATATCAGCTGTGTGCAGCTTTTGAAGGAAGGTTAAATTTTTGTGCGCCACATAACGACACTCGGAGTTATATACTTTAAAATTTGACTACACGTCAGAATACAGTATGTACACCACATTGATTTTAATCAAATTAAATGAAAATAGACGATTACTAAATGAAGTGGGAAATTTCTCGTAATTACAATCATAACTTTTAAATTTTAAGACGTCTGTGTTGTTCTCTATCAGAATCAGAGCCGTAATTTTTGTGCGCTCTGTTGTAAAGTATGTGCGCTCACTTGGCGAGGTGTGTGCGCGCGCACAGCTTAGAGGGAACAGTGATTGTATGTTTAACTAGATTGTAAACTCTGATCAGCAGGGACCATCCTTTATATGTATTCTGTACAGCGTTGCGTACACCTTGTAACACTATATAAATGTTCAATGTAGTAGTAGCAAGCTAGACATATGTGCAAACAGGTCTACACTGGCAGTGCCTATATCTTGCGCACAGAAAAAAAAATGGTTGGCACTTGTGTGCATATGTTGAAATGCTATCTGTGCAGAATAATAATGCTGTTTATGTGCCGGACAGCTTTCCAGCACATGCGCATAACATTGTTCCAGCACACCGCCTCCTCAGCTCCTCAACTCCTGCTGCTGTTTTCCACCACTCCTCTTCAGCAAAGCCAGATAAAAGTTGTGGGTCCTGTGCGCTCAAGTTAAAGAGAAGAAACAGGCATAAATTCCTCATTAGCACTGACCGTAGACCAATGAGCTAACACTTTATGCCTCCTCAGACCTTGCGTTAAAATCCCAGCACTGAGCTCAGCCTTCTGGTTGTCTGCGCACTACTCTACATCTGAGCTGAATAACTAATTGCTTCATTAGCATGGATTATAGCATTGGCTACCTATGTTAAGTAGGGTTAAATTTAAAATCCTCTGGACCACGCATGGAACCTTTTACTCAGGTCTTTCACACTATCTCTTTCCATATCTTATCCCACATGCCCCATCCAGACATTTTAGATGAAAGAAATGTAAGTTAGTCTGGACAAAGGAAATGCTGTCACAATTAAATATCAAAACCACTCTATGGATAACCAAACACTATTTTGTGTCAATGGGTACTTCTGATCGAGAGAGCAATTTCACTTCAAAATGTAAATATCTTAAATTGCATATGAGGTCTCAGACTCATCGGCACTAGTTTACTGACTTTAATTTTGTCAGAACTATCAGTGCCTGCTTGCATCAATGACCAATCCAATGCAAATATATTACAGTCCTTCTTTCTAAAAATGTATATTAATCTTAGCAACTCTTTTTCTTTTCCGTGCTTATCTTAACGTGTTTTCTTCCCTCCGTGTTTATCTTAGCGTGTCTTCTTCCCAACGCGTCTTATCGGCACCTCTCCGCGTTTCACTCTTTCAAGTTTCTTCAGGGGTTGATCCCACAAAATTTAGAAGAACGATCTAAAAAAGTGAAGTGTTGTAATCAGATACTATCCCAGACATTTTCTAACGTAAGTTTAACTGTCCTATTTATGTCTCCAATGTTGAAAACCATTCGCAAGAATATAATTCACATAAATGCAATTCTAAAACTTTCTCCAGACTTAATCCAAAGGCAAAAGATGCCACATACCTTGATGCTGCAAATGCCTTCCTCATACTAAACTGTCAACTTTCCAAGTTGAAAACAATGCCGCGCATGCGGCTTGGTTACTAACCTCTCACTCTTATACCATGAATCTCCTCCCTGTCAATGACGTAATGTCCCATTTGTCAGTTAACATTTTCAGAGTAACATTTTTCAGAGCTCCCTGGTTAATGCTTAAAGGCACATTCCCCAATCTATTTGACTATTTAATCCTTTAGGGATTGTTGATTCCAAATTGAATATCCACCGTTGCTCTTGCACAATTAAAGTTTGTTTACGCAATGTTCCTGCCTTTCCCGCAACCACTTGTTTGATAGCAAAACATCTCATCTCATCAAACGTGTGCCCTTTATCCAAGCAGTGTTGCACCAAAGGCGCCTCTCTCACTTTACACTTTAAACGACTTTTGTGTTCACCCAATCTTATTTTTAAGGGTCTAATTGTCTTCCCTACATACAGCAGATTGCATGGGCATAGGATCGCGTATACCACATTTTGAAGTAAAATTGCTCTCTCGATCAGAAGTACCCATTGACACAAAATAGTGTTTGGTTATCCATAGAGTGGTTTTGATATTTAATTGTGACAGCATATATCGCTCTGAGAAACGCCCAGTAGATTTTGTTTCATCACAAGAATGGACAAAGGAAATGGCTTCTCTTATCAGGCCCCAATATAGAACTCTGTCCTTGGACACACATGCTTAGAGCTCAACTAAAAAAATATAAAAAACCTTAAGACACGGTTATTTCACTGTTCATATGCCATCTATCTTGATCTTTCCTCCTGATGTTTGTTGTAGCTGATGCCCTTTTCCTTGCCTCCAGCATATAGTGTTTTTCCCTCCTTTCACTCTTTGTTCTGCTGTACATTCCCTTCCTCTAAGGGTCTATCCTATCATCGGTCTTTTTGTCTACAAGATACATAGTTATTTCTCATAACCACATTTCATTGATTTTGTAATTGTAAACAAACATGATGTAAACTTTGTTATGCATAGCAGTATACAAAATTTTCATAAATAGATCAATACATTGAACTATGCCGTGTCTGCTTGAGGCTTTGTGCACAGTTAACTCATGCATAAAACTCCCTTTTGCATTGATAGCACACAGAATTATGAGCAGAGGCCTAGTCAATATGTGTGCAAAACCTTGCACATTTTGCTGCACTGGAATGACAGTGAGGAGAAGAGACTCCATATCCATGGAGACAGAAGTCCCACCATGCACAGACTAAAGAACAAGGAAGAAGCCCTTCCAGAGCTAGTGCAAGGGAATTAGGAACCCTAGATGAATCTTCAGTCTTAAGAGTTTCCACTCCACAACTAACTTTTGAAAGATAATATTGTGCATTAGTGTGAATACAAGTTTTGCATTTTTTATTACAGATTTATTTTATATGAAAAAAGAGAACATAATAATGATTGTAGCATGATGGACGATCGCAGAAAAAGATTAAGTGATCCATCCAGTTTGTCTCATTATTCTGGTCCATATTTAAGATTATGATTTTAGGACCCTGATTCAGCTCATGCCTTTTTGCAGAAGTTCAAGGCGAATTATATATTGCTAAGGATTTATCCCAGCTTCCTGCTAGGCACTTGGAAGCCTCAGCACCTAAGCACATAGGAGCAAACTCCAGCAATTTTGATAATTAAACTCAGTCATGATAAGTCTTCTCCTTCCCTTGGATCAATCTTGTAAAAATATAAAACAGGATTGTAGCTGAGATCTCATTGGCAATGAGCATGAATACACTGGAAGAACCAAGAGGATACTCTACAGGAGTTGATTCTTATATCATCAGTGATTTGCTGCCGCTTTCTTATCAAAGGGCTCTCACCAGCTATGTCACTTAGTCAGGCATTTCTTGTTTTCACAAATTATTTAATCCTCCACCACATTTTCAACTGTTACTCAACCTGGTCTGTGTATCTTGCGTTTTTCAGATGTCCCCTACCATTGGTTTGTGCTGTCTCTTCCTGTTTTCCCTTGTTCAACCCTGACTGGTGGGGAGGTTAGATGCTGGAGGGGACGTCCATCCCTGATATTCGTGGGACAGAATCGGGCCCTATGTGTGTAAACAACAGTAACGCTTCTAGCGTGAAGTATAGCAGTGGAATATTAAGGAACATGATCTAAAGGGAGAATACATGGTTGGTTTGAGAAGGGGGAACAGTAGGGGAAACAGAGAATACATGGTTGGTTGCTGGGGAGAGGTAACCGCAGGGCAAACAGAGATACCTAGAATGACCTAAATGGTTGATAGGAGGAAATGTGAGCATCTAAGTGTTGGATCCAAAATGTTCAAGGACGAGGTGGTTTTTCAGTTTGTGACGAAATTCTCCAATGTCTGTTAAAGATTGTATCTCTGGAGTGAGGAAGTTCCATATAATGGGTGCATAGAGGGAGAAGGCTCTGCTGCAGGTGGAGAGATTGGATTGAGAGAATGAGGCAGAGACTGACAATAGGTTCTGGGTAGGTTTTCTCCTTGTTCTATTGTTGAGTGGTTTGTAAATGAGAAGCCAAAGGATAGCTGCTGAGATGTTATGGAGGATTTTAAAGATGCTTAGGGAGTATTTGTACTTAGCTCTCATGTAGATGGGTAGCCAGTGGAGCTGCTTTAGTACATGGGTAATATGTGCTCGTCAAGTAGTGCCTGTGATAATTCTGGCTGCTGTGTTCTGGGCGAGTTGTAAGGGGAGTAAAGTGGTTTTAGGGAGCCCCTGGTAGATGATGTTTGCATAGTCAAATGGAGTGATGAGGGCTTGACCAACGTTATTCCAATAAGTGGCAGTTGTGGCAAAGGTTCTCCCCTAATAGCACCTCCTCCTGGTGCTCACCTCTCCAGTACATTGATTAACAAAGATGATACTTCTTCTGATGTATCACAACACTGCTGGACAAATTTTAATCCAGTTTCCTCTATATCCTTAAGTAAAGCTTTGCTATTCAAAAAACACCATGTGCACTGTTTACTAAGGGGGTCATTCTGATCTGCGTTTAGCGAGGATATACGTCCAGTTCAGATGTATATGCCCTGCTAAATGCCCAGTCGCTATTCAAGGCCATGAGCTCCCTGCACATACAGCTGAGATATGTGGGGAGCTCTGGACGGGGGTTGGCTGGAGGAGAGGTGGAGGCGGGATGCTCAACCCAGACATACAGGGCCGATTCCGGTAACAGCCCTGTGTGTCTGGGCCACATAATTTAGATGGGGGACTTAATCCACCTCAGAGGTGGATTAAGTCCCCCCTGAAGGTGAGGACAGCCATGCTGGGGCCCCAGAAGGTGGTGAGATGGTCCAGGGACTTCCTCGCAGCCCGATCCCAGCCCCCAAAGACCCGATCGAGGGTCGGGCTGCAGGGAAAAAGGTTGTTTTTGCCAGTGTGGGCAATTGGGCTCCTGCATGGAGCTGCGGTGCTATGGCAACGGGACGCCACAGCACCGCGGCTCCAGGCAGGAACCTGGCTGGGCTAGCTGGGCAGAGCTCTGGATGTCCAGGGTACCTGAATCAGAGCATGTCCTGGACGTCCAGGCCCAATGTCGCGATTCAGGTCCCACAGGGCCCGCATAAGCAGAATCGGGTGTATCTCCGGGCCGTCCAGATTTCTGGATGTCCAGACGGCCCGGACATGTATCTGCAGAACTGACCTCCATGCATTTTTCCCATAGACGCAAAATGGGAGAAGACCTTTAGAAAACAGGGCCCTATATGAAATAGATCCTACCCTATCAAACTCATTTAATGAACAATCCCTTGGATTGCTAGATTGCTTGCTCCTATTTCAATCATTAACCATAGTTTCTCCAGTCCCCCAGTCCATGGAAGCAAACCATTATCACACCTATACTCAAAAAACCCTCCCTAGAATCCTTCAGTCCCAGCACATTACTGCCTGGTATGTAATCTCCCATTCTTTTCAAAAGTCACTGAGAAAATAACCTTCTCCCAGTTTTGGACTCATGTTGAAAAGGCCAACGCTTTACATCCCCATCAGTCAGGTTTCTGCTCAGGTCACAGTACTGAAACCGTCCTGGCAGCCCTCCTGAAATTCACACCTTTTTAGACAGGGAAAAAATTGCATTGGCTGTATTTTTGGATCTCTCGTGAACCTTTGATGTGGTTAACTTCACAATACGTCTGACACACTTATGGGATCTTAGTCTGAGACAATATTCGTTGCTGGTTCTCATCCTTTTTAACCGCTTCTTTTAAGTCACTACTGGATACTTTACATCTCAGCTACATCAACTATCATGTAGCATATGATATGGATTAGATCTAGTGCCTGTCTTTTTTCAACATTTTTCTAAATCCACTTGCAACTATAATCTAAGACTTGGGTATTAGCACATTCCACTTTGCAGATGATATATTGCTAATTACCTATCCTAATTCTATATTCCATGATCTGACATCTCAAATCTCTTGCCTTGACAAGGTCGCTAGTTGGCTAGAGTCCAATAGGCTAAAATCTGAACTATAGCAAAACTACTGCAATCTGGATTACCAGCTCAACCACTCAATCACTTACTTATCTGTCTACAGCCGGCCAGCACGTTAATCACTCTCATTGACTCATTTAGATATTTAGGCATTGTCACTGATTCTGAACTCTTGTTTAAAAAATAGATTTCAGCTGTAATAAAATCCATCTTCCCTGCCCTTCAAAAATGCTGTGCATTACTATGTCCATACTGAGGTATTAAGATCTAAGCTATCATAGTACATGCCCTGTTTATATCTCACTTGGGCTATTGTAATGTCATTGATGCTGATATTCAGTCTATTGAACTGAAGCAGCCCCAAACCATCTAAACTATGGCTGTTAGAATGTTATCATGCACATGCAAATTTGATCACCTTTCCATCTGTTAATCGACCATCATAGACTAGCAGTGTACTACTGTATCCGTATGCTTACAAGCTATTAATACTGGTACCCCAACATACTTATCTTCTCTAATAATCCCATACACACCTGGGCATACCCCGAGATCCACATATGATAACTGACTTGCCATCCCACCTGCTTCCCATGCAAGGTTAGAATCCACTAGGCTTGCTGTTTTTTACTTTAGTGCCCCCCACTCCGTGGAACAAACTTCCCTTACCTCTTTATCTTGAATCCACCTACAAACAATTCAGGGCAGCTCTGAAGACTCACCTATTCCAAATAACCTTTGGAGACTTGTGTAGAGAAAGCGACCTGATGACTAGTTTTCAGGTGTCAATCTCTTCTTCTTATATCATCTTTTTACCTTTGGTTTCTCTGTCCTATACAATATCGGAGTTCCCTCTCTTTTAATGCTATATTTTTATATTGCAAACTATTTTCTCTGGGAACAAGCAGGAAGTCAGTCCTCAGATATGGGTGACATCGGTGCCAACGAAGCTCGTGTAGATGAATCTCCCCAGCTTTCAAAGAAAACCTTTGGGAGATGCACCACGCATGCATGGTCCACATCACGCCCAAGGGTGCTATCGTGCCTCAGTCTCCTTTTTTCCACGGAGCCTTTCGGATGCTGTCCACTTTTCCCTGGAAAAAGTCAGATTTGTTTTGTCATGTTTTGTCCAGTTTGAGTACCGGTTCCTTCTTGCTCCCGAGCCAGCTCGCCTCTGCATCGCTCATCGAGTTTGTCTATTCATTTTTTAAAGTTTTTCATTGAGGTCTTCCTCAACTGGCGTTCGTGCCCTTTTTCAGCCAAAGGCCTTGGACTCCCGCCGGGAGGCGGGGCCCTCCTTTTTCCGATGGCCTCCAGTGGCTTCAAAAAGTGTGACCGGTGCGGCAAAATAATGTCACTCATTGATCACAGGACTGCTGCCTTCGATGTCTTGGTATGGAGCACAACGACTCCGACTGTGAGCTCTGCAGAACCATGACCCCAAAGGCCTTAAAGAGCTGCCCTCAGCAGCAGGAAAATTTCTTTCTGAAATACGACTCCGCACCGGAGTGTCGTGACACCCCGCTCCAGGGCCCCCTCCGATACCTCGGATGACTGGCTCATAAAGGGGAACACAGCTACAGAGGCACAATGTGCCCCTGGATGCACCATAAATGCCCTTTGGCACTTGGGGTTTGTCATAAACTACCCCAAGTCCCACCTCCCTCCGGCTCAGTGCCTAGAGTTCATAGGGGTGCAGCTGGACACCCTCCAGGCAAAAGCCTTCCTCCCTCAGGAGAGGTCAGAATGTCTCAGGGAATTAGCCGCAGAGGTTCAATGGTGCAGGACACTACCCACCCAGCTTCTCTTCCACCTGCTGAGAAATATGGCCTCCACTGTCCACATGACCCAACTGCCCACCTGCACATGAGAACTGCCCAATGGTGCCTCCACTCTCAGTAGGCCCAAGCTACAGACAGGCTCAAGGACAGAGTGCAGGTGACCCGCTAGTTGGCAGGCTCCCTTGGATGGTGGCTGAACCTATGTTATCTTCAAGCCAGAATGCCCTTCCAGGCACCCACCCCACAGAAGGTCCTCACCACGGGCATCTCTCTAATAGACTGGGGAGCGCATTGCGAGAGCCTCCAGACACAAGACTTCTGGTCCTCAGAATCTTCCGCCACCACCTATAGCACCATGCAGTGCTGATCCAGACCAACAATCAGGTTGTGATGTTCTACATGAACAAACAGGGGGGGGGGGGGCAGGGTCGTACCCCCTCTACCAGGAAGCAGTAGCTCTCTGCTCCTATGCTACATGCAGAGGGATGCTCCTAAGAGTGGTCTACTTCCCGGGCCAGGACGCTGTCTTGGTAGACAAACTGAGCAGACTACTCCAGCCGCACGAGTGGTGCTTGGACCCAGTGGTAGCCTCGCGGCTGTTCGGGTTCTGGGGCATCCTGGTGATGGACCTGTTTGGCAGCCCAGACAACATGAGGTTGCCCCATTTCTGTTCCCGCCGAACGCACCAGTCTTGGGTAGCAGCAGCTGCATTCCTCATCCCATGGACAGAAGGCCTCCTGTACACCTTTCCTCCAATGCTGCTGATAGCTAAGACTCTGTTCAAGGTTCAGCGCAACAGAGCGTCGCTAGTGCTTATAGCCCCTCGTGGCCCAGACAGCCCTGGTTCCCACTGCTCCTTTCCCTATCGATGGTACCACCGATTCCCCTGGGCCGAGCCCCAGGACTGCTCTCACAGGAGCAGGGCTCTCCTACACCTCAAACAGGAGTCCCTCTCACTCATGACTTGGCTGCTGAAAGGGTAGCGTTAGCCCCCTTCAGCTTCTCACAAGATGTGGAAGAGATTCTCCTGGCCTCTTGCAAGGCCTCCACGAGGAGGGCATACACCTTTAAGTGGCATCATTTCTCAGTGTGGTGAACAGAAAAGTGGATGAACCCGTTCTGCTCAGTGCAGGTGGTACTCCAATACCTGCTCCACCTATCACAAGCGGGACTGAAGTCCACCAGTGCATCACCACTCCATTGAGGGTAAATCCCTCTTGACTCAGCCTCTTGTGTCTCAGTTCCTATGGGGCCTCATGTTATTCAAATCCCCTGTCCACCCTCCAGCAGTGGAGTAGAACCTCTGATAGCAGAGCCTCCTTACATGAGGTTTTACAAGAACAGGGTGGTACTCCGTACACACCGCAAGTTTCTACTGAAGGTGTTGTCCCCATTCCACCTCAATCAGGAGGTGGTGCTCCCCATCTTCTTTCCCAGGCCTCACACTGGTAGGGTGGAAACCATTTTCTATACTTTATATTGCAAGAGAGCTCTGTCCTTCTACCTGCAACGGACTCAGGGCCACCGCTAAGTTCAACCAGCTTTTTGTATCCTATGGCCCCTGCCATCTGGAGTTCCCAGTGACTAAGCAAACTCTGTCCACTTGGGTGGCAGACTACATTGCCCTTGCCTACGAGCAAGCAGGGATCTCACCGGACCAGAGAGTCGCGGCGCACCACGTCAGGCCTGGGCTACTTCTGTGGCCAATCTGGGTTCCATTCCCATGATGGAAATTTGCCAGGCCTCCACCTGGTCTTTGGTCCATACCTTCGCAGCTCATTACTACCTGGAGATGGAGTCCCAATGGGACAGCGCCCTCAGCCAGGTCATATTCCATAATCTTCTCAGGGTATAGGCAACTACTTCCCTCAAACCTTCTGTGTTCAGGCTACCAGAGTGCTGGTTCTCTGTCAGACACCTGGGTCTTGCAAGAGTCTCTCTTGGTATTCAACTGCTGCTGATCACAGCTCACCTTTGCAGGTTGCCGTGGCATTTTCTACAGGTTCCCGGTAGCCTGTAGCTGGGGAGTCCGATATGTGAGGACTGACTTCCTGCTTGTTCCCAGAGAAAGTGTAGTTACTCACCTGTAACAGGTGTTCTCCAGGAACACCAGGAACCAGTCCTCACAAGCCCCTCTCCTTCCCCTAGAGTTGCTTTTGTCATTTTTGCCTTCATGAACTATGTCATCAAACTAAAACAAGATGGAACCCTTAGGTGGGAAGGGGACCATGCATGCATGGTACATTTCCCAAAGGCTTTCTTTGAAAGCTGGGGAGATGCTTCTGCGCGCGCTCCATTGGTGCCAACGTCATCCATATCTGAGGACTGATTCCTACTGTCCCCGGAGAACACCTGTTACAGGTGAGTAACTATGCTTTATAGTTATGAAAGGCAGTATATCAAAAAATAAATACACTAGAACCATAAAATTTTTCCATACAGCAAAAAATGAAACGTGTATAAAACATGCAATAACAATACTGAAAATTCCATTCCAATCACGGGAATCTTGGCAGATTTAAACTCTTGATTTGATCATCATAAGAATTACCTAAAAGTATTGGACATGATCTTTTGAAAGCACAAAGGTCCCTTCTTCAGATTTTATATCAGTGATATTTGGGTCTATATTCGAAAGCACTTACACATTCTGTGCTAAACCCAACATATAAGTTCTTTTTAAAAAAAACCTGTCAGCATTATATGTATAATCCCTAACATATAATCCATTATAAATCCAGAATTATATATAGAATAAAGGAGGCATGTTGAGAATGGTTGGCAGCAGTACATCTTATTTATAGGGGGGTATTTTTATAAGTTGCACCTAGACTTTATGCATGTGTTGACATGTGTAAATCTACGTATTTTAGGTATTTACACATGTATTTGAGCCTGATTGCACATACTTTCACTGTGGGTTTGTAAAGGGGTGAAGTTTGGGTGGAGCATGGACAGAGCACAAAGTTACATTTGTAAATTTTAAAATACTATAATTTGTGCATGTTCTTGAAAAATCTAGGTATGGGTATTTACGCCAGTCATAGGGTTGGCATAAGTGCAAATGGCTTAAATTAGTGCACTTTTTTCTATAACATATGCGCTTATTTTATAAAGTAAAGTATCCATGAACTTTCCTTTATAAAAGATGTGCGAAATACTTGTGTAAAAATGCAAGCTAATCTAGGCACTCCTTATAAAATTACCCTCATGGAGGCCGATTCCAGTTTCTGCATGTCTACCTGCATTGGCCGGGCAAAAACCGGATGTTTGGGAGATGGAACCAATTCTGCCGCAGTGGGGCCTGGACATACCTGCAACAGTGGAATCGGGGACATAGACATCCAAGCGCTCCCTTTATGCCAAGCAGATCAATGTATGTGGAGCTGCTCGTCTCGACGCCAGAACACCCCTGCTGGAGCCAGGGGACAGTGGTATCCTGGTGCCATGACAACGAGCTGTCCACAGGACAACTCTGAATGCCATGGTAGACATTTGCCCCTGCAGCCTACTGTTTGGCCTTCACCGGTGGCCGCTGTGGGCCGGATCGTGGCTGCACGGGCACAGCGGGACCATCAGACCATGGTGTGAGGGTGTGCGATGCACAATGTGGGGGGCACCCGAGACTTAATCCACCATTAGGGTGGAATAAGCCAGGCATTTAAGTTGGTGCTGGGAAACATACAGATGCAGGATCTGAATTGCCTCTGTACATCCTGGCAGCAGGCCCCTCTACCGCACCACTCCTGCTCCGCCCCGGTATTGCCCCTTCCCACGTTCCGGGGCTGAGCGCTGGTTGGACTTCCAACCCCGCTATTTGCGGGATGGAATGCTGACCATAGATAACAATTTTGAGCAGGACATCTAGGCAATACTTTGAAACGTCTAATCTAGGTGTTTCAAATTATGCCCATATTCAGCAGTGCTATACGTTTACCAAGTACTGCTGAATATAAGCACAGGAGTATGCATTGAAGTACATGCATATTTTATACACATAGGGGCTCAATATCAGCCGATATTCATATAAACTGCACACAAAGGCCTCAGTCATCCCTTGACATCAAAAGCCTCATGATCACATTCCAATAGCATGTGACCCTCTCCCCTGCCCCTTCTCCCAGCATCAAACCCTCCTCACCAGACCCCTCCCCCAGCATCCAAAACCCCCGGATGGCTTCTGCAAGAAGACCCCCACCCCACAATCCCATCCCTGACTCTTAGTGGATCTCTACATAGAAACATAGAAACATGATGACAGAAAAAGACCACATGGCCTATCTAGTCTGTCCTTCCATAACAACAACTACAACAGTCCACTTTTTACCTTTAGAGATCCTCTGTGTTGGTCCCATGCTTTTTTGAATTCAGTTACCGTCCTCACCTCTACCACCTCCACTGGGAGACTATTCCACAGATCCACTACTCTTTACATAAAGAAATATTTCCGCATATCACTCCTGAATCTATCTCCCTTCACCCTCATCCCATGTCCCCTCATAGCAGAACTTGCTTTCAATTGAAAGAGGCTCTCTCCCTGAACATTTATGCCACGGAGGTATTTAAACATCTCAATCATATCACCTCTATCCCGCCTTTCCTCTAAGGTGTACATATTAAGATCCTTAAGTCTGTCCTCATATGCTTTATAATGAAGCCCATTAATCATTTTAGTAGCCACCCTCTGCACCGACTCCATCCTGTTCACATCCTTTTGAAGGTGCGGTCTCCAGAATTGCACACCATACTCCAGATGAGGAGTACATCCTCTAGTATCTAGTGGGACCAGGAGCAAGCCCCAGATGCTCCTGCTCAAACCAACCCCAGTTTCCAAAATGGTGCCTATGAGCCCTAGCAGTAATCTCTTCCCAATCATGCCTTCTGGCTCTAACCAACCAACCCCATCCATTATCCCTCTGAATGTGTGTCTCTATCCTTCTCTCCCTCTCTCTCTATCCTTTTCTGCTCCCAGTCAGCACTTTTGGCTTTCTGTCACTCTCCACCCTCTCTGGCCTTTAGTAAGGAAGTGGGTGCAATGTGACTACAAGGACTCGGCATCCTTGAAAATGTCATTCTTTCATCCCATAGCCCTGAACTCCTCCATACATAGATAGTCATAAAAGTGCTCCCCTTCCACTCTTACCTCCCTTATTTGTATTTCCTTATTGTATTTATTCTTTTTTGATGATTTGATAACACAAAGACAGAGACATTGAGAACAGCTGATCTCCAGGAACAAGCAGGAATGAGTCTTCACATATGGGTACGTCGGTATCGACGGAGTCTGCGCGGGAACGCTTCCCAGCGTCCAATCAAAGAGCTTTTGGAAGCATCCCACCACGCCTGCGTGCTGCCTTCTCGCCTTTCCCAACTGTCTCCTCAGTTTTCGTTTTTCCGCGGAGCCGGCAGGACGTCCTCCTGTCACCGCAGAAAATTCTTCTTTAATTCTTTTGTTTTCTTGTGGTCGCGGCTGTCTCCCCGACTCCACCGGTACCGCCAGTGTTTCTTTTTTCTTTTTCTGAAAGTCAGGGAATATTTTCCCTCAGTTTTTTGTCTTAAATTTTTTAGGCCTTCTAGGCCTGTCCATGTCCCTCATGGAACCGCCAGCCTCTTTCTCTAAGACATGTTTAAGCTGTGGCGGTACAGCTTTATTTTTAGACTCCAAAAACTGGTGTCTAGCCTGTTTGGGTCCTGACCATTTTCCTCCAGAGCCCTCGGGCTATAGTATTGTGAGAAGAGATTTTCAACATCGAGTTTCCCTCGATACCAGGTTCCCTTCCAGTGTCAGGGCACCGACCGTTTCTTCTTCTACACAGGATCAGGTAACCCACAAACAGTCTGTAAGACTAGCCAACCCTCGAGTGGTAGGTCTCATGCACAGCATGAAGACGGCTCCGGCCTTGCCCTCGAGGGTCCATTGGCTTCAAAACCCCGGCGGGAGTCTTCGGCCTCTAAAGCCTATGAGGGGTTTCAGGTTGTTCCTGGGGCTCACCCCTCACAGAACATACCTGAGCCATGCTCGATGGTGGCATCCGCTTCGAGCGGTACCGATACCCTGGCATCGGCACTGGTGTTGGACGTTACACTCCTCACCAGGGATCGTCATCTGGCTTTCTCGGTACCTTCGGGACCGGTGGATACGCTCCAGATTGACTTTCCAGTATCGGCATCAACGCCGATACTACCACCGACGTCGGTACCCTCTAGACATGCATCGATAGACTCGCTTCCTTCGATGCCGAGTCTGGAATCGATCTCTAGTCTGGAAGACTGGGTACCAACACGTCTCGGTACCGATACTTACCGGTACCGAGGGTGATTACCAAAGGCGTTCGGTTACCTCGGTACCGATTGAGCTGCCACCGATGACTGCTCCGATGTCGGTGTCACCTTCGATTCCGACAGTGCTACCAGTATCGGTATCGGTACCGGTATCCACAGTAGCATCAGGGCCAGCTGCTTCCATGCTTCTTTCACCAGGGTCGCTCCTTTCTATACCAAGTTTGGAGTCGATACCTGGCATGGACGATGCAGTACTGACTGTCACAGGTCCTGACCTCCAGTACCAGCATCCATCCCTTAAGGATCCTTTTTTGCACCGTGCAGGATCTTATATTCCTATATACTCAGGTAGATGCTCCGGTGCCCAGGCTAGTTCTTCAGGTCTAGCCTGTCCAGGGAAGGTTCTCTTTGGAGATCCTTCTTCTCAGAATTTCCTCCTGGATATGGCAAGATCTCTTGCCATTCCTATCCCTGGCCATGATCCTACACAAGGCTCTGTTTCTACTGAAGCAAAGGAAAACATAATGCTTCCTTTGCATCATTCTTTGCAGGATCTTCTTCTAAGAATGTGGGAAGCACCTTTAAAGGTACCCTCACCTTCTAGAGCAACTGATCTTCTGTATCAGGTGCCCCCCTCTCCAGGGTTTCAAAAGACTCAACTTCCCCATCATTCCATTGTGGTGGAATCAGCAATGAGGAAGGTGAAAAGTAAGAAAAAGCACTCTTCTTACCCACCAGGTCGTGAGTCTAGGACACTAGATGCCTTTGGACGTCAAACCTTCCAGACATCCATGCTGTCAGCAAGGATTCTCTCATATATTTTTTATATGAGTCTATCTCTTCAGGAGGTCACAAAGAAATTATATCTTTTGACTCCTTTTCTTTCAGAGCCCAAGACTGCAGACTATTCCTTACTACTTAGTAATATTCAAAATATCTCTTGGTTTCTTACTCGTGCTTCCCTAGACTCTTTTGAGTCTGTTAGCAGAACTTCTGCTATAGCCATAGGGGCACGACGTAGAGCCTGGCTCCAAGCTTCAGACTTAGACAAATGGGCACAACAAAGACTGGGTAATACTCCTTGCACTGGAGAAAATTTCTTCAATAAGGAGTCTTTACATCAGGTTGCTCAGTAGTCCACTGACTTCCCTGTTTCTGAAGGCTATCCTAAGCCTTCTCCTTCCCCAGTAGGTAGGAAATGCCCTGCCAAACCTTCTTTCCCTAGGAGGAGAAGGTTTTACTCTTCTCCTGCCCATCATACAGATGTTCCCAAGCAGGAGAATCATCGCCCTGGTCTGAAGAATCCAAACTCTCGCCAGGCTAAACAAACCCAGCAACCATAGGGTTCTGATTAATCTTTTTTCTGCCTCTTGGAGTTTAGAACCTACAGTTGACTTCTTCTCAGCAAAGGTTTTTCACTGTTTTCATTTTACACTTTACACATGGCATCCAGTTCTCCTAGATATACTGAGCTGTCAGGATATTCATGTCTATGGGTCACAGCTTTCTCCTCTTCTTCCTGCTAAGAAGAGGGGTTTAACAACTATCACATGATAGTTTTCTGTACCAACATGAATTCTTTCCTTCTACAGACTTAACACATGGTAAGTCACTTTTCAGCTCTTGTTTCTCTACCCTCTTATCCAGTTTTTCCCCTGTAAGAGTGGTACCTTTGCACTGGAGGGCTTCTTCTTCAGCCTTTCTAGTCTTTCCATTCCAGTGTGGAGTCTTTTCTCTCGAGTAAACTCCCTTCTTTTTGCTTGGGCAGCTCATCAGACAGGGACAGAGATTTCTTACTCTTGTTCTGTCTGTTCTTTCTGTTTTACACAGAAAGATTCTCTCTGCTGTCTTATCAGCAGCTGCCCATGCAGGAGCTCTAGTGATTGGACCACTAGTACTTTTCCACAAGTATACACAGTTGTCCTCCACCACTTTCTGTCTGGCCTTAGTAGTGATTCCAAGACAGTGCATACATCTTTCTTGGGCAATCCTTATCACTACAGGCTTATCACACTATCTTCTATTCTAGCCATCTCCAATTCCTTTGGGTTTGGCAGCATAGTTGACGTGGCTGCTGGCTTTTCCAACAGCCAGTTCTATCTCCCAATTCTCCTGCATAATGCTCTCTGCAGTTTTACAGAGAAGCTTTCCACTATGGGCCCTTGCTAGAGAGCATGACTATCCTACATGGTTGAAAAAAGGCTTCCTCAGTCATGCCCCCCATGACTGTGAGGGTTCTTCATACCCTATTATTTCCTTTTAAAACAAAGAAAAGGTTCAGAGAAGAGCCACCAAAATGGTAAAGGGGATGGAAGGATACTCCTATGAAGAAAGGCTAAAAAGGTTAGGGCTCTTTAACCTGGAAAAGAGACGGCTGAGGGGAGATATGAAAGAAGTCTATAAATTAATGAACGGAGTGGAACGGGTAAACGTAGATCGATTGTTTACGTTATCAGAATATAGAAAGACTAGGGGACATGCAATGAAGCTACAGGGTAAACTATTTAAGACTAATAAAATATTTTTTCACTCAACGTGTAATCAAACTCTGGAATTTGTTACCGGAGGATGTAGTAAAGGCTGTTAGTGTAGCTGGGTTTAAAAAAGGTTTGGACAAGTTCCTGGAGGAAAGGTCCATAAACCATTATTAAGAGGTGACCGAAGATATCAATGCTTGACCCAGTACAAGCATTGTGGAACTTGTGTCTCTTGTGGAAACTGCTAGGTACTGTGGTACCGAAAGCATGCCTGAGCAGATGGAATGGCAAAACAGCGAGCACTGCACCTTTAAAAGCCAGAGCAAGCCAGGTTTCCATGACAGCAGGAAGCTTTCAGAGAGAATGCAGCTCAGTCAGATTCATGACGTAAGAGCTGGAAGCAGCCCTAACGAGGTGCACCTGGATAGTCAGAAGGGCGTGCCTGAACATGGAAGCCGTTTTAAACCAGCTTCAGGGCTAGTCTTTCAGAACAGCACGCAGTACCAGAACAGCCGACAGGATTGTCAGCAGAGAAGAAAACTGGACAGACAAGAAGGCAGGGAAAAGCCTTTACAAGTGTCTAAACCACTTCAACAAGGAAGGCAGCAACTGAGGAAGTCTTGGAACCCAGCTCCAGGCAAGAGGGATTCTGGTGGGTCCAATCCCAGTTACCTTAAAGCTAAGTCAACGCCGTCGTGGGAGCTACCTGAAGACAGGGACAAGCATTTTACCTGTAGAAGGGAAGAGAGCTCCAAGCACAGACCGGGCAGTGATAGCAGACAAGGTACATTGGATTTTCTGCCTAATCAGAGTCTTGTTGAAGACATTGTAAAACAACTAAAAGCCAGTGCTAACAAGTGCCACAATAGCACGGCTGTAAAACCACCTAGCAGAAACACTTGGAACAAATGGTTTAATGCAGATGTAGAAACCATAAAGAGAAGCTTACGTACTAACCAAACTCCTGAGCTAGAGGACCTCACCGCTAGTAGAGGAGGGAATCTTCTAGAGCAGCTGCAAAAGGCTATTCCAGAATGCCAGCCTAGAGGTTCTCCTAGGCAGAGCTGTGAGAATGAAAGCGAGGACATGATCATTGACGCAGCAGATGTTCCTGAGTCCTTTGGTTCTTTTGAGATGGACTGTTCTATGTGTAATAGAGTGGACATGAACTTATGTTAAACAAGCTTTGGTAAGAAGAATTACAAAATTGTTTGGAAGTTTTGTGCTGCTGTGAAGAAACAGTTTTTCCACTTTAATTTGATGCTTTTCATTTGCTCCTGTTTTTCTGTTTATTCTGGAAAAGAATTATATTGCTTTGCTTATTTGCCTGAGAACCTCTGTGAGGGGAAAAACCCAACAATAATAATAAATTTATCAGTTCCAAAAGACCCTTGTGCCACAACACATTTTTGTGAGAGTGAAACCTAAGAAACTACATATCCCAGCAACCCTTGCTGCTAGATAGTATAAAGGACACTCAGAAGCAAAACAGCGGTCACCCCTACTATAAAGCCTTCGGCCAGTAGCAGGGGAGCGTGACAGTACATATGACCTAGATTGGCCACTGTTGGAAACAGAATACTGGGCTTGATGGACCTTGGTCTCACCCAGTATGGCATATCTTATGTTCTTATGTAAGGACATAAGCCTTCTCTATGTGAAAGCCTAAAGAGTGGTCAATTCCTACAGGGAATATGCTCTTTTTTCCTTGCAGCTTGTCCTCATGGTATCCTAATCCTTCAGGGACAGCACATATTTAACTAAAGAACGCATGATACCCTTTTTGTCCCTCAAGTGGGTCAACCTGGTATCTCATTCTTATGTGTTCTCTGTCCCTTTACCATGCTAGAGTTCTACAAGATTCAGGACTTGCTGCTTACTGACTGTTTTTTCACGTAACCATCCTGCTTATTTCACTGGATAGCATTCCCATCATAACCAGGGGGAATAGATTCTCTATATATCTTCTCAAGTAGGTTCTTCCTTCTTGTTATCAGATGAATCTTTCCTCTTCACATCTCTCATGTGAATGTACTTATAGGCATATCTCTGTCTGCTTAATTGCAGACATTTATCTTTCGACCTATATATTCATATATATATCTATATATATCTCTATAGATATATATGTCTGTCAGCTGTGTGTGCATATGTTATGCCCTTCTAGATCTCACTATAGATATATATATCCTGTATATCTACCTATATATCTATATGTATATACATATATATATATATATGTGTATCTGCCGAGATACTTTATTATAGGTAGATATTGTGATAAGGAAGCTTATCATAGCTCAGGAAGGAGCTATAGAAAAGGTGATGTGACTCTGAACAAGCAACCTGTCAGTTCTGGTAGAAATAAGAAAACAGAATTTTCCCATAAAAGACTACCAGTCCCAGAATGCACCAGGTTTCCAACAGCCATTAGAGGAGCTGAAGTGGGGATACGTGTGTTCAATCAGGAGGGCTATGAGGTAATCCCTAAGCACTCATCTCAAAGGGCAGGGCCTGATTCAGCACAGCTGCGCTGTGTTAGGGAGGAGCACTCATCTAAGCAGAATAAAGGTAGAGTTTATTCTACAGAGAAGCAGCTTGAGCTTGATCATCTTCATCATCAAGAGGATCATCAGAAGCAGAAGCCAAACCGGACGGACAGAGAGGGAAAGAAACCCTTTGGAAGAAAGAGGAGAAAAGCCTTTGAGAGGTCTAGAAGAGTCCAGAGCAGTACGTATACTGGGAGGCATTCCAAGGGCCAGCATACACCATTGGACTGGGGAAAGCCAGAGGAATGGTGCTGCAGAGCTAGGAATCTCCAGACGGTACCTGTGAGGGAGACGGCTGCACGTGGAAGGGACCCTAAGACCCGTGCCAGAAGGTATGTGAAGAGAGATCCAGTGTCCAGGGATCTGGATTGGAAGGCTGGACATAAGAACTGGACTACATACTGGCCAGGCTATATAGAGAGTAACAGCAATGGAAGCTCAGGTATGAACACTGATCTATGCCCTAGCTATAACCTTGAAAGACAGCAGGGAAACAAGTATTCTCCTGAAAGTGCTCCATTGGGAGATTCATCTGTGCCAATCCATGATATTGAACCCATGCTTGTTGAAGAAGAGGGGGTGATAGCAGATGAAGAATCTGTTTACATGGACTGCTCTCTGTCTAAACTCCTTTGGTGATTTTCTGTTATAAAGTACAGCAACCATCACAAAGAAATACAAACTTGTTCTTTAATCTACTCAGAAAAGCTCCTGAGTAGGATTTTTAGCCATGCAGTAGAAAGCAAGCCAGCTAAGGGGTTTCAGCTGGATAACTGCTAGCAATTGAGCCTTACCTAATTGCTTGTGAGCTCTGTGAGAATCACTTCTGAATCTATGTGGGAAGATATAAGAAGTTAACCTGAAAAGAACAGTTTTTCTCTTCTTTGTGGCTTTTGTTTGTTGTTTGATACATGCTAAAAGAATATTAGCTAAAGCCTACAGAAAAGACCAGTTTGTTACCAACCAGGTCTTATTTCTTTTGCTTTGATTGCCTGACAGTTCAAATGTTGTTTTCCTGATTTTGTTTTTTTCAAGTTTAACACTGAAAGCAAATAACCTGATTTATGTGCTACCAAGCATATCTGTGTTGGGAGAAATAACCACATAAATAAATATCTTATTAGCTTTACCCAAAAGCACAACTAATTATTGTGAGCAGCTGTGTCTGGTGTGAATGAACTGCATTGCCCACAATCCCTTGCAAATCATATAGATATATGCACTTGCCAAGACTGTGAAGATTCTCACCCAGGCAGCCGTCTGACAATATGTATTTACATACTTATCTAACTGTCTATGCTCATATAGGTTTTACCTTCCTATATGTTCCAAACAGTGGGCTTTACCCATGTCCATGCTGTTCCACAGCATGTTTGGGGTGCTACACACACAACCACTCCTGTGGTACTGACAGCTCCTATCATAACCCTAAGGGTTAGGTATCCCTGAAGCTCCATGCTCCAATATCTTTCCTACCTCTCACCAGTTCGGAAAGACATGGCGGATCTTCAGTAGATCTGAGGTTCCAAATCCTCAGACACCTATCCTTTCTTTGGGAATACGGGTTTTTTCCATACCCCTTCTTTCCTCAAGGATTAGGCAAGTTTGTCCAAATCGGTCAGTCTTCCTCTTTTGCTCCTAAGTCTAAATAACTCTGTAGCCAAAAGAGTTTGCAGCTTTTTCCATAAAGCTTCCCACTGAAGGCCTACCGTTTTTGTACTACCCCAGTTGAATCCTGGGGTCACCTTTCTCTTCCAGTTTTTGACCCTCACCTTCCCTCAGTGAGGTCACCTTGAAGATTCCTCTACTGGATCCCCAGTAGATTCCATGAGCCTCTCTACTTCCTGCAATCCAGTAGGTGAGGTCCATATTGCAATTGTTCATTTCAATATATATTCATGATAATTATCATACATACAAGGACTCCTTGCCTGTAGTCCTATCTTAGGTTAGCTGTTTTCTACAGCTCCTTTCTATTTCAACTCCTACCCTCCATCCTCAGGATGCCTGGCCATATGAGGTATAGCATGTTTTCAATCTCCAACATGCTAGGGCTCCAGGCATCTTAGCTCGGGAGTCCCCATTCCTGCTTGTTCCTGGAGATAGCACAGTTACTTACCTGTAACAGGTGATCTCTGGGAACAGCAGGAATAAGTCTTCACAACCCACCCACCTCCCCTAGGAGTTGTATCTCTCTATCTATCTTTCCTTTCCTCTCTCTCTCTCTCTTTGTCTCAGCTTAAAACTTAACTGAGGAGAGACAGTTGGGAAAGGCGGGAAGGCAGCACGCAGGCGTGGTGGGATGCTTCCAAAAGCTCTTTGATTGGATGCTGGGAAGCGTTCCCGCGCAGACTCCGTCGGTACCGACATACCCATATGTGAAGACTTATTCCTGCTGTTCCCAGAGATCACCTGTTACAGGTAAGTAACTGTGCTTTATCACATGGTGACAGACGCACCTTACAGGGAACAGAGGAGGTGGCATGGCACCTGTAGCCAAGGTCATATTGGTGGCCATAAGATTGCTATAACTCTAGTGCACAGGAATAAAATATCCTCTATAGGACGAGCTGGTGCTTTCTCACCTGGCCCACGGCTGAATGCATACTTCAAATGAATGCACCTCTGATGCCTACAGAGGGTGCTCTCATCAGAGTAGGGAACACTGACAGTACAGCAGGAGAGGTCACCCAAATCTGGTAATGAATGCCAAATTGAAAATGTTTCTACAGAGGGTGTTATCTGTCAAGTAAGGGCAATTTATTATCAGCAGCAATGAAGGTAGCGATAAACTGAGTCTTTCAGGGATTTGCATGAGAATAAGATGTGATATACTTTCTTTGGGTGGGTGAGATGCACAAACAAATACTTCCATATGGAATAGAGGATGCCCATATATCCATGAATCCCTTACCTAGGCATGGCTGAGACAACATCAAAGAAGAGATATGCTCTCAGGCACAGACAGGGGATGGCATGCTGACTGTTCCTGGCAGAGTTTCTATAGTGACATTCCAGGGTGACTCCAGATTTCTGGAACAGTCCTGAGTTGTTCTGGCCCTTGTGCATCTAACAGCTTTCCAAGGAGCCGTCAATCACCAGATGAAATATTTTCTCACATTTTTTGTATTCCACATTTGGGATGACGTACGGTGTATTATTCTCATTAACACTGGACTGTATCCTCTCTTGCTGCCTCGTGCCTGTCTCATACTCTCCTCTAATATTTGTTTTCTTTGCTTTTTATTTCTCTTGATCCGTTAAGCACATTTTTTCAATTAAGCATACTAGAGTCGGAGAGAGGCTTTAGTTTCCCAAGCTGGAGAAACCTCCTGGTCTTCCTGTGCAGGACCCCAATGACAACTCAAGGTCCCAGAAGTGCTAATTATTATCCTTCTGAGGCATGTGACTCTTATTGAGAACTGTTTTCATTTTAGAGTCTAATTACTGTTTTATCCTTGTTTTGAAGGTGTATTATGCAAATTTCACACACAGGCAGCAGAGTCCTATAATTCCAAGAAAATAACTTTATTCTTGCTTAATCATTTGCAGAGAAACATTTAACTCAGCTCTCTCTTGCCTCACCCCAGCTTTCTGGCATCCCCTGAAAACATGGGATGGATCACTGTGGCTGCGCCGGCAGCAAATTTTTCACTGGCCAGGATGCGAGGCAAGATTTTATCTGAGCACTACAGCCTTCCTTTTCTCCAAAAGATTTTCTTAATAAGCTGTTAGGGTAAAACTAATGGGAGATTGAACCAGGGTCAACCACAAAGTTTAGGGTAGAAATTGGGGTACCTTGATTAGAGCTGTTCAGTCCTCCTTTTATCCTCCTACCTGGGAATTCAAGTTCCTCACCCTTCTACTTGGAAATCTGATGACTTTCAGCAGTGATATAGTGAGGAATACCATAGCCCTCGGGTGCTGGACTGGTAGGGGGTGATTCCAGTGCTGTGGCATTAAAAAGGAAGTGTGTAGAGTCTCTGACCCAGTGTGATCAGTCAAGGCCCTGCCAGGTCCCTGCTCCTCCGTAGCAAAAGGAGGGGGCAGGAAATGGCAAGACCATGAGCATGCACATGGGCTCAGAGGCCCTACCCATTTGCTGTTTTATTTCATCCTCCTACTGGTATGGGATCCTGGCTGAAGGATGGAAAGAGAAAGGAGATGCTGCCAGGGTGCAAAGTAGGAAGATGGAGAAATGCTGACAGAGAGAGGCAATGCTGGGGATGGGAAGATAGGGAAATACTAGGAAAAACAGAGAGAGATGAATATGCTAGGGAGGGGGGATATACCTAGGGGGAGGAAGGAAATACTTAGAGGAGGAAGAGGTGAGGCGATGCTGAGGAAAAGCGTGCAGAGCTCTGGCAGGGGGGAGATGGAGAGATGCTGAGGGTAGAGAGGGGGGAGAATGCAGGAGGAAGAGGAGCATTAGATGTTGGACAGAGGAATAGAGGAGGAAACAGTAGGGGTTAGATGCTGGATAGGTGGGAAGAGAGAAAGGGAAAATGATGGGCTGAGGAATAGAAAGGGGAGATGCTGGATGAGGGTGAAGAAGGAGAGGAGAGATGCAGGACAAGTAAAGGAAAAGAAAGGTGAGATGCTTGATGGGGGGAGGGAAGAAAGAGAGGGGACATGAAGGGCTAAGTGCTAGAGAGAGAAAAGATGTTGGATCGGGTTGAAGAGACAGAGAGGATATGCTGGATGGGTGGGATAAAGACAGGAAAGTTAGTTAAAGACTGCGGGACATGTTAACTAAACTGTACTAACCATTAGTACTGGTTTTAGTGCATGGTAAAGGACTGCACTAAAAGTTAGCATGAGTCCCTATGCTAACTGTGTAGTACATGATTGGGCAGGTTAGGGGTAGAATGGAGCATTGACAGTCATCCCAGTTAGCACTGGTGTTTTGGGCGCACACTAATTGTGGATGTTGCTGTGCCTCAGTGGATGGCATTAAGTGCTCCTGCATAGCAGTGAGCATGGTGCATCTTCTGCCATTTGCAACATGCTAATAGCAGGAGATGGAAGCACATGCCTCCTGAATTTGCACCGGCCTCCATGCTAGATTAGTGTCCCCAAATGCATGCTACTGGAGTGCTCTTTAATAAACATGCCCCTAAGAAATAAGAGACTAAGGAAAGTGGGAGAAGGAAATAGAAGGTGTGGAAGTAGAGTAAGAGATCAGGGTGGGATGGACTGGAAAAGAGATGAGAGAAAGAGATGAAAAACTAGCAGATATACTGAGTAAAAAGAGGGAAATTGAAGAGAAGGTGAGAAGGTGAAAAAGAAATGGAAGAAAGCTGAAAGTGAAAGATCAGTGTTAGAAAGGGATATAGCTGGGAAATGAAGATGAACATGGTAACAATTTTTGGTCTAGTTTCTCTTCAGACTCCAAATTATTTAGATCATTTGGATCTATTAAGTCAATGGGGAAAGCAATTTTGCACTCATAACAGTGAGATTTTCCATCAATTTTTTAATCAAAATTCCTTAAAATTTGCTGACAGACATCTTCTACAAAGTCAACAGTACTTCAAGACATCAAGAGTGGCATGAAGATCCCATAAAAATCAAAAGAGGAGCAAAGTGCAGTAACAGTGGCATATTTGCACACATTATTACCCACTCTTATACTAATCAGGATTGATCACTGTAATTCACTTTATAAAGGAATAACTCTTGGGGGTATGTTTACTAAACCGTCTTAACGTGCGCCCGGCGATAGTGTGCAGGATGCCATAAAAGGAGTGGGCGTTTCGGTCTTAACGTAGCAAAACGGGATTATCACGCGATAACGCGCGCTGCGCACATTATCAGGTGAAATGCCGCTAAGCACGTTAACGCGCGATAATCTTAAGTAGACGCGCAGACATGCAAACATACAAGCAGAGGTGTAGCACAATGGTTAATACACTGACTGATGGTACAGGGGTCATGGGTGCATAAGGGTGCAAGGGTGCATGGGTGCATAAGGGTGCATGGGTGCTTAATGCATAAGGCTGGCTGAGGCATCACCCTTTACGTTTAAGTAGTGCTTTTTGAGGCATTTTACTTTTATTTTAATTAGTGCTGCCAGCAAACACACCCTCACGGTGGCGTAACCTAAGGTGCCGCATAAGGCACCCCATAATGCACTTATTAAAAGAGGGCTGCTACACAGTACCCTGTCCTGTGCGGCTGAGGTAAGCTATATTCTTATTTGATTTAAATTATAGCTCTTTGCTGCTGCTAGGCTCTAACTTATTATGAAATTTAAACTACAAGCTCACTGCTGGGTTCTAAATTTAACCAGAAAGCTCTCTTCTGTGTTTTAAATTTAAACTAAAAGTACTTTGCTGATGCTAGGCCCTGAATGACTATTACATTTAAACTACAAGCTCTCTGCTGGGTATGAAATTTAACCAGAAAGCTCTCTTCTGTGTTTTAAATGTAAACTTAAACTGCTGCTACTAGGCCCTGACTGACTTAACAAAAAATAGTGGGTTCACAGATTAATTAGCTTTAATAAAAAGAATTCCTTTCAGAAAATTCCCAGAAGTATATACTCACAATTCAAGACTGACCATCAGTCAGTGTATTAACCATTGTGCTACACCTCTGCTTCTATTTTTGTATGTCTGCGCGCCTACTTAAGATTATCGTGCGTTAACGTGCTTAGCGGCGTTTCGCCCGATAATGTGCGCAGCGCGCATTATCGCGCGATAATCCCGTTTTGTTACGTTAATACCGAAACGCCCACTCCTTTTATTGCATCCTGCACACTATCGCCGGGCACACGTTAAGACGGTTTAGTAAACATACCCCCTAGACTTTCTATATTTTGATGGCGAAAACAATCAATCTATGTTTACCCTTTCCACTCCATTCATTAATTTATAGATCTCTATCATATCTCTCCTCAGCCATCTCTTTTCCAGGTTGAAGAGCCCTAACCTTTTTAGCCTCTCTTCATAGGAGTATTCTTCCATCCCCTTTACCATTTTGGTGGCTCTTCTCTGTACCTTTTCTAATAACGCTATATCCTTTTTAAGATACGGCGACCAGAATTGCACACAATATTCAAGATGCGGTCACACCATTAGAAAGAAGATATTAAAAGTTAGCTGTTACCTCTGGCAGGGGAGAGGCAAGATGGTGGCAGTGATCCGCTTCTAGTGAGCTGGCTCTTTTTGGCAGCGTGATGTGTCGGCGACTCTTGTGGCTTTGTGGGCTGCTATGGGCAGAAGAAAACGCAAGCAAGCTTCCCTACCCCGGGTGAAGCTTTTTCTAGCTGCACTGCCCAGAAAACGCTGTCGATGTGTGGCTTTTCGGCATCTTCGGCGGGTACGGTGTTTCTGCCTTATCTGAGCACGTTGGGGATTTTGTTATCCCCTGCGCAGCGCCCCCCCCCCCCCCCCGCCATGCCCTGGAAATGTTGCAGCTGACAGAGGAATGTTTCCCTCCGGCGTGAAGACCAGCACGCCGATGCAGGGAGGTGAAAAGGGCTCTGTTGTCGGCTTTGCTTGTCCGTGTGGAGTTCCTGGCGATGAAGTGAGACCTGGCTGTTTCTCTGCTGGAGGCTAGCCCTACCCAGGAGGTGTTTCACCTGTTGGTTACTGCAGGTGCTGGTGTGTTGGTGAGGCCCCCTAAAGTTACATTGGAGGTGCTCTGGGACGCTATCTCAACTATGAACTCTTCCCTTATGACTATTGCAGCATTTGTAAGTACTGAAACTAATTCTTTACGCAAGGATTTTCAAGACGTTTCCAGAGTTCAAAAGGAACAAGAGGGGAAGCTGGCCTGGCTGAACTTGAGCAACTCCAAGATCTCCATTGTGCCCTCATTAAGGATCGGAGTGTGACCTCTAGGAGATTGGAATACCTTGAGAATCAAATCCGGAAGAACAACTTAAGACTGATTAATTTTCCTAGATCTCCGTTATAGTCGCCCCTGGAAATGGTTTGTAGATACTTCCAGGAAGTCTTGTGGCTCTCCAGGGAGAATCTACCACCATTAACTAAGGCTCAGTATTTTTCTGTGGGCCGGGGTGATCAGGGAGCTATCGGTGGAACTCCGGGGGTCCCCGGAGACCTTACAGAGTTTCTGGAGAACTCTGTGGAGTTGATCACCGCTCGTACTACTCCTTATTACTTTGGCTCTTGAATCTGATAAAACATTAATTCTTTATCTTACTTTAGAAATGTCAGTGAGCAGTTTATGGGCTCTCATGTCTGCATTTTTCCTGACCTTGCTAGGGATACCCAGCTGAGGAGAAAGAAGTTCCTGGATTTTAAGCTCAGGGTACTTTCCTTCAGTGAGACATTTTTGTTGAAATTTCCTGCTAGATGTCATGTTTCCTATAAAGGGAAATTATTTTTGTTTTTTGAGCTCTGCCAGCTGCTGGAGTTTCTTGTAGCTAGGGAGGAACCAGTGGTTGTTTCTGCGTCTCATACGGCAGATGCATAAGTCTCACATTGCCATGTTATTCTATAATTTCCTATTATGTAGTTTTATTTTTCCTGTTGCCTCTCCCTTTTAATTTTTTTTTTTAAATTTTATATTTATAAGTTTTACATAAACAATCCAGACAATGAACATTCTGAATCTGAATCAGAAAGAACAATAAGGAAAAATCAATTTAGAAAAAACAGAGGTCTTCTGCAAACAACAAACATCACAGGTATAGACCACAATAGATAAACCCCACAATATGATCCAAGAATAAAGAAATTAAATACAACACAAAACGTGTTATTAAAACAAAAAATGATATCATAGGAGCAAAGATCATATTATATGGCAGCCGATGGGGGAATAACCCACCACCCCCCTTCTCCCTAGAATCAAGAAATTGTAACAGTTGTTTGGGCTCAAAAAACAAATACTGATTAGAACTTAAATTCACCATACATTTACAAGGATATCTCAACTTAAACACAGCACCCAAGGCGACGGTTCTCTGGCGTAAAGCAAGGAACCCCTTCCGCCTCTTCTGCATATCCCTGGCCAAATCAGGAAAAATTAAAATTTTTGAGCCGATAAACTGAGTGACAGATAATTTGCGGAAATATAATCTTAGTACAGTGTTTCTATCAGACTCGAAAGCAAACTGAACCAATAATGTAGCCCAGCTAGTCACCACCTCCAAAGAGGACTCCAGAAAAGTTGATAAATCAAGTTGAGACGACTCATCTCCCACATCAGGGACCTGCTGTAACCCAGGGCCCAGGGAAGATACGGATACATACTGAGTTCTCACAAGAGGAGGCAGCGACTCTGCCGGCATCTGCAAAACCTCAATGAAAAACTTATGGACCAGGTCCATTGAGGCAATCAAAGGTGACCGAGGAAAGTTCAGAAACCTCAAGTTGTTCTTCCGAAGAGAATTATCCAAGAACTCAATCCTTCTTGACTGAACCAACCTGTCTTTCTCATTGACAGCCTTTAGAGACTCCAGATCCTCCACCTTAGCTTCAAGGGTAGCAACCCTAGTAGACTGGGCAACCACAGCAGAGTCCAACGAGGAACACTGGACTTTAATCCCTTCTATCTGGTGAGCAAAGGAAGTAACAAAGGGAAGGAGAGTTTGTTGTAAGGCGGAGATAGCTTCCCACAAGCTCTCTAAGGTTACTCGCGCCGGTTTCTCCACAAACCCAGGCAGTCTGAATTCCGCAGGAACATGCTACTCAGGTGAGAGCTGTTTCACTTCCGCACTCACAAGGGAGGAGGAAATTCTCACTCGACCCCCTTCAGTGAACTCACCGACAACTGCCGTCCCCTCATTCTTCACAGGGGAAACCCCCACAGCCGCGGGCAACTCCAACAGCGGGGAGACACCTCCAGGCTGCTCCCTCGTGAGACTGGAACCAGGCTGAACTGGCGGCGCTTGCAGGGGGCTCAAAACCACCCCTTCAAAGCTCAGATCCGAAGAACACTCCCCAGGATCCGCCGAAGCCATAGGCGTCGATGGAACGCAGAACGCCGCAATCGAGGACTGCACCAAACCTCCAGTCGGAGTCGAAACCTCCGGGGGTTTCTGAGTACGTTTCTTCCATTTCCTCCCCATTGAAGGACGATGCACGACTGATGCGGAGCGCTCCACCTCAGCGTCCTACTCCTCCGCCATCTTGGATCCCCTTTTAATTTTTGAGTACTAATTCTGGTTAATGTATATTTTCCTTGTACTTGCTTCACTTTTATTTATGTTACCTGTTTGCCAATTTGCTTTCATTCATTTGCTTGAATGTACTGGTATATTAAATAAATAATAAATGGGAAAAAAAAGTTAGCTGCTACAGAGTACCTTGTCCTGTGCTTCTATGGTAATCTGTGACCAATTTCCTGGATGATTCACACATCCCTTGCTTTGATAGAGTGAGTCTTTCAGAATGCTCCTTTGATCTATTCCTTGGCTTTAACACCTATTTAAAACAATTTTACAGGTCTCTTGCCCCCTATCTAGAAGGCCTCTTTGTAAAGGTCTCTAGAAACAATTTATTGCTCAAAAATACTGACTCTCTTTTTCCTTTTATGCTAAGTTATACTCTGATTTGATTTAAATTAAAGCTCTTTGCTGATACTAGGCCCTGGCTAAGTATTACATTTAAATTAGCAGCTCTCTGCTGGGTTCTGACTTTAAACTGAAAGCTCTCTGCTGAGTTCTGAATTTAAACTGAAAGCTTTCTGCTGGGTTTTAAACTTAAACTAAAAGCTACTTGTTGAGTTTTTAATTTAACTAAAAGCCCTTTGCTGCTACTAAGCCCTGACTGATTTAACAAGTATACTGTATTCTAATTTACATAGATTAATCAGATTTAATCTAAATAATTCCTTTTCCCCAAGATTTGAAAAAGTCCCAGAAGAAAATACTTACAATTGCAGATCTCTCTCCAGAAGTAGCAGTCTCTTTTTGTTGTCCTTCAAGATGCATGGCCAAGAGGCATACCACTTGGTACGCTACTTGAAATGCCACTGGAATGCCTAGAGGGACTGGAGTTTGTAAGTGGGGTTATTTTATTGGGTCAGTAAGGGTGGGGAATGGAAGAAATGTGTTTTTGTAAACAGCATGCCTTAGGGTGGTTAGTAGGAGGGGCATTATGTGGTGGATGGGGAAAAAGTCAGAGGGAGGTCAGGGTATTAAGAGAGGTTATAAGTAAGAAGATGAAGGATGACCAAGGGGGAGGAAGTGGAGCTTAAGTGTATGTTGTTTAATGTATGCTCTGTAAATAACAAATGGCATGATTTGATTGTGGAGTGGGGGTGGATTTTCTGTTTATTACAGAAATGTGTAGTGTTGGGACAGGGGTTTTTTTTTTAACTCTTTATTTTCATTGAAACATTTACAATATTCAACTCATGATAACCATGTAACTTAAAAGGACCAATCATTTTCAAACTCAGACACCTTATTTGACACATTTCTTTTAATAATCTTCTCCTACCCTTTAAATCCCCTCCCCCTACCACAGAGGACAGGACTATCAGCTTGACCAAGCCTTTCCGCAAGGACACTAACCCTTATTAAAACCGTCCCATTGACTCTGTCTATCCCCCTAGATTTATAATCTTAATTTCTCCAACTCAGTCATCCAATATTATCTTCATCTTGCCATCCAATCATCAAAGGAGGACCAAATATTATCAAATTTAGCTAGTTGTTGTCTCTGCATGGCAGTGAGTTTAGCCATTGTTTCTATATGCTTTACTTTGCGAATCATTACTGCAATGCGGTCTTCTCCAAAACTGGGGCAGGATTAGAGCCTTGCTGCTGTAACCAGATACCTAAACAGAGGTTCAACTATCACCCCACTTCCATCCCCCACACTCACTTCAGGTGTTATAGAACGTTTCAGAACCCTACTGATAAGATAACAGGATACTGGGCTTGATGGACCTTGGTCTGACCCAGTATGGCATATTTTATGTTCTTATATATGTTTATATGTTTATTTAGAATTTGATATACCGCTCAGGCCAGAGGCATTAGAGCGGTTTACAATACTATATCATTCGAGGAAATAGGAAAACAATGCATTTATATGACAGGACAGAATAGAGGACAGAGACAGTCAAATAGAGTAGAGAAGGAGAGGAACATGGAACAGCAAGTTACCATGAAATAGAAGCACGTCAACCCAGTCCATGTCACCAATGCAACCCTCAGCAGCAGACGCCACGGACCAACGCCTAAGGGCCACGCCAAAGGGCCCTCTAGTGAGGCCCTCAGGTGCGGGCCCGCCTCAGAAGTGGCGGTTTTTGTGCCGTTGAAGAGGGCCGCTGATAGGCAGGTAAGGGAGGTGAGGAGGAGCTCCTGCTCACCCCCTCCGAAGATGGCTGCTGCTCCCCGATCTGTCCGCGCGCCTCAGAAGCGGCGGTTTTTGTGCCATTGAAGAGGGCCGCTGATAGGCAGGTAAGGAGGAAAGGTCCATAAACCATTATTAAGAAGGGACCCAGGATATCAATGCTTGACCCAGTACAAGCATTGTGGCACCTGTGTCTTTTGGGGAAACTGCTAGGTACGTATGACCTAGATTGGCCACTGTTGGAAACAAGATATGCCATACTGGGTCAGACTAAGGTCCATCAAGCCCAGTATCCTATGTTCTTAAGAGCAAAAACCTGTTCCCAGAAGGGTACAGTTTCCAGGCTTTTCCACTACATGTGTAAGTAAGACCTGGCTCCCCACACAAGCGCCAACATAATCCATCCCCACTTCTTCAGTTTTTCTGGTGTAATGTACCACTGATACAGGGTTTTGTAAGTATTTTCAATCTGATAAACTGCTGTTCCTGTGCGGATATCCAGTTTAGTCCTCCACAATCGGGTAATGCCCCTCCTACTGCAGCCTGGAGACTGGACCAATCAAATCTTCTGTAGTACATATCCAGCAGGAGCTCCCAGAAGCCCCCCAGTGTGTCCAGTCTCTCGCAGCTTGAAGACGTAAAAGTGTGTCCTCCTGGGCACACTGAGTGACTATTGCAGGAGCAACACTTGTTAGTTAGTTGTTTTAGGGTTTGTTTTGGGGCATTTCCTTGCTATTTCTTTGATAGCTAGCTGTATCTTTAAAAGGAAGACAAAAGAAGAAGTCTGTCTCTCTGGAGCACTGCCACAGGAGACTAGGGGGAAGTCAGACCTGTTGGCTCCTGTGTTCCTGCCTAGCAAATTTTCACAGCCCTGGGTGAGCTTCCCCTGGACAGTACGGGGTAAAGCCATACCTGATACAGTAGTGGCTGGCACTGGGAGATGTTGGCTGAATCCTGGTGGTTCCTGAGCTGGTAGGAGATTTTCATTTCATTTCTTCTTGTGTGCAGTGCTCTGTTAGAGCTGCCAGCATTTCTGTAGGCTCTCCTGAGCCCATTTGGCAATTTTTCTTAAATTTGGTCGTTTGCCCTGTCTTACAGGGTCGTTTTAGTTCTTTTCCATTTTATTTGGTGGCTTTTGTATTTTCGCGCCGTTTTTTACCGCGGGTGAAAAAGTCCGGCGGCCATTTTGAATTTTAAAAGTGTGCGTTTTTGGGGTTCCTCTTGCTGGCGATTTTGCTCAGGGCACCCCAGGGAGTCTGGGGCATATTTTGTTTCTTGTAAAAAAAAACAAAAAAAAAAAAAAACGTTTTAATTTCAAATCGGGGCTGATTTGCATAGGATTGCCCCTGTGGTGTGGGCTTCCCTGTGACTGTTGTATTCTATCCCGCTGGGCAGAGGTGGCCTTGGGATGGCTTCCCAGCCCCAGTGCGTGATTTGTGGGTCCCGCAGAGCAGTAGGGACTGACTCTGGCATCTGCAGGAGCTGTGCTGCAGTGCCTGCAGAGTTAGAGCAATCTGTGAGTCTCCCGGATCAGCCTACCCCTGGGGATGCTTCTAATTCAGGGGTTAGTGTTCTTTCCCCGAGCCTCCCTCAGTCTGGGTCGGTTCCACCGGCCAGCGGGTCGGTGGCTGCGCTCCAGCAGGCGGCTATAGCTGCACCGCCTATGGATTTCTCCCCGGATTTTGTGCTCCTCATGCATCAGGCGTTTCGCTTGAGCAGGTCCGGTCAGTTGCCAGCAGTTTGGCCCCCCTCTCTCCCCCCGGGGTCCTCTGGGGCGGCTCAATGCACCTCGCAACCCGGGGGCAAGCGTCTTCGGTTGGGGGAACAGGAGCAGGACGCCCTAGGTCTCCTGGATTCCGAGGCAGAGGGCGATCCTGAGACTGAAGCGGAGGAGTTGGAGGATGGGGAGATCCTTGAGCCGGAGGACCAGGCTCGGATCATTCGCGTGTTCCGTAGGGACGAGCTGGTTCCTCTGGTCACGGAGTCCCTGCAGGCGCTTAACCTTTCGGCGGTGCGGCCCCTGGAGGAGGAGGGTCTTGAGGATCCTCTAATTCAGGCAGTCAGGGATTCCCAGGTGGTTTTTCCCGTTCACCGCGTGGTGGATCATATGATCCAGGCGGAGTGGGAGCATCCGGAATCCGGCTTAAAGGGGATTCGGACCATGAATCGGCTTTATCCCCTTGCCGACAAGGACAGGGACTTGTTCAGGTCCCCCCGGGTGGACGCTGCGGTTTCCGCAGTGACCAAGAAAACCACCATCCCGGTTGAGGGGGCGGCTGCCCTCAAGGACGGTCAGGACAAGAAGATTGATAATTTGCTCAAGCAAACCTTCGATACTGATGCCGTGTCATTGCAGGCCTCTATCTGTGGGGCTTGGGTGGCTCGGTCGTGTCTGCGATGGTCGCAGCATTTGCGCTCGAGCCCCGGGCTAGACCAGCAGGGCCTGTTGGAGGTTACCCGGCTGGAGTCCGGCTCGGCCTATCTGGCGGATCTGTTTTATGATTTAATCCGCGCATTGGCTAACAGTATGGCATCCGCGGTTGCGGCGCGCCGGTCCCTCTGGTTGCGCAACTGGGCGGCGGACGGTTCTTCCAAGTCCCGCCTCAGTAAGCTGCCCTTCAAGGGCAGATTGTTATTTGGGGAGGCTCTCGAGAAGTTGGTAAAGGATCTCGGTGAGTCCAAGGGGGGCCGGCTCCCGGAGGATAGGCCAAGGTCCAACAGGTCCTCCCCCTCGGCGAGGGGGTCCTTTCGGGATCAGCGCAGGTTTCGTTCCTCCCGCCTGTGGGCTTCGCAGCGGGGCAGGTTTGGAGCCCGTAATCAAGGGTTTCGTACCTTCAGGGGAGCCGGCAGAGGCTTCTCCGGAGCCGCCTCTTCCTCGGGCTCTTCTTTTGGGCGCAAGCCACAATGACGCGAGGCAGGCTCTGGAGGGAGGTCCGATTATCGTGGGTCGCTTGCGCGACTTTCTTTCCTCTTGGGCCCAAATCACGTCGGATCACTGGGTGCTACAAATTATAGGAGAGGGTTACGCTCTGGAATTTGCGTTCCCACTTCCAGATTCATTTGTTCTGTCTCCCAGCAGGGGAGAGCAAAAAACGCGGGACATTCGCGTGACCCTGGATCGGTTGTTAGCGCTGGGAGCGGTGATCCCGGTTCCTCCTTTGGAAAGAGGCGCCGGGCGATACTCCATCTATTTTGTGGTTCCCAAAAAGGGCGATTCCCTGCGTCCGATTTTGGACCTCAAAGGCGTGAATCGCGCGCTCCGGGTGCCGCATTTCCGTATGGAAACCTTGCGGTCAGTCATTGTAGCGGTGCGACAGGGGGAGTTTTTGACGTCCCTCGATCTCACCGAGGCCTATTTGCACATCCCGATACATCCATCTCATCAGCGGTTTCTCCGCTTTGCGTTTCCGTGGGGCCACTTCCAGTTCAGGGCCATGCCGTTCGGCTTGGCTACGGCTCCGCGCACGTTCACAAAGGTGATGGTGGTCGTTGCGGCGGCCTTGCGCAAGGAGGGCATTTTGGTCCATCCATATCTCGACGACTGGTTGATACGGGCAAAATCCAGTCGGGAGTGCCTGCGAGTCACGAGCAGGGTGGTGGCTCTGCTGCGATCTCTAGGCTGGGTGGTGAACGAAAGAAAGAGTTGTCTGCGTCCCTCGCAGGACCTGGAGTATCTGGGAGTGCGCTTCGACACCGCTCGGGGACTGGTGTGTCTCCCCGAGCGCCGCGTCCTGGCGTTGCGGGCTCTTGTCCGACTCTTTCGGGGGATGCCCGCTCCGTCGGCGTGGTGGTACCTACGGCTTCTCGGAACGATGGCGGCGACATTGGAGGTGGTGCCATGGGCACGGTTCCACATGCGCCCGCTCCAGAGGGCGCTCCTTCGCCGCTGGTCCAACCAGTGCGATCCCTTGCACAAGAGGCTGCCCTGTCCGAAGGCAGTGCGGCGGTCGCTTCGATGGTGGCTTTCCTCCGAGAACCTGACGCGGGGGATTCCCTTGGAGCCTCCCCTGTGGGTTCCCCTCACTACGGATGCGAGCCTAGCCGGCTGGGGAGCTCACTGCGAGGCCCGCTTCACGCAGGGGGTGTGGTCCTCTCGGGAAGCTGCGTGGTCGATCAACCGTCTCGAGCTTCGGGCGGTCAGGCTAGCCCTGTTGGCCCTGGAGCCTCTGGTCCGGGTCGGGCGGTCCGCGTCTGGTCGGACAATGCGACCACGGTGGCGTACATCAATTGCCAAGGGGGCACAGGGAGTGTGGCCCTGGAGACGGAGGCGACGGCCTTATTCAGTTGGGTGCAGACTCGCCTGCCGGCAATCTCGGCGGCGCACATAGCGGGCGCAGAAAATGTCCAGGCCGACTTCCTCAGCAGAGTGCGGGTGGACCCCGGAGAGTGGGAGTTAAATCCACAGGTGTATGCGCAAATAGTTCGGCGGTGGGGTCCGCCCATCATGGATCTCATGGCGACCTACCAATCGGCCAAGACGAGTCGCTTCTTCAGCAGACGGCGGGAGCGAATGTCCGAAGGACTCGACGCTCTCATTCAGCCGTGGCCGACGTCTGGGCTACTGTATGTCTTCCCTCCTTGGGCGCTGATCGGCCGGGTCGTACAGCGCATCGAGTGCCATCGGGGCCGAGTGCTGCTGGTGGCTCCGGATTGGCCCCGGAGGCCCTGGTATGCCGACCTCGTCCGGCTTCAAGACGGCGTGCCGTGGCGCCTCCCGGCGTTGCCGGACCTTCTCCTTCAGGGCCCCTTGCGGATGCCCCAGGTGGCTCGATTCTCGCTTACGGTTTGGCCATTGAGAGGGCTCGGCTGAAAAAGAAGGGTTATTCGCCCGCGGTGATTTCCACCTTACTGCGGGCGAGAAAGTCCTCCACTTCTCTCACTTATGTTCGGATTTGGAGGATTTTTGAGGACTGGTGCTCCCGGCGGGGAGTCCGGGCGGCGACGGTCTCTGTGCCCGTTGTGTTAAGCTTCCTTCAGGATGGGTTCGAGAAAGGTCTCGCGGCCAGTTCCCTGAAGGTCCAGCTGGCGGCGATTTCGTGTTATAGAGGCAAGGTCTTGGGCCGCCTTCTTGGTGCTCATGCGGATGTGCGGCGTTTCTTGACCGCCGTTTTTCATTTACGGCCTTCCCGCAGAGCGGTGATTCCTTCGTGGGACTTGAATTTAGTTCTGCGGGCTATGGTTCGGGAACCATTTGAGCCCTTGCGGAGGGCGTCCTTGAAGGATCTCACATTGAAGACGGTGTTCCTGGTGGCCATCTGCTCGGCACGGCGTATTTCGGATCTGCAGGCCCTGTCCTGCCGAGAGCCTTTCTTGTCTTTCTCTTCGGAGCGGATTGTGCTCCGTCCGGTTCCTTCCTTTCTACCAAAGGTGGTGTCTCCCTTTCACTTAAATCAGGCGGTATTTCTGCCAGTGCTTTCGGCATGCTCGGTCGAGTCGGTGGACAAGAGTCTTCTCCGGCTTGATGTGGGCCGCGCGCTGCGGCGGTATTTGCAGTCTACCGAGTCCTTTCGAAAGACTGATCGGCTTTTTGTGCTCTTTGGGGGTACAAAAAAAGGGGAGGCGGCGGCTAAGGCCTCCATTGCTCGATGGCTCAAGGAAGCGATCGCGTCCGCGTATCTGTTGCAGCGGCGGCCGGTCCCGGAGGGGCTCCGGGCTCATTCTACTCGGGCTCAGGCGGCCTCTTGGGCGGAGCATAGCCTGGTTCCACCAGCAGAGATTTGTAGGGCGGCCACCTGGTCGTCTCTGCATGCTTTCAGCAGGCACTATCGCTTGGATGTGTCAGCGGCTCGGGATTCTTGTTTTGGTTCGGCGGTTTTGCGCGCCGGCCTGCAAGGTCCCGCCCGGTCTTAACTGCTCTGTTACATCCCGATTGTGGAGGACTAAACTGGATATCCGCACAGGAAATGGAAATTACACTAACCTGGTAATTGTAGTTCCTGTAGGATCCAGTTTAGTCCTCCTTCCCTCCCGACTATCTGTATGATTTGCGGCGCGCTGTCCCGAGCGGGTGCCTGTAGGATGGTTTTCGTCCCGTTCGGACTCTGTCGGCAGTCGTGCTTATCGCTATGGCTCTTCCCTTTATTTTGGAGTTCAGTCAGCTCCTTAGTTTCTGGGGGAAGCTCGGTGTAAATTTAAAGGCGTCGATACCGGCGCCATGCAGTGTCCTGACTTCCTCGTTTGGGGAGGGAGTTGGTTATTCCAGGGGGGGAAGTACATAGTTTATTGATAGCCTAATAATAATCTGATGTGTTGCTTCATTAAGTTTGCTTTGTTACTAGTACACTGGGGGGCTTCTGGGAGCTCCTGCTGGATATGTACTACAGAAGATTTGATTGGTCCAGTCTCCAGGCTGCAGTAGGAGGGGCATTACCCGATTGTGGAGGACTAAACTGGATCCTACAGGAACTACAATTACCAGGTTAGTGTAATTTCCATTTATTCCCTTAGAAATTTGACTAAGGAATGGGGTCCAATCTTCAAGAGACCAGATGACCACAATGTTCGCTTCCCACTGAAGCAAATAATGCGTTTTCTCTGCCTCATCCATCTCCAGTGCTTGATACAAACAGGTTAAGCAGCCCCGCATTGGGTCCCCACTAAAAATTAATTCCAGAGCCTTCCCTTCGCTTATCTCCCTCCTATCTATGCCCCCACTTCTCACATAATGACAGACTTGCATATATTGGATTCTGTCCCCCTTCTCCAGCCCATATTTTTCCTGCAGTTCATGAAAAGGGATCCATGCTTCTTGCCTCAGGCATTCCCCCAGACAGATCAATCCTCTCTTATCCCAGTGTTGGAAAGTTGGGTCTGTAGACTCCACAGGGAAGGCAGGGTTGTGTCTTAATGGAGTATGAGAGAATAACTGCTTGTTTATTTATTTATTTATTTACATTCTCTTATATACCGCGCTATTCTGCATCAGTGCGGTTTAAAATGAACAAACTGAAATTACATTGAACAGGGCATTATAACTTGGAGATAACTATTTTACAGGGAACATGGGCTATGGAGGGTTAAGTGGCTTGCCCAAGACCACAAGGAGCTCCTATGGGACTAGAAACCCGAGTCCTTCCGGCCCAAGGTTGCTGTCCTCTAGTGGGATTTGAACCCCCGACCTTCCGGCCTGAAGTACCTTGCCCCAACCATTGTTGGGGCAAGGTACTTGTTGGGGCAAGGTACCATCAAGGTACTTGTTGGGGCAAGGTACTTGTTCCCAAACATTTTCTGACGATACTTATTCAATGACTGCAGGTCATGCAGGGTGGTGGATGCTTGGAATGCCTTCCCGATGGAAGTGGTGGGGGCAAACACAGTGACAGAATTCAAAATGGCATGGGACAGACACAGTGGATCCCTTTACGACAACAGGATAAAATCAAAATAAACTGAACCATCTAATTTCTCAACAAATAGGGGTGTCCTACATGGAGCGGTGGGTTCACCCCTAACAAACAAAGACATGGGGAGGGGTGGCCTACACAGAAGGGCAGGTGCACCCTTAAAACAAAAACATGGGGAGGGGTGCATATACTCCTGCCATCTTACTGGGCAGACTAGATGGACCATACTGGTGTTTATCTGCCATCATTTACTATGTTACTGTGTTACTATCAGGTTCCGTGCCATTATGGGTCCCAATTGTTGCGGCTTACACCATAGTAGGGAATGCAATGGTCTAGTACGGATAGATTCCTGCTCTAGATTCACCCATTCTTTCCAGGATGAATGTTGTCAATCCACTGTGCCACGAAGTATCGCAGCATTGTTGTATCTCTGTAAATTAGGAATGGCTAAGCCACCTCCCTCTTTCGAATGATAAAGCACTCTACAAGCCACTCGGGGTTGTTTATATCCCCACACAAAATCCATGAAGCCCCTCTGCCATTTCCAACAATGCTCCTCCTGATATCTTAATGGGGATGGCATTAAAGAAGTACAAAAATTTCGGTAGGATCATTTTAATACTGTTTATTCCCCCAAACCATGAAAGCTCCATATTCTTCCATTGCTGAAAGCTCGAGCTAATTGATCTTCATAATGGGTCAAAATTTAAATTAAACAATCTGGTCGGGTCATCCGCCAAATTAACCCCCAAATACCTCATGTGGGACGGGGCCCAACGATACAGAAAACATTCCCGAATTTCCATACGTTTTCTTTTCTCCAATGAGATTTCCAAAAGTTCGGATTTCGTGGCATTCATTTTAAAATTAGAAATGCAGCCAAATCACTCCAATTCCTCTCCCACACCCATAAAGGAATGTACTGGGTTAGACAGGAAAAATAACAAGTCATCTGCAAACATTGATATTTTGTGTTGGATCCGAGCCCCTTGAATTCCTACAGTATCATGTGAGCGAATCCGATAAGCCAGAGGGCAATCCGATAAGCCAGAGGGCAAACAGCAATGGCGATAGAGGGCATCCCTGACGAGTTCCCCTCTTTAACTCAAAGGTTTGGGAGTATGAATCATTCATTTTCAAACATGCAGATGGCTCTATATAGAGCACCTGAATCTATTGCCTAAAGGAACCCCCTAAGCCAAACTTTTCCAGCACCTGAAACAAATAGGGCCAAAAGACCCTATCAAGGGCTTTTTCTACGTCTACCATTAACAGTAATGTGGAGCTTCCACTGGACTTGGCCATTTGGATAATATTCAAAATTTTTCACACATTATCCAAACATTGCCTCCCCGGTATGAAGTTCGACTGATTTTAGTGCATTAACTGGGGAGAAGAGGTTATAGGTGGTTAGCCAATACTCTCGCAAACATTTTTTGATCTAAGCCTAACAGGGAAATGGGTCGATATGACGCACACTGCAAGGAGTCTTTCCCTTCTTTATGTATCAAGGTGATTCCAGCTGCCCGCATGGATGGGGGCATTAACCTTTATTCCAAGAAACTGTTATATACCCTAGTTTGGAAGGTCTTATAAAAGAAATTGGTGTAGCCATCTAAACCGGGGGCCTTAGACTTAGGCAGACTTTGAATGACTTGTAAAATTTCGGCCCCTGAGATCGGATGGCCCAACCCCCTTTTTTCTACCTCTGAAAGTTCAGGAAGCTGACACCCCGCCAAATACAGATCAATTGAGGTTTCAGAGGCTTCCCATTTGGGGGGGTATAGAGCTCCTTATAGAATTCAACAAAACAAGTTTGTTCTGCCTTCTAATCTGTCATAAGAACTCCTTTTTTGTCTTTAATTTTCCATATATAGTTTCTCTCTTGCATTTTTTTCAAGCGATGAGACAACACCTTCCCAGCCTTGTTGCCAAACTCAAAGTGCTCTTATCCCAGCTTGTCTGGGACAAAACCTTATGTCAGCCAATAGAAGTTCTTGTAGTGCTCTTTCCTTATCTGCCAAGTCTGCAAAAGTCTTGGCCTCGTGACTCCCTTGCTTCACCATGCCCTCCAGGTGCTCTATCTCACAAAGTAACATTGACACAACTTTTTCCCTTTCCCTTTTTTTATGAGCCCCAATGCTAATCAAGTGGCCTCTTAGTTTGGCCTTCAATCCATCCCACAACAAGCCATGGGAGCAATCCTCAGTGTCATTTATTCTCAAGTAGTCCTGTATGACCTTTTCAAGTTTCTCACAGTTATCGGTGTCTTTTAACAGTGAATCATTAAGTCTCCAGAAACTCACAGGCCATTCCCCATCCTGGACAGTAAAATCTTGGACAGGAGCGTGATCAGACCAGGTGCTAATTCTTGCTCCCATTGCTTTACTCCCACACATAGGTAATCAATTCTAGAATATGAATTATATACCCAGAATAAAGAGTGTAATTGCGACCCCCGGGGTGGGTAATCCTCCACAGATCCTCTAAATCATGAAGTTGTAACCATGCTCGCAAGCTCCTATGTCCTGGGGTTTGTGATGCACGTCGGCCTCCTGATGTATCCATTCGCGGAACAATAGCCAAATTGACATCACTGCCTAATAATACATAGCCTTCTACAAACCCCACCATAGCTTGAACCAAGCGGTCATAGAGCAACTTTTGCCCCACATTTGGCGCATATAAACTGCCAAAGGTGAATTTTTGACCCCCTATCTCCCTCTTGATAAACAGCGTCCTTCACGATCCTAGCAGCTCTCAATTTCCTTGAAAGGGATCAGAGAGGCCATCAATATTGCCACACCCCCAGTTTTAGGTTTAATCTTATTAGATGCAACCCACCGCTTCCCAAACCTTTTGTGTGAGAGGGGGTGTTCATCCCTACTGGCCAGGTATGTTTCTTGTAAAAAAAAGAAATCTGCACTTGAACCAGGATCAGCTCCTTAAAAAGCAATTGGTGTTTGGTTGGGGAGTTAAGCTCACATACGTTAAACGTTACCCCTCTCAAGGTTCTCATGGCTATCTAATTTGAATATTTTAATGAATGTCCTGCTCCATTCCCCTCCCCCCCCCTCTTAACAAGCCATACCCTTTCTTCTCTTACTTCCCTCCATCCCCTCTACCACAGAGTCATACACCATCACTACTCACTGGGGCCTAGTCCAGCCAGACAGACCCCGACTCATTCCATCTTCCATCTATTACTCCTCCCATCCATCATCTTTTAAAACATGCAATGACTCTGCAGGAGTATGAGCATGAATCTGTCATCCTCCCAGGGTAAACTGTAGACCACAGGGAAATGTCCATTTATATTTCACTTCACCCGCTTGTAGCCGCTGTGTTATCAGGCAAAATTCCCTCCTTTTGCACTTGGTGATGGCTGACAAGTCTCCATAGATTTCAATTTCAGCGTTCTTCCAAGTTAGCTGCTCCACCTTACACGCACAGCTTGTAGGATCATTTTCTTAGAGAATTTGTACATGCAGACCAAAACATTGCGTGGCCTGCCTTCATGGGGAGTACCAAGTGTGCGATGTGCGTGATCAATTTTAAAACAAACTGTTCCCACATCAATCTGTGCTTGCTGGAGTATGGCCTTAAAGATATGTTCAGCCAACACAAAATAATCACTAGTCGTCCCTGATTCTGGTAGCCCAGGAATCCTCAGGTTGGTGTGTCTGGAGGGGCTCTCCAAATCTTCGATCTTAGCTAATAGATCCTCTTGTTGGGCTTGCAGAGTCACAAGCTGTGAAGAACCTCCAACCATTGCCTCCCCTTGTTCCTCCACTCGCACTTCTGCCTCCTCCAATCTTTGCCAAAGTTCATATATATATGATCGAATATCTGTCATCCCCATCTGAAAATCCATTTGGAGCCTACCAGTGTCTCCCTTTAGGTCCGCAAACATCTGCTGCACCTCCGCACGAAAAACCACAATATCCTCTGTCACTCCTATTTCAGCCTCACTTCGCCCATCTTCTTTACTCATGGATGTTGGACCAGTGGGAGACATTTTTTTGTTTCCCAGCAGGACCGTGTTCACCCCCCTTTATAAACAAAGTTCTTGAGATCTGTGGGAGTTTTTTTCACCGCTGCAGCCATTGTCTCACCCTAGAACACTAAAGCTGTCTTGGGGTCAGTCAGATGTGCCAGGATACATGAAATATAAGGGGAACACTGTAAGTGGCCGAGAGCTCTCGAGTTAGGCAGCCATTATGGCTGTGACGTCAGTGGATCCCCAGGACTGGGGGATTAATGCCATTGTTGTGTCCTGTTGATTATGTCTGGTTGAATATGGGGAGAGTGGGTAGAAAAGGAGGGTGGGTGGTTATTATTGCAGACAAATGTTGCAGTGTGGATCAAAGGAGTTGAAAGGTCCCTGAGGGATGTGAGGGGATATTAATGGGATGTCAGGGTACAAAGGACCTTGTGGTATTGTTGCTATATTGTCCTCTGGGAATGGGTAGATGAAGTGGGGTTTAAAGTGGCTGAGGTGAGGTTGGATTTTAAGGATTTTATAATTTTAAGAGACTTTAATTTCCCTGGAGATAATGGAGGTAGGGTAGGTTTCTATCCATAATGTATGATCTTGGTTTTCAGCAGTGGGTGATGGAACCTACCCATACTTGGGGTAATATTTTGGATGTGATATTTGTTATGGAGAAAATTAGGAGATAAATGTGATTGGAAGTAGATAAAGTTTAACTAGTCACTTGGTCAAATCATTTCTCCAGGACCAAGCAGGAAGTCAGTCCTCACATATGGGTGACATCGACGTCGATGGATCCCTTGCGGAGCATTTCCCCAGCTTTCTATGAAAGCCTTTGGGAATACTGCACGCATGCGCAGTCCCCTTCCCGCCTAAAGGTGCCATCTTGCTCAGTCTCTCTTTTTCCGTGGAGCCCGTCAGACGCTTGTCCTAGTTCACCCGGAAAACAGTTGGATTTTTTCTTCGAATACCTGTGATTTCTTCGCGGTTTTTGCTCCGGTTCGACGCCGGTTTCCCTTCTCGCCGGGTTCGGTACACCGGTATCGAGCCCGATCTTATTTTTCGGTTTTTGCCCTTCGTGGCTGGTGTTCACGCCCTTTTTTTCTTTTTCCCTGGAAGGCCGGTCCTTTGACCTCGCGGGGGCTCTTTTTCCCCCGATGGCTTCCAGTGGTTTTAAGAAGTGTGATCGGTGCAAGAAGCTAATGTCTCTCACCGACACACACGACTGCTGCCTTTGGTGCCTCGGTCCTGATCATGATCCTAAGATCTGTGGACCGTGTGGGAAAATGTCCACAAGGCACTGCAAAGTTGTCAGCACCAAAAGGAAAGGCTTTTCTCTGATTCGGCCTCCGGCCGGGCCCAGACCTCATCTGAGGCCTCGAAGTCTCGGGAGTCTGACCCCGGGCATCGTCGGGGTTCCTTGGAGAGGGGGTCCCCCGAGCGGGAGCGAAAGAGGAAGAAGCGGCTCGTGAGGGCGGCGTCGGAGGAGGTCCCTGGCTCCTCGAGGGCTAGGTCTCGGACCCCCGACCGCTGTCCCGGGCCCGTGGAACAGGAGAAGCCGTCAAAAGTACCTCGGGTAAAATCGGAGTCTGTTGGACACGTAAGTCCTGTTGTCCTCAAGGACTCTCCTCCCAGGGAGCCGACGTTGGGGCCCGAGTCAGTGGCTGCTGAGTCTCCTGAGCTGGGTCTCAGGCTGACAGCCTTGGAGTGCAGACTGTCTGCCTTCATGGATCAGCAGGGGGTGCTGATGGCCAGCCTTGCTGGTGCATCTGCCCTGACCACCGGGACATCGACAAAGAAGTCGACCCCGGAGACCGAGCCGATACTCGAGACCATGAAGGCTCGAGGTGGTCCTCAGTCACGGTCACCCTCGACCTCCCGGTCGGGACCGAGAGCGTCGACACCAGTGCCTTTGGTGTTGGGGCAGGTGCTGCCGGGCCCCGCGCGGTCGGAGCCCGACTCCTCTTCGGACGACTCTGCCTGAGAGACGGATGACGAGGAGTCCCCCGATACCTTCAAGACTCGGTGCGTCCCGTCGGACTCACCGCAGTCTGAGCCCCGGAGTAGGTCCCCTCCGGAGGATATCCGGTTCTCGGAGTTCGTTAGGGATATGGCCCGGTGGACCCCGAGGAGGAGCCTCAAGCCGAAGAGCTCGAGGCCCTCCAGTATGACTCTCCTCCGAAGGAGGCCTTTACTGTGCTGGTTCCTCCGATGCTGGAACGACTCCTCTTCCAGATGTGGGAGGCACCGGCCTCGGCACCGGTTCTAAGCAAGCGGATCGATTCCATTTATCGACTCCGTAAGAACCCTGGGTTTCAGAAGGCGCAGCTACCGCACCATTCCATGGTGGTGGAATCGGCCATGCATCGTCTGAAAAGCCAGAAGATGCACTCCGTGGTGCCCCCCGGCCAGGAGGCCCGGACCTGGATGCATTTGGTAGAAAGTGCTTCCAGGGCTCGATGCTTGCTTGCCGTGTCCAGTCTTACCAGCTGTACATGGGCATCTACTTGCGGGACCTGGCAAAGGAGCTTGCCGAGTTCTCTGCTGGTCTCTCCGGGGAACCTTTGCAGAGGTTCAAGTCCTTGTCTTCGGGGATCCGGTAATGCTCTAAGATCATGTCCCGAGTAGCCTACGATGGCTTTGAGGCCTCGGCCTGTGTTGCGGCAGCCGGCATCGTGGCTCGACGCCAGGCATGGCTGCAGTCATCGAACCTCGAGCCATGGGTTCAAGACAAGTTGGTCGATGTCCCTTGCCGAGGTGAGAACCTTTTTGGCAAGCCCATGGCCGAGAAGGCTGCTGAGCTCGAAACCGAGCACCTCACGAGGACAAGGCTGTCTAGAAAGACTTCTGCCCCTTCATATAAGAAGAAGGGTTCGGGTAAGAAGTCCTTTTACCCGAGGAAGGCGACTGCCTACAAACAGTTCCCACCTTACCAAGCCTCCCCCGCTCCCCCACAGGGTCAGCAGGCCAAGGGGCAGGGACATGGGCCCCGTAGGCAGAAGGCCCCCAAGCCTCTGGCTCCTGCTCCCACTCAGCAGGGTGGGGGCTTTTGACTCCCAAGGCATAGCCTCTCCATCTCTGCTGTCCCATCCCTGTACAGGAGGTCGACTAGCCCTGTTTGCCCACTGGTGGCCACCCATTACAGGAGACAAGTGGGTTTTATGCATAGTCCACAAGGGCTACATGCTTCATTTTCATCAGTTGCCTCCTCCCTACTTTCCAGAAAAGCCTCCAAAGCCTCCTCTCCATACAGACCTCCTCCTGCAGGAGCTTCAGGGTCTGTTGTGAGACAAGGCGGTGGAGCCTGTGCCTCCCCACCTACAAGGTCACGGTTTCTACTCCAGGAATTTCCTAGTACCAAAGAGAACAGGGGACCTCAGGCCTATTCTCGACCTCAGAAATCTCAACAAATTCTTAGAGAAGGAGAAGTTCAAGATGCTTACTCTTGGAACACTTCTGCCCTACATCCAGCAGGGAGATTGGCTATGCTCTTTAGATCTAAAGGATGCGTACACCCACATCCTCATTCATCCAGACCACAGAAAGTACCTCAGGTTCATTGTGGGAGGAAACCATTATCAGTACAGAGTGCTGCCATTTGGCCTCACCTCTGCTCCCAGGGTCTTTACCAAATGCCTGGCAGTGGTGGCGGCCTACTTAAGGAATCAGGGTATCTTTGTCTTCCCCTATCTGGACGACTGGCTCATCAGGGGTCAGACATGCCAGGAGGCCAGGCAAGCCACCCTCCGAACGATTTCTCTACTCCAACACCTGGGGTTTGTCATAAACTTCGCAAAGTCCACTTTGCTCCCCTCCCAAGCCTTGGAGTTCATAGGAGCAAGGCTAGACTCTCTGCAGGCAAAAGCTTTCTTGCCAGAGGACAGATCCCAAAGACTGATGACCTTGGCAAACCAGTTTCTCAGCAGGTCACTGGTCTCCGCCAGGCTCTGCCTGAGGCTTCTTGGCCACATGGCTTCGACAGTACATGTGACTCCCCATGCCAGGCTTCATATGAGGCCTGCGCAATGGTGCCTCAGAACTCAGTTGTCGCAGGCCACAGGGAGCCTCAGCGACAGAGTAAGGGTGTCCAGACCATTCCTGCACTCCCTATGTTGGTGGCTGCATCCCCCCAACTTACTGAAAGGGATGCCTTTTCAGCCACCTGGGTTCACAGTGGTGTTGACCACCGATGCCTCCCTGCAGGGCTTGGGAGCACACTGTCTGGGCAAGTGCACCCAGGGCTTGTGGTCTCCCTGGGAGGCCAAGCAGCAAATCAATCTACTGGAACTGCGGGTTATTCGCTTAGCCCTCAAGACTTTCTCTCAAACCCTGGCCCACCAGTCTGTCTTAGTGCAATCAGGTAGCCATGTTTTATGTGAACAAACAGGGCGGCACTGGGTCCAGGCTCCTTTGTCAGGAGGCACAGGACCTTTGCTTGTTTGCGCTCAGACGCAACATGTCTCTCAGTGCGGTTTATCTTCCTGGCCAGGAAAATTACCTTTGCAACGTGTTATAAATGGTCTCACCAGAGTATCAAACTATGTTAAACTCAATGTAAATACTCTATTATAACTAACGTCAATATATAAGTAAAAACTCCAGTGATATATCTTATCTTCATCCTTTATGTGTAATCGCTGTTTCACAGAGAATATTAATCAAATGTAGTCTCAGACTCAGATGGCACTCTCAACCACAATCTCTGTGGAAAACAAATTGTGCCTCATTTGCATCAACGACTACTATGATATTGCCTTTCCTCTTTTTTTCTTCTTTTTTTCTTTTTTTCTGAACAGCAAAAATATTGTGCACAAATACCACCAGAATTCCTCTACCTTGTGTCTCTTAAAATATTAAAAATTCAAGCTTATCTTAGCTCCGTTGATGTTTCTTCTTGCTCCAAACCACAACTTAATGTTCTCTCAACGCCTTCCTATGGCGCCCATATTAGCGTTTCTCTCCTTAGGGGAGGTTCATCAGGAGAATCTGAGAATGGAAATGCAATTACATTATGAGCTCTTATGTAACTTATGCTCAATATTGACTTCATGCCGAAGTTTCTTTCCCACAACATTCCCCAATACAATTTGTGCCCCATCGATTGCTAATTTTTTTATGAGTGATTTTGAAAGCTGTTGGCTACAAACGTCCCCGTTTCTACAACACATTAAATTGTGGGTAAGGTTCATTGATATTTTTTTACTCTGGAAGGGCTCAGTAATGATAGCGGAAGAATTTATTAATTGGCTAAATACGTGTAACACCGCTATACAATTTACATCTACAATAGATTCCAATGCCATAGTATTCCTGGACGTGGAAATTAAGAGAGGCTCACAGGGTTGGAACACAACAGTGTATAAAAAACCCACGGCTCGCAACACGTTCCTCCATTATACTAGTGGACATCCTATTCGGTTAAAGAACAGCTTGCCCTATTCCCAATTTCTTCGCTATCGTCGTAATTGTTCAGAGATAGCTGATTATAAGAAGAAATCTAAACAACTGTTGAGGGATTTTTCTGATCGTGGTTATCCCATGAGCGTCTCCCAACAGGCCTATAAACGAGCTTTGTACAATGATCGTCAATGGTTGTTTTTGGCTTCCCGCCCAGAAGCCCGTGAAGATCAAGTGAATTTCATAACTAAGTTCTCTCCGTTAAGTTACAGAATTCAAGGCATTGTCAAAAAGTATAGCCATATGATTCAAGCTATTCCTGAACTAGAGGACAAGAAAATAAGATGTGTCTGGCAAAGAAATAGCAATTTACAACAACGTTTGAGTCCTACAGCTCTCCGTTCCAATGTGAGCTACCTATGCCAGCCGACAATAGCAGGTCATAGGAAATGTGGCCATTGTAGCATCTGTAATATAACAACTGAGTTAGCTGAATTTCTCTACCATGGAAAAACCTATTATTTAAAACAAGCTACAACGTGCATTTCTGAATCGGTAGTGTATGCCATTCGTTGTCCCTGCGATTTACTTTACATTGGAAAAACTAACCGTTCTTTTAAAGTCCGGATGTCTGAACACAAAAGCCGACTGCATTGTAAAAATATGTCGGCCCCTATTGTTCAACACTGTGAAGAATTTCATCATGAATTTGAGCATCTAAGATGTTTTTGCATAGAACAAATTTCATATCCCAAAAGAGGTAAAACTCTGGATGAAACACTACTTTATGCAGAACAAAGGTGGATTTTTAAGATTAACACTGTACGACCACGGGGATTGAATGCCTCAGTTGAATGGCAGGTATGTAGATAGCGCTATGGAACTGAGTATAAAGGTCAGCTGTTTTGTCAAAGCCGCATGCGCGGTGTTTTTTGATATCATTACAACAAAAGAAAGACGTGGGCAGCATCAGCAAGTGAGTCACTTTTGGTTTCTTAAGGTTTCTTGACTTCAAATTGTATTGGGGAATGTTGTGGGAAAGAAACTTCGGCATGAAGTCAATATTGAGCATAAGTTACATAAGAGCTCATAATGTAATTGCATTTCCATTCTCAGATTCTCCTGATGAACCTCCCCTAAGGAGAGAAACGCTAATATGGACGCCATAGGAAGGCGTTGAGAGAACATTAAGTTGTGGTTTGGAGCAAGAAGAAACATCAACGGAGCTAAGATAAGCTTGAATTTTTAATATTTTAAGAGACACAAGGTAGAGGAATTCTGGTGATATTTGTGCACAATATTTTTGCTGTTCAGAAAAAAAGAAGAAAAAAAGAGGAAAGGCAATATCATAGTAGTCGTTGATGCAAATGAGGCACAATTTGTTTTCCACAGAGATTGTGGTTGAGAGTGCCATCTGAGTCTGAGACTACATTTGATTAATATTCTCTGTGAAACAGCGATTACACATAAAGGGTGAAGATAAGATATATCACTGGAGTTTTTACTTATATATTGACGTTAGTTATAATAGAGTATTTACATTGAGGTTAACACAGGAAAATTTCCTGGCAAACAGGTTGAGCAGGATTCTGCAGCCCCACAAATGGCAACTCCATCCCTTGGTGGTTCAGAAGATTTTCCTGAGATGGGGACTTCCATCCATAGATCTATTTGCCAGTCCCCTGAACAGACAGCAGCCCAGGTTCTGCTCCAGGCAACCGCATCCTCTGCAGCTAGCAGCAGATGCTTTTCTGATTTCCTGGTCCCAGGGCCTCCTGTATGCGTTTCCTCCCACGCCTCTGGTGGCCCGAACCCTGTTCAAGATTCTACAGGACAAGGCCTCGGTCCTTCTGGTAGCCCCCAGGTGGCCGAGGCAACCTTGGTTCCCACTTCTTCTTCAACTAGCAGTGGACACTCCACTACCTCTGGGGTTGCAGCCCGACCTTCTCTCTCAGGACCAGGGGTCTCTTCTGCACCCCAACCTCAAATCTCTCAATTTGATGGCCTGGAAGCTGCAAGGGTAGTTTTGGCTCCCTGGGGCCTCTCTCAGGAAGTTGAGGAGGTCGTCCTGGCCTCTAGGAAGCAGTCCACTAGGAAAACCTATGCCCTGAAATGGAAGAGGTTTTCTCTGTGGTGTCAGCTGCGTACAGAAGATCCTTTTTCCTGTGCTGTACCAGTGGTGCTTCAGTACCTGCTGCACTTATCCAATCAGGGCCTTAAGTCCAATTCTGTTCGGGTCCACCTCTCAGCTCTAGCATCTTACCACTCACTGGTGGAAGGACACTTTCTGTCGGTTCACCCCTTGGTGTCCCGGTTCCTCAGAGGTTTGCTCTTGCTCAAGCCTCCTGTCCGTCCTCCAGCCCCTGAGTGGGAGTTGAATGTGGTCTTGCAGCAACTGACTCGCCCACCTTTTGAGCCGATGGCTACTTGTCCTCTCCGCTTCCTGTCCTGGAAGGCACTCTTCCTGGTAGCCCTAACCTCAGCCAGGCGAGTGAGTGAGCTTCAGGCCCTGGTCTGTGACAGGCCTTACACTCACTTCTATAGGAACAGGGTAGTCCTTAGGACTCATCCAAAGTTCCTCCCAAAGGTTGTCTTCTCTTTCCACCTCAACCAGGAGGTGGTTCTTCCAACATTCTTCCCTAGGCCTCATGCAAGCCAAGTTTAAGCAGTCCTACATACCCTGGACTGTAGGAGGGCCTTATCCTTCTACCTTGATCATATGCAGGGACATAGAAGGGCTACTCAGCTCTTCATCTCTTTTGACCCTAATAATTTGGGGTTAGCTGTGTCCAAGCGTACCTTGTCCATTTGGGTGGCTGACTGTATCACCTGGGCTTACAAGACGGCTGACCTTCCCTTGCAGGGTCGGGTCACGGCCCATCGTGTCAGGGCAATGGCTGCCTCAGTGGCTCATCTCCGCTCTGTGCCCTTGGTAGACATCTGCAGGGCTGCAACTTGGTCTTCAAGCCAGACTTTTGCGGCCCATTACTGTCTGGAAAGGGAGTCCCGTAGGGACAGTGCTTTTGGCCAAGCAGTACTCTGGAATCTCTTTGAGGTTTAGGCAACTCCTGCCCTCCTGCCCTCTGTTGGGCTACCGGTGGAGGTTCTTTCAGTGAAAAGCCTTTCTTTGATGCTGGGACTAGAGGGAGTTCTCTTGTTCAGCCTGGGTTCCTTGGTAGCCCAGAGCTAGGGAGTCACCCATATGTGAGGACTGACTTCCTGCTTGGTCCTGGAGAAAGAGTAGTTACTCACCTGTAACAGGTGTTCTCCAGGAGCAGCAGGAATCAGTCCTCACAACCTTCCCTCCTCCCGTGGGAGTTGCAGTTGTACATAGTTTATTTTACATTTTTGTGTGCTGTTTTTTAGCTATGTCATTTGACTGAGGTAAGATGGCACCTTTAGGCGGGAAAGGAACCGCGCATGCGTGCCTGCATTCCCAGAGGCTTTCATAGAAAGCTGGGGAAATGCTCCGCTGGGGCTTCATCGGCATCGATGACACCCATATGTGAGGACTGATTCCTGCTTCTCCTGGAGAACTCCTGTTACAGGTGAGTAACTACTCTTACCGACGGAGCCTGCACAGAAACGCTCCCCAGCATCCAATAGGAAAGCTTTTGGGAGCATCCCACAGCGCCTGCGCGCTGCCTTCCTGCCTTTCCAACTGTCCCTCTCCAGTTCTTCATTTTCCACAGAGCCGACAAGTCACATACCCTGTCACCGCAGAAAAGTTTTGTCTTTAATCTTTGTTTTTATGGTTGCGTCTGCCTTCCTTCGATGCCATGCTGGTACCGCCGGTTTTCTTCTCTCTCTATAAAAAAAAAAAAAAAAAGAAGAATTATAGTTTCTGAGGTGTTTTACTTTAGAAACTTTTTTTTCCCTTGGTGCTAGGCGCCATTTTGGGCACTAGGCCCAATTATTTTCCTTAAAAATGGAAAAACCTGCTTAAGGTTTTAAGAAATGTTCTAAATATGGTGGTACCATTTCCGTCACTGACACCCATGATTGGTGTCTCAAATGTTTAGGTCCTGACCACTCTATTTCAGAGTGCCTCTCCTGTGGAATGATGTCAAAAAGGGACCGGCAGAACCGAGCTGCTAAACTTAGCACCCTTTTTCCCTTAGACGCGGCATCTGTTGCATCGGCGTCCTCCACACACACACACACACACACATGGCTAAAAAAAAATAAAAAAAATAAAAATAAAAAAAAAAATAAAAAAATACAAAATAAAAAATACAAAATGCAAATAGTTCCGACAATTAATGTACAGTTATCTGTATAAAGTTATAAAGTTATAAAACTCTGTTCCATGTAATATATCTGTATAAAGTTAAAAATCTCTGTTCCATGTAATGTATACACTAGTATACAAATTTGTTTACTTGTTCCATGTAAACCGCCCCTGATCTCTGGAAGGGGCGGTATAGAAGAAATAGATAAATAAATAAATAAATAAATAAAATAAATAAATAAATAAATAAATCTTCCTCCCATGGATCTCAGGTAACAAAACATAAATCTAGCCGGTCCTCAAAGGGTAGATCTCCTTCTAAGTATCAAGATGCCCCTGGCATTGCCCATGAGGAATTTTCACCAGCAAAACTGCCCCGGCGGGAGGCTTCGGTTTCCAAAGTACTAACGGAGTTCCAGGATGTTCTCAAGTCCTCAACCTCGGCAGAACTACTGGCGCCATGCTCTGGGATTGCAACCACTTCTACCGCTACCAACACCCAAGCATCAGCAGCGTCGATATACCAGAGATTTCTTGTTATCAAACGCAGTCTAGTGGCTCTTCTCACGGCTTCAGTACCATTGAAACCGCTTCAGACACCTCAACTGGTACCGACACCGGTACCAGAACCGGTACCGACTGCATTAACATCGGCGGGTACGCCACCCATACCGAGTCATGCGTCTGTCTCCTGCATCGACAGATCGGTACCAGAACAACCTGATGCCGACTTCGATCGATACCAGTACCGTGCTTTGCACGATCACTGGGATCGGAGGTATACTTGGGTTCTAAGGATAGTCCAAGACGGCTATCTGCTCCATTTCAGCCAAGTACCTAACTCTTATTTCCCAGGAGAGCATCCTCTTACACAGGAACCTCCTCTTGCAGGAGTTGGCTGGTCTTCTCAAGGATCAGGCGGTGGAACCGGTGCCCCCCCCCCCCACCTGCAGGGGAAAGGTTTTTACTCCGGGTATTTCCTGATACCGAAAAGACAAGGAGGCCTTCGCCCCATCCTAGACCTGCGAAATCTCAAGAAGTTCTTGGTAAAGGAAAAGTTCAAGATGCTTTCCCTTGGGATACTTCTGCCTTACCTCCAGCAGGGAGACTGGCTATGTTCCTTGGACCTAAAGGATGCTTACACACACATCCTCATACATCCGGACCACAGACAATACCTCAGGTTTGTGGTCGGAGGAAACCACTTCCAATACAAAGTGCTTCCCTTTGGTCTAGCTTCCACTCCAAGGGTTTTCACCAGTGCCTAGCTGTGGTAGCAGCCTTCCTCAGGAGCCAGGGGATCTTTGTGTTCCCTTACCTAGACGACTGGCTTATACGGGGCCAGTCAGTTCAGGAGGCGCACCACTCTCACAGCTCGCACAATAGCTCTGCTTCAGCATCTGGGGTTCGTCATCAATCATGCAAAGTCTTCTTTGCTCCCCACCCAGAACTTGGAATTCATCGTGGCAAGGCTCGACACCGTACAGGCGAGGGCCTACTTGCCGCTGGACAGGGCAGACCGCCTGCGGTCTCAGGTGGGCATGGTGAGTCAAGTACCCCAGGTGTCAGCATGGAGGTTCTTGCGCCTGCTCGGCTACATGGCTTCCACGGTTCATGTTACTCCTTACGCACGCATGCACATGCGGACAGCTCAGTGGACCCTGCGGGACTAGTGGTCACAGGCCACGGGATGCCTGTCCGACAGAGTGGCAGTATCCAAACCCCTAATGCAGTCCCTGCATTGGTGGTCACAATCAGGGAACCTCCTGCAGGGGGTACCGTTCCAGCTTCCCGTGCATACCAGGGTGCTGACCACGGATGCCTCCTTGATGGGCTGGGGGGCCCATTGTCAGGGCTCTTGCACTCAAGGTCAGTTTACTCCTCAGGAGGCCACACTCCAGATCAACCTGTTGGAACTCCGGGCCATTCGCTTAGCTCTAAAAGCCTTTGTTCCTGTCCTCTCCAACCAGTCTGTCCGAATACAGACGGACAACCAGGTGGCTATGTTCTGTGTGAACAAACAGAGCAGCACAGGTTCATGGATCCTTTGCCAGGAGTCTTTTTTATCTCTGTTCCTTCGCAGTTTGACACAACATGTCTCTCCATGCAGTTTACCTACCGAGCCAGGAGAACTGCCTGGCAGACAGACTGAGCAGGGTTCTTCATTCCCACGAATGGCAACTGAACAGGGAGATTGCCCAGCAGATTTTCAACCACTGGGTCCTCCCGTCCATGGATCTCTTTGCCAGTCCACAGAATCGTCAGTTGCCCTGCTTTTGCTCCAGACATCCGTACCCCCTCAGGGTAGCAGCAGATGCGTTTCTTCTCACTTGGTCAGGAAGCCTCCTGTGCGCTTTTCCGCCTACGCCTCTGGTAGCACGAACTCTCTTCAAGATTCGCAGGGACAAGGCCTGTGTGATCCTGGTAGCGCCCAGGTGGCCCAGACAGCCTTGGTTCCCACTTCTTCTTCAACTGGCGGTGGAAACCCCTCTCCCCTTGGGGATACAGCCCGACCTCCTCACCCAGGAGCAGGGTTCCCTAGTGTACTCCAATCCCAGGTCCCTCAACTTGATGGCCTGGCTGCTGAGAGGGTAGGCCTTGCACCTTTTCTCTTACCCAAAGGGGTAGAAGAAGTGTTTTTAGCCTCCAGGAGGCCATCCACCAGAAATTCCTATGCATGTAAATGGCGCAGGTTCCAAGTGTGGTGTCGCCAACATAGTGTAGAACCCTTCTCATCTCAGGTTCCCAAGGTGTTACAGTACCTACTTCATCTCTCGGAGCTAGGCCTCAAGTCTAACTCCGTCAGGGTCCACCTGAATGCCTTGTCAGCTGACCATGCACCGATAGACGGTCAGTCTCTCTTGGCTCACCCCTTGGTAGCCAGGTTTCTCAGGGGCCTGCTCCTGCTGAAACCTGCGGCGACGGAGTGGGATCTCAACATGATCTTGCAGGAACTTACTCGCCCCCCTTTCGAGCCGATGGCAACTTGCCATCTGCACTTCCTCTCCTGGAAGGTGCTCTTCCTGGTAGCGTTCACGTCGGTTAGGCGTGTGAGTGAGCTGCAGGCTCTAGTGTCAAATAGGCCGTACACATGGTTTTACAGGAACAGGGTAGTGTTCCGCACGCACCCCAAATTCCTCCCAAAGGTGGTTTCCTCGTTTCACCTCAACCAAGAGGTGGTTCTTCCCACCTTCTTTCCCAGGCCACATACCAACAGAGCAGAGGCAGTTCTGCATGCCCTGGATTGTAAGAGGGCGCTCGCCTACTACCTGGAGTGTACACGGGGACATCGGAGGGCTTCTCAGCTCTTCGTCTCTTATGACCCTAGTAAACTTGGTCTACCGGTCTCCAAGCGCACGTTATCCACCTGGGTAGCAGACTGCATTGCCTGGGTGTACAGGGCAGCTGACCTTCAGCTGCAGGGTCGTATTATGGCTCACTGTGTCAGGGCTAAGGCGGCATCAGTAGCTAATCACAACTCTGTTCCGTTGGCAGACATCTGCCAGGCCGCAACTTGGTCTTCAAGCCAGACTTTTGCAGCCCATTATTGCCTGGACAGGGAGTCCCGACGAGACAGCGTTTTCGGTCAGGCGACAACTCCGACCCTCCGGCCCTCTGGTGTGAGGCTACCGTGGGGATGCATTCTCGGAGAAAGTTCTCTTGCTGCTGTTGCGGCTCGCCTAGAGGGAGCCCTTTTTCAGCTATAGGTTCTTGGTAGCCTGTAGCTAGGGAGTCCCATATGTGAGGACTGACTTCCTGCTTGTTCCTGGAGAAAGTGTAGTTACTCACCTGTAACAGGTGTTCTTCAGGGGCAGCAGGAATCAGTCCTCACGACCCTCCCTCCTCCCCTGGAGTTGCAGTCCTATTATTGCTTTTTTTTTTTTTTTTGCCGTCTTTTTAGCTATGTCATCTGACTGAGCAAGATGGCACCCTTGGGCGGGAAGGGAACCGCTCATGCGTGAGCCATTCCCAAAGGCTTTCTTTGAAAGCTGGGGAAATTGCTTCGCACGAGGGCTCTGTCGGCGCCGATGTCACCCATATGTGAGGACTGATTCTTGCTGTCCCTGGAGAACACCTGTTACAGGTAAGTAACTACGCTTTCCATGCTCTCAGCTAGGATCAGTTCCTATATCTTGTATATGGGAATGTTCCTTAAAGAGGTCACAGTAGACTTGGAGCTTTTGAGCCCCCTCCTTCCTGATGACAAAAGGCAAGACTATCTTACTCTAGTCAGACATGCTCAGCATGTTTCCAAGTTTGTAAATCGTGCAGCCTTTGACTGTTTTGAGTGCATAAGCAGAACCTCTGCTATTGCCATTGGTGCACATCGGATTGCCTGGCTTCAGGCATCTGACTTGGAAATTTGGGTACAGAATAAATTAGGAAACCTTCCTTGCGCAGGAGAAAATCTCTTTGGCAAGAATTGGCAGGAGAAGGCTAATAAGATAGATGCTGACAATATCACTTTGGATAGATTGTCCAAATCTACAGCTGATCCTGCAAGGAATAAATCCTCTAAGAAACCATTTTTCAATAAGAAAAAGAAGTTTTATCCTTCCTATACCCAACAGGGACACCGTCCAGGTTAGACTGCCCAAAAGGGACAACAGCAACAACCTAGACAACAAAAGAAGCCAAAAGCTGCAAAACCTCAGTCAGCTCAGCAGACTCAGCCTCCTCAGGGGCTTTGACTCCTTCCTAGAGAACTTTGCCTTCCTGCCCCTGAACGGTCCAGAATCCTCGACCATCCCAGACAGGTTATGTCATTTTGCCCACAGATGGTACCGAATAACAGCAGAAAATTGGACTCTGTCCATTGTACGACAGGGGTACAAGCTTCATTTTTACAGCATGCCCCCTCCTACAATTTAAAACAGTTCAATTCTCAGACCTCTCTCGACAGTCCCTTAGGTCAAGAAGTTACAATGCTCCTTGCTCAAGGAGCAATAGAGGAAGTACCCATTCCCTATCAGGGTACAGGGTTCTACTCCCCCTATTTCCTTATTCCAAAGAAAACAGGAGGACACAGACCCATTTTAGACCTCAGAGAATTAAACAAATATTTGTTCCGAGAGAAATTCAAAATGGTCTCTCTAGGAACTCTGCTGTCATACCTTCAAAGTCAGGATTGGCTTTGTTCTCTAGATCTCAAGGATGCGTATACTCATGTCCTCATCCATCCAAATCACAGGAGATTCCTCCGATTCCTGTTTCAAGGAAAGCACTACCAATACAAGGTTCTTCCCTTTGGCCTGGCTTCTGCACCAAGAGTGTTCACAAAATGAATGGCTGTGGTAGCAGCATTTCTCCGCACTCTGGGAATATTCGTCTTCCCTTACTTAGATGACTGGCTCATTCGAGCCCCTACAGTGCCAGAAGCCAGCTCTGCTCTGTTTCGCACAATGCAAATCCTTCAGTATTTGGGACTGGTCATAAACCTCCCAAAATCCAATCTTGCTCCCACTCAGTCCCTAGAGTTCATAGGAGCTCACCTGGATACCAGACAGGTGAGGGCTTTCCTTCCGCAGCCCTGCTGTCTTCGCATAGTACAACTAGCTTCCCAAGCAGTGCTCAAACCTTGTCTCACTGCTCGGGAAATGCTACAATTACTAGGCCACATGGCATCCACTGTGCATGTGGTTCCTTATGCTCGCCTCCATATACGAGCAGCCCAGTGGACTTTATCCACTCAGTGGACACAAGCCTCAAGCTGCCTATCGGACAAAATAACAAACTCAAACCATCTTATTTTGTCCCTCCAATGGTGGCAATCACCCAGAAACCTTCTGATGGGGGTCTCCTTTCCAACAACCCCTATCCCAAGCCACCCTAACAATAGATGCATCACAGGTGGGATGGGGAGCCCACCTGCACGATCTCTCTACCCAGGGTACCTGGACTCTACAGGAGGCCTGTCTTCACATCAACCTCCTGGAACTCAGAGCAATCTTCTTTGCTCTTCGAGTATTTCACACTCAGCTCAGCTACAAGACAGTCCTAGTTCAAATGGACAATCAGGTAGCCATGTTCTATGTGAACAAGCAGGGCGGAACAGGCTCTCTGTCGCTATGCAATGAAGCTTTGCGACTATGGGCCCTCGCCAGAGAGCATCAGATTCATCTCCTTGCGGTGTATCTTCCAGGCATTCAAAACTCTTGGGCAGACAAACTCAGTCGAGTTCTGCTTCCACACGAATGGTCTCTCCATGCAGACTAGGTTGCTCGAATATTTCAGATTTGGGGAACCCCGGACATAGACCTCTTTGCAAGTCCGCTGAATGCCAAACTTCCCCAGTTCTGTTCCATAATTCTGGCTCGATGTTGTCAGGCAAGGGATGCCTTCCTCCTTCACTGGGGTCAGGACTTCCTATATGCCTTCCCACCCTTTCCCCTCATCCCCAAAACCCTATTCAAGCTTCAGAGAGACAGAGGTCATATGATCCTCATAGCTCCACATTGGCCACGGCAAATGTGGTACCCTCTGCTCCTACATCTCTCTCAAGCTCCGCCTCTGGAATTGGGATCTGCTCCAGATCTTCTCTCCCAAGAGGACGGGATGCTCTGGCATCCAAATCCCCAGTCTTTGCATCTCAGCGCCTGGTTGCTGAAAGCTTAGAACTTCAGGATCTTAATCTTTCCCTAAAGGTAAAGGATATCCTTCATGCTTCTAGGAAACCCTCCACAAGACGCTCGTATGCCTTTAAGTGAAAAAGGTTTACCATTTGGTGCTTGCAGAAGGGTCTTAACCCTCTTGCGATACCTCTGGAATTGATATTGGAGTAGCTCCTTCATTTGTCAAATGCGGGTGTCAAGACAAATTCAGTAAAAGTCCATCTTAGTGCTATTGCAGCTTCTTACAAGCCTCGAAGTGGACAACCTATTTCCTCTCATCATCTCATAGCGAGATTTATGAGAGGCCTTCTTTTAACAAAGCCTCCCTTTAAGCCACCACCGGTGGCATGGAACTTAAATCTGGTGCTCGGGCAGCTCATGAAACCGCCCTTTGAACCATTAGCCACTACATCTTTGAAATTCCTTTCCTGGAAAGTCATCTTCCTCATTGCAATCACATCAGCACGTCACATCAGTGAATTGCAAGCTTTAGTGGCTGATCCTCCTTATACAAGGTTACACCATGATAAGGTTATTCTTAGGACTCATCCACACTTTATGCCAAAGGTGGTTTCCCCTTTCAATTTAAACCAAGCGGTTTACCTTCCTGTATTCTTTCCAAGGCCTCATGCCTCCAGTGCAGAAAGGAACCTTCATACCTTGGACTGTAAAAGAGCTTTGGCCTTTTACTTGCAAAGGACACAGCAACATAGAAAATCTTCTCAACTCTTTGTTGCTTTTGACCCTAGTCATTTGGGACTTCCAGTTTCCAAAAGAACTCTATCTAACTGGATTGCTCAGTGCATATCCTTTGCCTACGAGAGTAAGAACCTTCCTCTTGAAGGCCATGTCATAGCTCACAATGTGAAAGCCATGGCAGCCTCAATGGCTCATCTTCACTCTGTGTCTATTGATGACATCTGTCGAGCAGCTACTTGGGCTTCGGTACATAAATACCTTCACAGCCCACTACTGCTTAGACAAGGACTCCCGCCGGGTCGCCTTGTTTGGCCAGGCTGTTCTTCAACACCTTTTTCAGACTTAATCAATTCCTCTGGTAGGATGCCAGAGATCCATGGGAGGAAGTATGGCCCTTTTACAGGGGCTAACAACTTCCTGGGGCCATCTCCCTGGCATATGCAGCTAGGGAGTCCCCATATGTGAAGACTACATTCCTGCTTGTTCCTGGAGATAGCGTAGTTACTCACCTGTAACAGGTGATCTTCAGGAACAGCAGGAATTTAGTCTTCACAACCCGCCCACCTCCCCTAGGAGTTGTATCTCTCTCTCTCTCTCCCTCTCTCTTTTGTCTCAGCTATAAACTCAACTGGAGAGGGACAGTTGGAAAGGCGGGAAAGCAGCACGCAGGCACTGTGGGATGCTCCCAAAAGCTTTCCTATTGGACGATGGGGAGCGTTCCTGCACAGGCTCCGTCAGTACCGACGATACCCATATGTGAAGACTAAATTCCTGCTGTTCCTGGAGATCACCTGTTACAGGTGAGTAACTACGCTTTCTTTACAGAAAGAGTGGTGGATCCGTGGAATAGTCTCCCAATGGAGGTGGTAGAGATGAAGATGGTAACTGATTTCAAAAAAGCATGGGACAAACAGAGGATCTCCAAAGGAAAAAAGGGGACTGTTGTAGTTGTTGGTATGGAAGGACAGACTAGATAGGCCATGTGGTCTTTTTCTGTTGTCATTTTTCTATGTTTCTATCCCCTATGTAATATAGGGGATGCACATTAAAATACAAAATCAACTACTTCAGAACTTATACCTTGTCCGTGACACGAACGGGCATTAAAAAATTGCTCATTTTGGTCATCCCTCTACTGTAGGGATTAAAGGGGATGTCTCCCTTAATTCCCCATGTTTATTTCCTCCTCTAAATTTAACTGGGGTAAACATTGCATCCTCTGCGATTGATAGCCTGCAAGTCTGAGTTTGTAAAATGGCTCAGATACACGTGGAAGTGGCAGCATTTGCATATGATTGTTTAATGCATGTTCTACATTAAAGTGTAAGTTGCTGAATGCCCCTGTCACTTTTTCCCACGGGTATATTTGTAAAATGGCACTTCCTACTGTACGTGGATGTCCATCCCTCTGTGTTCCTGTACTTCAATGGCCTTTCTAAAATATGCCTTTAAATATTTTAATGCCCTTTAAAGAATCAAATGCACATTAATTAATTCACACCCCTAAAAATATCATTCCAAACCATGTGCTCCCGAATGACTGTCAGCTTTTCCCCATGATCTAGTTTAAAAGCTCTTGTATCTCATTTTTATTGGTTGACAGCAGCATCTATTCTTAAGATATAAGCCAAAGCAGAGCTACAACCAACATTGTTAGAGTTGGTCCATGACATCCATTTCAAGCCACTTTTTAATGTCAGCGACATAGACAGAATTCTATCTGCATCTTCTGGTTATCAGAAACTGGTTCTCTACAGCTTTTTACTACTGCCCATCTTAAAGCACAAATACAATTCCATAGCTCAGTTGTCTGCATCCAACAGATCCATTTGACAAAATCCAATATATTTCCCCTATTAAAACCCTAATCCCCGGCCATCAACTTTGCAATGCAATGCAATGTGTGCCTTTGAGTCAGTCCTGACTCCTGGCGACCCCCCACATTAAAACCCACCCTTCCATATACAAATATAAAACCAACAAATATTTTTCCCACCCACTCTGCTGTGTCTACTACCATGGGTTGAATAGACCACTTTCCTGATCTTACCTTACTTAATCCTATACTCTTATATAGCCTTGCTTAAGCTGCCATATTTCCACTGCCTTACTAAACTGTAGATAGTCTGAGCAACCTTGAATTTCCTGTAGGAATGGATTCCAACGAATGTGAAACAGCCACTAAAAATGTCTTTTCCCTTTTTTTGTCCCACACCCAACTTGGCATGACCTGCAATTATTGGCTGGCTGAACGAAACCTACCTGGAGCATACGCTTCCAGCTAGTCTTGCAAATAATATGGAACCATTCCATGCACTGCTTTAGAAACAAGAATGAACAGCTTAAATTTCTTCCTAAATTCAGTGGGTAACTAATGCAAAGCCTTCAATGTTGCCAATGCATGATTATTGCTAAAATGTTACTTTTTATTGCACTAACTTAATACATTTTTTATAGCTTTTGAAAGTTAAAACCTATTTCCCCAGGTCAGGACGGTATGAGGAAAAGATGATAATACCAGAATATTAAGAGAATCAGAGATGCATTCCAGTGATAGTCTCAAAGGAACAAGGCATATTGGGGGGAGAGGGGGGGGGATGGTGGGAGAGATTGCTGAGTGATCAGAAGCTGTTGTTGTTGTTGTTAAGTGCCGTTGAGTTGGTGTTGACCTCTGGATAGTGTGATGATGTGAAGGCTGCAGAGCCCTTTAAAAGCAGAAAAAACTCTGAGATTTGTTCCCACAAGCGGGGGATGGGATCACAGAAGCACATTTCCCACAGAGAGAATGAAACTAAGGCACATAGAAGCAGGGTTAGCTTGAAGCCACACCCAACCTCTAGGACAGCTGCAAGCAGAGAGAGGGTGGGGTCAGAGAAGCAAACAGTTCACAGAACATATAAGCTGCGTCACACAGGAAGTGAGGGGAGAGATGAACAGGAGCTGGAGAATCAGCTGAGAGTTGATTCCAGAGCTTCACACACACGAGGACTAGGCACAGGACGGTGCAAAGGAAATTGCAATGCTAAAGGGAAACTAGCAAAGCCCCGAGGACAAAGTTTCTTTGAAGAATCAGCTGAGTGGGAGGAGGAATCAGGTACTGATCAAACGGTATGTGCTTTTACACCAGAAAGACTGCAAGGAAGGTCTGTTCAAAGGCAGGACCGGTTGCAGGCTAGGAGCCAGAGGAAAAGGCCAGTAAACCAGGGAAGGAAGCAGGATTTCAAGGCTGTTAATTCTGCTAAGCCCAGAAGGACTGACCACTACTTACAAGGCAAGTGCAAAGGGTGTGGGCATAGAAAGAACCGGCAGCGAAGCCTGGATTGTACCTCTGAATCAGAATATAGCAGTTCTAGTCTTGAACCTCCACACAGATATTATAGGAAGCCTGTTAGGAGGAGAGTTACTGCTAGTCAAGAAGCTTTTGCATTTCCTGATGAGAAACTATTAAGGGGGAGAAAAGCAAAAGGTTCAAACCCAGTTACAGAGGGGAACCGTGAGCTAAAGTGGAGAAACCTTTGTAAGCTTCTGAAGAACATACAACAGGTTAAACCAGAGATTACCCCAAGTTCAGAGCCATACAATTCCCCTACAGAAATGGACGTGGACTGTCTCTCTGATAAATCAATGTCCTCTGCTGAATCGATGGATTGCAGCCTGTGTGTGTCTAATGTATAAAGCTTTTCCTTTATGCTGTATGAAACAAGTAAGAAGACGTCAGGAGTTCAGATATCATTGTATGCTGGGAAAGCAGACAAGTGGATAAGAGAAACCTCATGTGAAAGCCTAGCTAGTTTTATTGCTGCTGTAACGTCAGCTGAGAAAGCTAGTGGTTTAAAAGCTAAGAGGTAGCACTCTGAATGATGTTTTAAACTTGAAGTCAGCAAAGAAAGTGAAGCTTTTCATATTGCCAAAGTTTGTGAGTAATGCACAAAGATATTTCTACTGCGTTTGTAAATACTAGAAAATACTGCTATCAAGGTTGAGAAGTTTATGGAAGAAATTCACCTTGCACATTTTGGAGAAGAATCCTATACCTTTAGTTGAATGTGTTTTCCCTTTCTGGAATTTTGCCACGAATGATTTCCTTACAGAAAATAAAAATAAAAGCAATTTATGTTATAAATTGTCCTGTGCTCCTTCTATTCGGACTGCTAACAAAAGCAAACCACAACTACAATTAAGGAGGTGATCCGCCGTCTCTCATTAGGCAAGTGTCTATACTAAATAGCACTATAAGTGTTCAAACAGAGACAATCTGCCGTGCCACCCCTAGGGGCAGTGCGGTGAGAGCGGTGGAAGGCGTCACAGGTGGCGTAGTGTGTTGGATTTTTTCGTTTGGAGTCATGTGACAACGGAGAGGTCATCTACAAACACAGGAAAGAGAATCCTAGAGCAGCTGTATCAACTTCCAAGGTCTGCGGAGCGGAAGGAAAGCCGGAGTGACCACTGGAACCCGAATCCAGGGCAACGGAGTTGATGAAGTGAGACTCTGCACCAGTATAAGGTAACCCGTAGGCTGGAGGGTTGGACCGGATAAGCACTGGTGTAAGAGGGTGGCTGTTGGGATAATCACCAAGACAAGGGTGAAGTGGAAGGTTCCGCACTTGGTGCTTTGTTTCTGTTTTTTTTACAGGAAAGAAGATGGAGTCTCGAGACATCTTGGACTGGGCCGCTGGTCAGATAGCCCAACATCAAGAGTTGTCCACGAAGAGCCTGGAACAGGCGAAGGCGCTGTTCCAATCACAACAAGCACCAGTTATACAAGCAATGTCCAGTTGGCTTGAGGCCCAAGGAAAAAAGGACGATGCTGCCAGGACTATGCCAGGTGCAAGGGCAGATTGTCGGGACTGGGACTGGTCAGGGACTGGGATTTTTGCAGGAGGTCGTCTAACAAAGGATGACGATGTAGACGACTACATTGAGTCTTTTGAGCGTATAGCTATTCTAGCAAAATGGCCTAAAGAACAGTGGGCGCTAAGATTTGCTGCCTCGCTTACAGGCGAAGCCTTAGCAGCTTACCGTGCCATGCCTGCTAGTTTAGTTACAAGCTATGAAGATGTAAAACAAGCGGTAAAGGATCGTTTGGGTCTAAATCCAGCGGTCTACCGTAGGCAGCTACGGTCATGTAAATTGAGGTCAGAGGAAACACCTCAGGCATTATATTACCGCGTAAAGAATTTGGCTTATAAATGGTTGTTGCCTGAAGGTAAAGATATAGAGTCTGTCTTAGACACAATAATTCTTGAACAGTTCATGGAAGCAGTACCGAGCAGCGTGCATACCTTTCTAGTACTCCAAAGCTGTAAGAACACGCAAGAAGCAATTGCTTTAACAGACCGCTTTCTGGAGGCCAATAAGTTGAGCCTGGAGAAAGAAGGCATCTTTAAAAACAAAGTGGAGTTACTAGAAAGGAAAGCTAAGCTGGATGAATTTGCAGATAGTAATGTGAAACTGTATAAGAGAAATGTGTTAAGAAAGTGTTTTTCGTGTGGAGAAGTGGGGCACGTGAAAAGGGACTGTAAGGCCAGGAAGGCTTTAATCACTACCCAGCACCGAGATACAGGGGAGGGATTCCTACTGAGGGTGGAGGTAGAAGGAATACCAACTGAGGCACTCTTAGATTCAGGGGCGAATCAGTCCATGATCTCCCGGAAGCTCTGGCAACAGATAGAGGCAAAAGAAAAACCCTCGCTGCCAAGCTCTGGGGATCATATTCGGATCCGGTGCGTCCATGGCGCAGCCTCTACCTACCCTATACACCCGGTGGTTATAGAGGGAGTGGGTCTCAAGAAACAAATGCAAGTGGCCATTGTACCAAGGCTTCCACACAAAGTAGTCTTAGGCCGAGATTGGCCACAATTTCGGAAAGGTCTGGCTAAGGAGTTGCAGGTGGAAAACTACCCACTCGCTACCTTTCCGCAAGTAGATTTAGCTGAGGAGAAGACCCTGCCCAAGGTAGGCAAGGTAGCTGACCCCATGCTAGCTAAGAATAGGGCTATTATGAATACCACAGTCAGGGAGAAGACCTTACCCGAGGTAGGCAAGGTAGTTGACCCCAGACTAGCCGAAAGAATGGGTATGATCACTACCCGTACAGGGGATAAGCCCTTAGGAGAAGAAATTGGTTCACAAGTAGACCCAGTGCCAGGAACATCCTTCCAGGAAGACCTGCTTACTCAGGCCAAAGACACTCCTAGGAAAGGAAAACCTGAAAGGAGAAGGGAGAGGAGGACCCGGGCACAAAATAGGGTTAAAATAATGACAGGACAGGAACTACCCTGGGTTCCTGCTGAATTAAAGGAAAAATTTCCCTCATTCCCTGCAGAACAGAGGGCCGATCCTACTCTCCGTCGAGCGTATGAGTACGCTACGAAGGGATCGGAGACCCTACCAAGATTTCTATTAGAGGACAATATCTTGTACAGGGAAAGTACAGATACCCGCCTAGGGGGCACAAAGAAACAATTAGTGATACCTCAAGCTCTTAGGAGCATGGTGTTAGGGATAGCACATGGATACGCGGGAAGAGTGCATAAAGGGGCGCAAGACACCCTAGAGCACGTATTGGCTAGGTTCTATTGGCCAGGGGTATATACGGAGACGGCGGGATATTGTGCGTCTTGCCCGGTTTGTCAGGGGGTCGCAGCAAGTCGTCCACCGAGGGCACCCCTAAGGCCAGTTATGGCCGAATCGGTACCTAGATTAGCCAAGGAAGAGGGTCATGCCCGTCAGAAGGCTTATTATGCCCGACGAGCCCGACCACGTTTCTTACGTATGGGGGATGAGGTATTAGTAATTACCAATGCCAGCTCCAAGTTTGGAACTGCCACGAAAGGCCCTTATAAAGTATTAAAACAGATGGGTCCTCTACACTATTCCTTGGAGACAGGGAAGGGGAAGTACCATGTATACCACGTCGACAGCTTGCGCCCATGGCAGGAGCGGGTCGATAAAGTAGCTGCAAGACCAGACAATAACCCAAGAGCATTAGTTGGGATTTCCAGCTGTGCGCGCATGGCTGCGCCAGCTGGCAATTGCTTAAGGTGGGGGATATGTGATGATGTGAAGGCTGCAGAGCCCTTTAAAAGCAGAAAAAACTCTGAGATTTGTTCCCACAAGCGGGGGATGGGATCACAGAAGCACATTTCCCACAGAGAGAATGAAACTAAGGCACATAGAAGCAGGGTTAGCTTGAAGCCACACCCAACCTCTAGGACAGCTGCAAGCAGAGAGAGGGTGGGGTCAGAGAAGCAAACAGTTCACAGAACATATAAGCTGCGTCACACAGGAAGTGAGGGGAGAGATGAACAGGAGCTGGAGAATCAGCTGAGAGTTGATTCCAGAGCTTCACACACACGAGGACTAGGCACAGGACGGTGCAAAGGAAATTGCAATGCTAAAGGGAAACTAGCAAAGCCCCGAGGACAAAGTTTCTTTGAAGAATCAGCTGAGTGGGAGGAGGAATCAGGTACTGATCAAACGGTATGTGCTTTTACACCAGAAAGACTGCAAGGAAGGTCTGTTCAAAGGCAGGACCGGTTGCAGGCTAGGAGCCAGAGGAAAAGGCCAGTAAACCAGGGAAGGAAGCAGGATTTCAAGGCTGTTAATTCTGCTAAGCCCAGAAGGACTGACCACTACTTACAAGGCAAGTGCAAAGGGTGTGGGCATAGAAAGAACCGGCAGCGAAGCCTGGATTGTACCTCTGAATCAGAATATAGCAGTTCTAGTCTTGAACCTCCACACAGATATTATAGGAAGCCTGTTAGGAGGAGAGTTACTGCTAGTCAAGAAGCTTTTGCATTTCCTGATGAGAAACTATTAAGGGGGAGAAAAGCAAAAGGTTCAAACCCAGTTACAGAGGGGAACCGTGAGCTAAAGTGGAGAAACCTTTGTAAGCTTCTGAAGAACATACAACAGGTTAAACCAGAGATTACCCCAAGTTCAGAGCCATACAATTCCCCTACAGAAATGGACGTGGACTGTCTCTCTGATAAATCAATGTCCTCTGCTGAATCGATGGATTGCAGCCTGTGTGTGTCTAATGTATAAAGCTTTTCCTTTATGCTGTATGAAACAAGTAAGAAGACGTCAGGAGTTCAGATATCATTGTATGCTGGGAAAGCAGACAAGTGGATAAGAGAAACCTCATGTGAAAGCCTAGCTAGTTTTATTGCTGCTGTAACGTCAGCTGAGAAAGCTAGTGGTTTAAAAGCTAAGAGGTAGCACTCTGAATGATGTTTTAAACTTGAAGTCAGCAAAGAAAGTGAAGCTTTTCATATTGCCAAAGTTTGTGAGTAATGCACAAAGATATTTCTACTGCGTTTGTAAATACTAGAAAATACTGCTATCAAGGTTGAGAAGTTTATGGAAGAAATTCACCTTGCACATTTTGGAGAAGAATCCTATACCTTTAGTTGAATGTGTTTTTCCCTTTCTGGAATTTTGCCACGAATGATTTCCTTACAGAAAATAAAAATAAAAGCAATTTATGTTATAAATTGTCCTGTGCTCCTTCTATTCGGACTGCTAACAAAAGCAAACCACAACTACAATTAAGGAGGTGATCCGCCGTCTCTCATTAGGCAAGTGTCTATACTAAATAGCACTATAAGTGTTCAAACAGAGACAATCTGCCGTGCCACCCCTAGGGGCAGTGCGGTGAGAGCGGTGGAAGGCGTCACAATAGTTGTCCTAAACTGTGTTCGGTCTTCAGTCAGGTGGCTTATTGATGACAGAGTGGCACCCATAGCTTCTGTTTTTGTATCGATCCATCTCATTGCCGGCCTTCCTCTTTTTGCACTGACCTTCTATCTTGCCAAGCATGATGTCTTTCTCTAACGAGCTCTCTCTTCGCATGATGTGCCCAAAGTATGAAAGTCAAAGTCTTGTCATCTGAGCCTCTAAGAAAGCTTAGGTTTGATCTCCTCTAGTACAGACTGGTTTGTTCTTCGGGCAGTCCATGGGATATCAGTTTTTGTCGACAACACCATAATTCAAAGGCATCAATTTTCTTCCTTTCTATCTTTTTCACTGTCCAACTTTCACATCCATGTGACATTATTGAAAATACCATGGCTTAAACAAGTTGAATCTTTGTATGGAGAGAGACATCTCTGCTCCTGAAAATCTTCTCTAGGTCCTTCATAGCCATTCTGCCAAGAGCAATGCATCATCGGATTTCATGGATGATTGTTTCTTTATTGATAGTTGATTCAAGTAACATAGTATATGATGGCAGATGAAGACCAGCATGATCCATCTAGTCTGCCCAGCAAGGTGGCAAGAGTAGGTTAAAGTTGTCCACTATTTCAATTTCTTCTCCATCAATGAACTTATTGATTGTGCCAGTTGTCAGGATTTTTGTCTTCTTTACATTAAGGTGTAGGCTCATTTTAAGACTATGCTCCTTGATCTTGAGAAGCAAATGTTTCAGATCATATTCACTTTCAGCCAGTAATGTGGTATCATCAGCATAACGAAGGTTGTTGATGAGTATTCCACCAATCTTCACACCTTGGTTGTCTTCATACAGTCCTGCATCTCTGATGAGTTCTGTATATAAATTAAAGAGGTAGGGAGAAAATATATAGTCTTGTCATACACTTTTGCTGATTTTAAACCATTCTGTTTCTCCGGCTCGGCATCATTTGAATTTATTGGCCCCGCGGCTTGAGGGAGAGCCGCGGGAGCCAATAAGGTGCTCCCAACAGGGCGAGCGGGGTAGTGTGGGGGGGGGGGAGGGTTCAGGAGGGTCGAAGGGATCGGCGGGCGGTGGAGAAAGGACGCGGCGGTTGTGGGCTCCGGACACAGCATCAACATCCTTGATCGGCGGTTGAGGGCTTAGGACATCACTGCAAAATCATTGATCGGAGGCTAGAAGGGTGGTGAAATTGCCAGCGTGCACGTGCCTGACAAGGATTTTTTGCGGTCGCTGAGAAAAGCTCATCGGGTGGAGAGAACAAAAGCTGACAGCGTCGAGAGGCATGCCACGTTGGGTAGCAGGGGCAAGTGCTGGGGAAAGAGGGACTGTCCGGGCTGGGCGAGGGGGAAGCAGGACCAATGTTAGCAGGGGGAGAGTAGGTGCACATGAGGGAGAAAGGGGGGTTCAGGAGGGTGTTAGGGGGGAGACGGCAAAAGGGGGAGGGGGTGCTAGGGGGAGATCTCGAGGCAGAACAGCGGGGAGACCTGCACAGGAGGACTGCAGAGCTGAGCAGGGTGGTGGATCCCTCTTGGTCAGCTCCCTGGGAAGAGGACGATCGGGTGGTCTTAGCAGAGGGAGGCAGGGGGCTGGGTCACTGATAAGGGGTGGGGGACGGGGTCAAGGCGGGGGGCCCAGGGGTGGGACTTCTGAGGCAGTAACGGGCAGGATGCCTCCAGTTCAGGCTGGAGTGGGAGTTCCCTCGGGTCAATTTCAGGGGCCTTTTCCTTGGGCGGGGTGGGGGGCAGCTGAAGGAGGACTCAGTGGGGCAGAGGCTTGGGAGCACTGGCAGGAAGGGGGACAGGGATCTTCAAGGGGGGACTGGGTGGGTGCCTGGCGGCCGGCTTGGCAGCCTTTTTTCCCCCCTTCTTCTTTCTCTTATCTCACACAGCAGGTAACGCCTGCTGCAGGAAGTGCGGGTGCGAGTGTTCCGACGGAGGTCCCGCCTCAGGCTACCGTGCCAGAGCCTGCACCTGCACAGGAGCAGCGGCAGTGTCCAGAGGCATCAGGAGACCATGAGCCTGCGGCGGATTTATCTATGGCGGGAGGAGGTGCCTTAGGTGAGTCAATTGACAAGGTTTCTGCACATGGCAGGTCGGGGAAGAAAGCGCGTAGGAAGAGAAAATACTCCCGGAGGCGGCGGCGGAGTTCGAGTTCTTCCTCTTCGTCTTCGGTTGACGATACGTCCTCCAGTGTGGGTCGGAGGGGGTTGGGCGGTCTCAGGAGTTGAGTGGTGGGATGGGGGCGACGACGGTTGCCCCGGCGGTCTCTACGGCTTCCTATGCGGAATTGTGGGAGGGGGTTCCTAAGAAGCTTAGACGGAAGATACGGAAGAGGCGTTATATTGATATATTCCGGTTATTGGAAGGAAGGCGGAGGTCGGGAGAGAGTAGAAAGAAGAGGAAGGAGGACGAAAAGGCGGGTCGGGTCAAGAAGGTATCCAGGAATGTGGTGAACTGGGCACGGGCCTTTTTACATTTGGCTAGTGTGTGGGGTCACAAACATCCTTCCCAGTACGGGATGTTGTTATCATACGCGGATTCCATATTGGAAGCTGCACAGACGCACGAGGGATGGGCTTGGCTGAACTATGATGAAAAGTTCAGAGATAAGATGGAGGAGAGTAAAGCTTTGTCGTGGGGAATGCAAGACATCAACCTGTGGCTGACCCAGATGTCATCAAGGGGGGGTAGTGGGGGATTTGGGGGGTCCAGGGGTGGGGCGGCTAATCACATCGGTGGGGGGTGGTCCTTTCGTACTGGAGGTAGTGGGCCGCAGGCAAAGAATGCGGGGGCCAGAGACGTGTGTTGGCGATTTAACAAATCAGCCTGCCCATTCACCGACTGCAAATTTCGACATGCCTGTTTGGTGTGTAATGGGCCGCACGCGGCAGTCAAATGCATCAAAAGGCCCCCCGGATCTGTTGGGGGACTGGCGACAAAGTAGCGGGCATTTCCCAGCGGTTGCGGTGACGCCTATAAAGCTGCAAGCTTTGCGGCCTTGGCTGCAACAGTATCCTAGGCGCAGGGACAGGGAGGTGCTGGGGGAGGGGTTTCGATGGGGATTCCGCATACCGTTAGTTGGGGGGGTTGTGGGGGTCAAGGCAAGGAATGCTCCGTTGGTGTGACGATTAGCTAGTGTGGTGCGGGAGAAATTGTGCTCGGAAATTGAGTTGGGCAGGATTGCGGGCCCATTTGCGGAGGAGCCCTTGGAGAATTTTGTGATATCCCCGTTGGGAATCATTCCGAAAAAGGACCCAGGCAAGTTTAGATTAATTCACAATCTATCTTTTCCAGCAGGGTTATCTGTGAATGACCAGATTCTGCTGTGGCCCTGGTACGAAAATGTGGTGCAGGGAGTTTATTGGCAAAAGTCGATATTGAGTCGGCGTTCTGCTTGTTACCAGTGCATCCTTCAGCTTTTCATTTATTGGGTTTTGCGTTCGAGGGGCAATTTTATTACGATAAATGTATGCCTATGGGCTGCTCGGTGTCATGCGCGTACTTTGAAAAGTTCAGTTCGTTCATGCATTGGGTGCTGGTTGCGAGGGTAGGTTGTGCAAATGTAGTGCACTATTTGGACGACTTTCTCTTTGTGGGGGAGGCTAGGTCCTTGCAGTGTCATGAGCTGTTGGACGGTTTTACGGCGTTATCCCGGGACTGGGGGGTGCCGTTGGCTGTTAGTAAGATGGAGGGCCCTGCCACTACACTTACCTTTTTGGGAGTGGAGTTGGACACAGTGAATATGGTGGCTCGTTTGCCAGAGAGCAAGATCGTGCACCTACGGGTTTTGGTTGCCAATGCGGTAGCATCCCGAAAAATGACTTTGAAGGAAGTGCAAGTTCTGCTGGGGTCTTTGAATTTTGCGTGTAGGGTTATTCCAATGGGTCGTGTGTTTTCTCGGCGCTTGGCAATTGCCACGGCAGGAGTGCGCAAACCTCATCATCGGATTCGCGTCTCACCAGCCATGCGGGCCGACCTATGGGTCTGGGATACCTTTTTGAGGGATTTCAATGGCACTGTAGTGCTACGGGAGCTGGAAGTGTCCAGTGCGGATTTGGAGTTATTCATGGATGCGGCGGGGGGAGCCGGGTTGGGGATTTATTTTGGTGGGTCTTGGTGTGCGGGGGAGTGGCCGCAGGAATGGAGGGACATGGGTCTGACTAGCAATATAGCATTTTTGGAATTGTTCCCCTTGCTGGTGGTCTTGGAATTGTGGCCGGATAGGTTACAGCATCGGAAAGTGATATGGTGGTGTGATAATGCGGTGGTGGTGAGTGTGATTAATCATTACTCCCCACGCTGCTTACGAGTGACAGCTTTAATGCGGGAGGTGGTCTTGGCCTGTCTACGGGGGAATGTTTTTATTCGAGCAAAGCATATTCCAGGTTGCACTAACAGGATTGCTGATGCTCTCTCTCGTTTCAAGTGGGACCTGTTCCGAGACTTGGCACCAGAGGCGGACAGCATGGGAAGGGCGGTTCCAGATCGTTTGTGGCAGGTTGGCCTCCAGAAATGTTGAGACTGCTGCGGAGTTCGGAAGCCCCAGCGACGTGGGCGGCCTATAAACGTGGTTATGACCGTGATGGCATTCCTGCAGGAGTCGGGTTGGCAGCCCGGGGGGGTTTCGGACCAGCTCTTGGGACGATATGTCGTGTCCGCCAAGGCAGCTGGGGTGGCCAGGGCGACGGTGCGCTCTCAGCTGGCAGGGTTCACCTTTTTTGCAAAGGTTTTTGGGTGGGAGCCGGCGGGAGGAGGGTTCTTGACTAGACGGTTGCTGCAAGGCTGGGAACGTTCCTGCCCGACTCCCAGAGACGGTAGACGCCCGATAAATCACGAGTTGCTTGTCCGGCTGGTGGAGGTGCTGCCGGGGGTGACAGCTTCTGCCTATGAGGCCACTATGTTTCATGCTGCTTTTATTATGGCCTTTTTTGGGGCTTTTCGAGTAGGGGAACTTGTAGTGGAATCTGCCAGTGCAACGTCAAAAGGGGGACTGCTGTTTTCGCAAGTGCAGTTGAAAGTGGGGCGCCTCTGCATTTGGTTGGCGCGCTCTAAAACTGATCAGCAAGGAAAAGGCTGTTGGATAACCTTGTGGCCGGTGCAGGGGGCGTTGACCTGTCCGGTAGCGGCCATAAAGGCATACCTAAAGTGTCGCCCTCCAGGGCAGGGGCAGTTTTTCCTGCACAAGGATTCCAGGCCGTTGTCCCGATTCCAGTTTACGGCTGTGTTGCGTATGGCTCTAGCGCAGTTGGGGGAGGATCCGCGACTCTTTGCCCCGCATTCCTTCCGGATTGGCGCCGCCACGAGTGGGGTTGGGAATGAAGGCGATCCAGGATATCGGTAGATGGAGGTCGAAAGCTGTTCAGGGGTATGTGCGGTTATAAAAAAAAAAAAAATTATTAGACATAATCAAACGCAAGGCTTCGTTGTACTGATTGCACCGGGTGGTTAAGAATGGTGAAGAGGTGGAGTGGAGTGACGAGCTAACTATTCCATTTTGTTTTACAGATCCGGAGCAAGGCCCAATGTTTGCTGGATCGTTGGGCACTCTTTTGTTTATTGGGCTGGGAGGCGAGCAGCGCAGCGGCCAGTGGGTCCAAATCTAGGGGTGGACGTCGGCGAGGTCACCGTCTTATGGCTGGACGGGAGAGGGCTGAGGTGGCCCCAACTGTTGCCTTTGCTTCAGCACCTCGGGGGAGAGCGAGTTGCGCCGGCGATGATATTGTTGCATCTGGGCGGAAACGATGTGAGCGCCTGGACTTGCAAACAATTGATTCGGGCGGCAATCAGGGACTTGAGGGTGGTTCAAACTATGTTTGTGGACACTGTTATTTTATGGTCTGATATTATTTCAAGGCCTGCCTGTCAGGCTCAGCGGAGGTGGTCCAGGGGCTTAGTTAAGATTAATCGGCAGGTCGGGCGATGGGTGTGTGACCATGGTGGTTTTCAGATCATGCACCCATGGGCCGATGTGGCTTGTTCGGGTTTGTTTAGGCAAGATGGGGTGCATTTATCCCCGGTGGGCGTGGACCTCCTTTTGAATGACTGGCAGGAGGCGCTGGACTATGTCCTGGCGCTGGGAGATAACCGGTCACAGCTGTGTTAAGGGGGGAGTCGGCAGGGTGACAGGAGTCGTCCTTGCCGGTGGCGGGAACCCAGAGGGCCTGGGGTCCGGAGCCGGAGGTTATACTGGGGCGGGGGTGAGGGGCCCCCGTCCGGGCAGCCCCTTGGGCTTTTGCTAATCATATGGCTAAGCCGGATAAGGGGCGGTAGTTAAGCTAGCCTTAGGGCTTGTCCTCGGCGGTAGCGGAGTACAGGCGCGCCTTGCTAATCATACGGCGGGTGAGGCCGGATACGCCAGAATGATAGTATGTTAAGTTGCATTTGTTTGTTTGTTCAAGTTCAAATAAAGCTGTGACCGGTTTTGAATTCCCAGAAAATGTGTAAGACTGTTTTTGGGGGTGTGGTTTTTGCGGGGGGGGGGGGAAGGTGGGGAGATTGGGGAAAGAAGGTAACGAAGATTAATTCGGGGGGGGGAGGCGAGCATGGTCCGGCGTGCCTCGGTTAATAGGAGGCCGTGGGGTGAAGTCCCTCACGGGCCTCTGTAACCGGGCCATTGCGGCATGCGCGGCCGAGGTCAGCGTGGTGTGGGGTCGCGCGCTCAGGACGCTGGGCGGCGCGGCATCATTTGAATTTATTGGCCCCGCAGCTTGAGGGAGAGCCGCGGGAGCCAATAAGGTGCTCCCAACAGGGCGAGCGGGGTAGTGTGGGGGTGGGGGAGGGTTCAGGAGGGTCGAAGGGATCGGCGGGTGGTGGAGAGAGGACACGGCGGTTGTCCCTCCCATCCCACCCGGTGACCGTAAGGCGGATTATGGGGGGTTGTCGCAGCTGGGGGGGGGGGCGGGAACCCGGAGGGCCCGGGGTCCGGAGCCGGAGGTTATACTGGGGCGGGGGTGAGGGGCCCCCGCCCGGGCAGCCGCTTGGGCTTTTGCTAATCATATGGCTAAGCCGGATAAGGGGCGGTAGTTAAGCTAGCCGTGGGGCTTGTCCTCGGCGGTGGTGGAGTACAGGCGCGCCTTGCTAATCATATGGCGGGTGAGGCCGGATACGCCAGAATGATAGTATGTTAAGTTGCATTTGGTTGTTTGTTCAAGTTCAAATAAAGCTGTGACCGGTTTTGAATTCCCAGAAAATGTGTAAGACTGTTTTTGGGGGTGTGGATTTTGCGGGGGGGGGGGGAAGGTGGGGAGATTGGGGAAAGAAGGTAACGCACATTAATTCGGGGGGAGGGGGAGGCTCGGTTATAGAAAAATGCAAAAAAAAACAGCATTGCTAGACATACTGGTATTAATGATATATAAAGACAAATAGCCATTCAAACCTAAAACCATGATTGCAAAAGCCATGAAGACAAATAGTACATAGAAACATAGAAACATGATGACAGAAAAAGACCACATGGCCTATATAGTCTGTCCTTCCATAACAACAACTACAACAGTCCACTTTTTACCTTTAGAGATCCTCTGTGTTGGTCCCATGCTTTTTTGAATTCAGTTACTGTCCTCATCTCTACCACCTCAACTGGGAGACTATTCCATGGATCCACTACTCTTTCCGTAAAGAAATATTTCCGCATATCACTCCTGAATCTATCTCCCTTCACCCTCATCCCATGTCCCCTCGTAGCAGAACTTTCTTTCAATTGAAAGAGGCTCTCTCCCTGAACATTTATGCCACGGAGGTATTTAAACATCTCAATTATATCACCTCTATCCCGCCTTTCCTCTAAGGTGTACATATTAAGATCCTTAAATCTGTCCTCATATGCTTTATAAAGAAGCCCATTAATCATTTTAGTAGCAACCCTCTGCACCGACTCCATCCTGTTCACATCCTTTTGAAGGTGCGGTCTCCAGAATTGCACACCATACTCCAGATGAGGTCGCACCAAAGACTCATACAGAGGCATTATCACCTCCTTTTTTCTGCTAGTCATTCCTCTCCGTATGCACCCAACCATCCTTCTAGCTTTTGCCGTCACCTTTTCTACCTGTTTAGCTACTTTAAGATCATCAGACACAACCACGTCTAAGTCCCGCTCTTCTTTAGTGGACAAAATTACTTCACCTCCTATACTGTATTGCTCCCTTGGATTGCTGCAGCCCAAATGCATGACCTTACATTTTTTAACATTAAATCCCAGCTGCCAAATTCTAGACCATTCTTCAAGCTTAGCTAGATCCCTCCTCATGTTATCTACACCTTCCTGGGTGTCTACTCTATTGATTTTGGTATCATCCGCAAAGAGGCAAACCTTACCCGACAGCCCTTCCGCTATATCACTAACAAAGATGTTAAAAAGAATCGGACCAAGTACAGATCCCTGGGGCACACCACTGGTAACATCCTTCTCCTCAGAGTGAGCTCCATTTACTTGTACTCTTTGTCGCCTCCCACCCAACCAATTTCTAACCCAAGCAGTAACTTTAGGGTCCATCCCTAGGGTGCTCAGTTTGTTTATAAGTCGCCTGTGAGGAACAGTGTCAAAGGCTTTACTGAAATCTAAATACGCCACATCTAGAGCTCTCCCTCGGTCCAACTCCCTGGTCACCCAGTCAAAGAAACCAATCAGATTTGTCTGACAAGACCTGCCTCTGGTGAATCCATGCTGCCTCGGATCCTGTAATCCGCTGGACTCCAGAAACATCACTATTTTCTCTTTCAGCAGCGTTTCCAATAATTTACTCACCACCGAAGTTAAACTAACCGGCCTGTAGTTTTCAACCACATCCTTACTACCGCTTTTGTGTAAAGGCACCACATGAGCCTCTCTCCAGTCCCTTGGCACCACTCCCGACTCCAACGAGGCATTGAAAAGGTCAGTCAGTGGAGTTGCTAGAACGTCCCCAAGTTCCCTCAGTATTCTAGGGTGTATCCCATCCGGTCCCATCGCTTTGTCCACCTTAAGTTGAGCCAGCTTTTCACGAACACAGTCTTCTGAAAATTGTTCAAGATGTCCCTCGCTTCTGTTCTTATTTGTGGGTGTTTTCTGAGGTCCTGCTCCTGGTTCTTCATCTGTGAACACAGAACAAAAATATTTGTTAAGCAATTCCGCTTTATCCTTATCAGCTTCCACATATTCCCCCCCTGCACCCTTGAGTCTGACAATACCACTCTTGCCCTTCCTCTTCTCACTAATATATTTGAAAAATGTCTTATCCCCCCACTTTATTGCATTGGCTATTTCCTCCTCCTTTTGAATCTCTGCCTTCTTGACTACTTTGCTAGCTTCTCTAAGTTTTTCCAAATATAGATGCCTGTCTTCCTCTCTCTGTGATCTCTTGTATTTCATGAAGGCCTCCCTCTTTTTCTTCACTTTTTCAGCTACTTCCTTAGAAAACCATAGCGGTCTCCTGTTCCTTTTGCCTTTATTTACCATTTTAACAAAAAGGTTGGTTGCCTAAAATACCCCCTTTCAGTTTTGCCCACTGTTTTTCTACATCCCCCAGCTGTTCCCATCCCACTAACGACTCCCTGAGGTATTGGCCCATCTTCGCAAAGTTAGTCTTCCTAAAGTCTAAGATCCTCACCTTGGAATGGATTCTAACAGCCCTAGTACTAATACTGAACCACACCATCTGGTGATCACTGGATGCAAAATGATCTCCCACTACAACATCAGAAACACTTTCACCATTGGTAAGCACCAAGTCCAGTATGGCCCCTTCACGTGTCGGGTCTGTTACCAATTGCCTGAATAGTATTAGCTTAAAAACGCGATAAAAGTGCCAGTGTGGTAATACATAAAGAACTAGTGATGAAATGCATAGACATACCTACTACAATAGTTATTTTAAGAAATATGTGCCTCCAAGAAACTCACGCTGTGTAAAAGTCAGGCTGAAAATGTTCCAGTTGAAAGAGAATGCCCGCACTTGCGCTGTAGGTTATATTTGTCCCCACTGGAAAACGGAGTCAGCTGACTTCTTCCAAAGCTCTGATTACTTTAAAAATCTCTTCAAAATTGTTTCTGGCTTCACTATCGGTAAGCTTATTGTATCTGCAAGATCTGATTTAAACCTCCATAGTGCATGTAAAATTACCTCCGTATGATCGCCGAAAGTGACAGCCGCAGGGAACTAACCCGACAACTGCTCACTTCACCATTGTCTATCATGAATGACTGAAAAACGGTTTTAAAGAACATATACCAAAAACGGTGCATTCCCACCTTGTGTGTAGTGTCACTAATGGCTCCAGCATAATATAGAAAAATAAAAATAAAATGTGCATAATCGGATAACCAGAAATGCCTAAATTAATGTAGATGTCTGTGTGTGGTGTAATGTATTGAGAGATAAACCGCAATGAAATCAAAAGAACATACACACGCGATCAATTTTACTTTGCCTACATAAAACCAGTACAATTAAATCCAAAGTGAACCAACATTATCAGCCATAAAAACAACAGTAGTACATCAAAACTAAATACCAATGAGTGAAGGGAAACATCAAAACATTATAAATAAACCAACCTAAAATGAATAAAAATGAATAAAAAAACAGAAAAAATGAACAATAAATACAGTCATCCGTATCTGAATAAATAAATAAAAACCATATTAAAAAGCAAAAATGCATACCAACATAGAGGTGAATCCTTCATAAAAACAAAGAGATTGAATAAAAATAATAATAATAATCATGTGGTATCAATCATAAAGGCAAAAATAAAAGTGATATATCAAAATAATTATGCCATTGGGCAGAGCAAAATATCAAAGCAAGATAAATAAGCCAATTTAGAACAAATAAAAGGACACGAAATCTAGACAGTAATAGCCATCCATATTTTAAAAATTAAAAGTGAAACACTGCCATCCATATTGGAAAAAATAAATAAATAGATCAAGTGAAACCTATAATGAAAAAAGCAAAAAAACATATTTCATCAAAAATAATAATAAAAAATTAAAATTGAACAACTTTAAAAATAAACGAGGTAAATGGAGGGAAGGGGAAGGAAAAGGGGGGCGGAGGGGAAGGGAGAGGAGGGGGAGAGGGGAATAAAGGGGGAAGAGGGGAGAAGAATGGGGAAAAAGTGAAGGGAAGGGGAGGGAGGGGGAAGGAAGGGAATTGGAGGGGAGGGGATATCTTAGATCAAGGGGAATGGTGTTACAGAAAAACAGACAAATCTCTATCTAAATTAAGACCATTAGGAGACAATGTATCAAGCATGAAGATATACCGTTGTTCCAACCTCATAATTGTATTGTTAATATCTCCTCCTCTCCAATTCAGTTTAACCTTTTTTATAACGAAAAACTTTAAATCCGAAATTTTGTGTGCTTGCTCTTGCCAATGAGAAACCAATGATTTATCAGTCAAACCCCTCTTAATGCAACTCCTGTGTTCTATTATCCTCACCCGAATACTACGTGTAGTTTTACCTTCATATAGTTTCTCACAGGGGCATTGGATTATGTAGATAACATGACTAGTCTTACAACTGGAAAAGTCATCTATAAAAAACGTCTGTTGGGTCATTGTATGAATAAATTGATTTCTCACTGTTAACACATGTATACATATAGAGCAATGTCTGCATTGATACTGTCCTTTATTTTTGGAGAGAAACCTCCTTTCTGTAAAAGCAGATGGAACTAATATGTTGCGTAAATTAACATTTCGTTTATGGGCCACTACCAATGGTAAATCCTGAAAACCAGTTTGGGTTTGTATCAAATGCCACTCGTTTTGTAAACTTTTTGTGATACTATGCGAATGTTGTGAGTACAGGAGAGGGCACACCATTCCTACATCTGATTTCTTTTCTCATGGTTGTAAAAGGGACTCCCTAGAAGAATCTTGAGCTCTTTTATATGCTTTATCGATATATCGGGAGGGGTAATGCCTTGCTGCAAATCTGTCTTTCATTATTCATGCTTGAGATTCAAAATCTTGTAACGTGGTACAGACACGTCGTGCTCTCAGGAATTGGCCTATAGGAAGATTCTTTTTTAATGCTGGATTATGAAAACTTTCAGTGCAAAAGGTTATTTCTATCAGTGGGCTTCCTATACATTGTGGTAATGAACCCATTGTTATCTTTCTTAATTAGTAAGTCTAAATATGAAATCTGAAAGAGGTCATAAGTCAATTGGAACCGTAAATTAGCATCACACCCATTAATCCACATGTTGAAATCAGAAAGTAATTCCAAGGAACCTTCCCAAAGTACTAAAATATCATCTATATAACGGTTCCATAATTTAATATTATCTTTAAATTGATGATTCGTCAAAAATCTTTCTTCAAAATTAAGTATGTATAGATTGGACTATGTCGGGGGCCATGGAGGACCCCATGGCGACACCCTTAATCTGTTTATAGAATAAATCTCTAAAACAAAAAAAGTTCTCACAAAGGGCTACCTGAGCCAAAGTGAGTAAGAAAGCTGTAGGGATCTGTTTATGCATCTTCCTAGCGAGAAGACAACGTTCTATAATCTTGAGTGCCTCTGCCTGTGGAATGTTGGTGTATAGAGATTCTACATCTAGGGTAACTAAAATAAGATCAGAATTAAGACCCCTGTAAGGAGGACAGGATCTTTATAACTTGACAGGAGTCATGTACGTATGACCACATCTCCTCCACAAATGGGTGCAACAAGATATCTAAAAGCTGAGAAGTTGGTTTCAAAAGAGACCCAATTGCCAAAACAATGGGTCGCCCTGGAGGGGCCTCTATTGATTTGTGAATTTTGGGTATGATGTAAATAGTTTGAATGACTAGTGTATTGACTATTAAAAAATCTCTTTCTTTTTTAGTGATATATTCTATTTCGAATGCTGTGATGACTAAATTGTCAATGCTTCTCTTAAGACAGATAGTAGGATCCCCGTCTAACCAAAGGTAAAAAGTCTTATTGTTCAGTTGTCTATTTACCTCACTTATGTAAAATTGTTTATCCAAAACAACTACATCTCCACCTTTATCAGCCGGTTTTATGATAATTTGATCATTTTTTTGTAATGACATTATTGCTTCTTTTTCTCCGTGTGTAAGGTTATGATAGGTGGGCCGAGCATCCTTAACTAACTCATTAACTTTCTTTAACACAACCCGCTCAAATGCTTCAATCAGGGGATCTGTGTGAGGAGGAGGAACCCAGCTTGACCTTTTACTCACAATAGATAAATCACTAGTTGCAGCTCCTTAACTTGTGAAGAAATGATGAATTCAAACTTTTCGAAAGAATTTATAAAGATCTATATGAGTTTCAAATGGGTCATACTTCCTCACTGGCACAAAGGATAACCCCTTACTCAACACTTATTCTTCATCTGATGTGAGTGTATATTTGGAGATATTTATGACATTAGAGATAGCCAAGACATCACTGTCTATTCTAGGTTTCAGTATCTCCTCTCGATGGATCTTTCTGGCCTCCAGCGACCACTCCCCCACCCTCGACCTCGACCTCTGTATTGGTTGTGATAAGCATAAGATTGCTCCTGATCCTGATCTCTGTCGTAATCTATCTCTAGTGGTCACGGACATGTCCGTGACTTGTCTCGACCTCCCCGTTTCCATAATTGATCCATATAATTAAAAAAAAATCTTTTTCTTTCCTTTCTTTATCTCTTTGAGGTTTAGAATGCTCTTTTTGTGTAGAAAAAAGTGATGCAGATGCATCAACGAATTCTGCTGATTCACTCCTGCTACGTTTTTTCTTTTGTTCATAGGGTATATCTTTACCTTGTTCCTCTATATAACTATCTTTACAATCAAAGATCGTTGATCTTCTTTTAAACCAAAGCTGATCACCCTCTATTTTTTTGCACCAGGGGTAGACGTACCCCACCCTGTAATCTTCATCTCTTCTAAATTTGTCAACTTTTCTACTTTTAACTTCCTTCTTAAAAACTTCAATATTCTTCTCATAATCTTTTTGTACTTTATCAAAGTTAATGTCACACCCTTTTAAGGCAATTAATTTCTCATCTACCTCTGCCTTAAGTAATTCTGACTTCTTATTAGCTGTATTAATCAATAAAATCATTAAACATTTGTTCAGAATTGCATTCCAACATTTAACAAACCCGTCTTCATCCAAATAAAGTCCAGGTGCTTTGTTCATGCGTAACCCCCTGGGGATAATTTTAGATTTGGAATACTCCTTCCCCTTCCCTCCATTTACCTCTTTCATTTTTAAAGTTGTTCAATTTTAATTTTTTAATGTAAATTTTTAGTATCTCGGTTTTATTATTGATGAAATGTGTTTTTTTGCTTTTTTCATTATAGATTTCACTTGATCTATTTATTTATTTTTTCCAATATGGATGGCAGTTTTTCACTTTTCATTTTTTAATTATTTAAATCTGGATGGCTATTATTATCTAGATTTGGTATCCTTTTATTTGTTCTAAATTGGTTTATTTATCTTGTTTTGATATTTTGCTCTACCCAATGGCAGAATTGTTTTGATATATCACTTTTATTTTTGCCTTTATGGTTGATACCACATGATTATTATTATTATTTATATTCAATTTCTTTGTTTTTATGAAGGTTTTACCTCTATGTTGATATGCATTTTTGCTTTTAATATGGTTTTTATTTATTTATTCAGATATGGATGACTGTATTTATTGTTCATTTTTTCTGGTTTTTTTATTCATTTTTATTCATTTTAGGTTGGTTTATTTATTATATTTTGATGTTTCCCTTCACCCATTGGTATTTAGTTTTGATGTACTACTGTTGTTTTTATGGTTGATAATGTTGGTTCACTTTGGATTATCTGATTATGCATGTTTTATTTTTATTTTTCTATAGCTAGAGTCATTAGTGATACTACACACAAGGTGGGAACACACCGTTTTTAGTATATGTTCTTTAAAACCTTTTTTCAGTCGTTCATGATAGACAATGGTGAAGTGAGCAGTTGTCAGGTTAGTTCCCTGCGGCTGTCACTTTCGGCGATCATACGGAGGTAATTTTACATGCACTATGGAGGTTTAAATCAGATCTTGCTGATACAATAAGCTTACCGATAGTGAAGCCAGAAACAATTTTGAAGAGATTTTTATCGGCAATCCCGTTCATGCTGATCACTCCTGCTTTTAGTATTAATACTGATCTTTTCACCTTTGTTTTTAGCTCTTAAGACTGCGTGTGAGGTTTTTAATCGATAGAGGTATTTTCCTTCTAGTACCTGACAATATTCATCTTTGGTTACATGTCACACCCTTATATGGTTGTTGTTATTATTATTATTATTATTATTAGCTTTATTATTTTTATTATTATGCATTCATTTTTATTTTTTTAATTATGATGATTGAATGTTTTATTATTATTTATGCATTTGTTCAGTTGTGTATGTATAGTCTATTATCTGTTTATTATTATTTCTTAACATTGTTTTTTAGTATTTGTCTTTCTGTTTACCATGTTTTGGACTGAGTTCTTTTGCTCTACATGGATTCATGCTGTTGTGTTCAAACCACAGATGCTCCACTATGAGACAGCCCTGTGCCCTGGAGAGCCTGATGTCCTGCTGCACCTGCAGACCTTCAGGCATGAGGTGCAGCAGGGCTTTGCTGCTGTCACCTGGGTCCAGAATCTCATGGTGGGCCATCTGGAAGGCTTTTAGGAAGAGATGCATGCCCCAAGACAGGCTATTTTGGACCTGTGCGAATGTATCTCTGCTCTGATGCCACCTGCCCCAGGGGGAGTGGCCTAGATAGGTGGAGGAAGGAATTGTGAATGTGGTTCATTGTTATATATGGTTGTTTAATAAATGGCGGCTTCTTAATGGGACAACTATTGTGTTTGTGTCTTCTATCTTCTCCTGCTGAAACTGTTCGCCCTGTGTCCCTGTAGCCTGTGACTCAAGCGCAGTCTTACCTAGGGGTCATCTGTGCCCAGTCACCCAACAAGCATTCACAATAACGTGCTGGAAAAACAGCAGTACTATATAGCAAAGGCTGCAGATATGAATACAGCCTGCACCAATCAACTAGCTGTGTGAGTACTCTTTGAACCATTGCAACAATGCTATAAGTCTCCTTTCCACGCAAACGAATCAACTAGGATGCCATGAGAGAAACATTTTGACCATATCCTCTACAGGAGCAAGAGGGGGCTGCTGCTGCTGAATGGTCCAAAAGACCATATGGCCATCTGTAAGAACCATGGTGGTGGCATGTTCATGGGGCTGCTGCTGCACCTACCATAGATCTCCTGAACAGATTGGCCAACCCCAGTGTGAGTAGATTATGATGTGGCCCATGTAGCCAATGTTCTCCTTCCCTAACGCATCTCCCCTGTCACCAAAGAGATGCTGCTGTTCATTGCTCGCACACTCAAACTCAAACCTTCACAAAAACCAGACGGGTCCATATGTGATGTAAACAGCATCCCAAAAGCATATGCCCAGCAATACCTTAGGTAATGGAACATTCAACAGAGCTGCATGTTCTGGAAGCAAAGCAAAAGATATGTAGGACCTTTGGATGCCAACACACGAGTCTTTTTGACTCCGCACTTGCGTGAAGGTCTGATCCCTCCCTCCTCTGATGCCAGTATACATCAGAGGGATCAGACCTGTATGCAAGTGCAGTTGGAAACACCCACGTGGTCATTTTTTAAAGTTAGATCTGCTCTGCTGCTGCCACCACCACTGCCACTACCAAGGAAACACAAAAAGCGGTGGCAGGGTGAGGGCAAGAAGCATGGGGGGAGCCAAGGCCGGCAGCCATAAATGCGCCCCTATGTCTTTGCACCCTTTGCGGCTGTACCACTCGCACAGGGCTAGGTAAGGCGCTGATCTAGACCCAACACTATAGCACAATACCCAATGTGGTACTGCAGCCATTTTTATCTTTATCTTTATTATGCCACTTAATATATTGCCCACATAGATGCATCAGGGCGGTTTACAATAAAATGTTTTGCTGTGAAAACAAAGGCAGAAAGGAATGCCAATTAATATAGGAAAGAGAGGACACAGTCATATTACTGAAGAAAGAAGGGGAGGGGAGGGGAGGGAAGGCTGGACTAGGCCTGGGAAGGAGGGAGGTCAAAGGCAGAGAGAAGGTGAGTCTTTAGCAGAGTTTTGAACTTCAGGAAGGAGGGTTCTAGACAGAGTGCTGAGGAGAGGAAGTTCCATAGGGCAGGACCGAGGAAAAAGAATGCAGAATTTGATTAGTTTCCAGGTGAGCTTGTGAGATGGATGGGAGATGGAGGCAGTAAAGGTGAAGTGAATGAAGTGAGCGCTGAGGAGCATGAAGGTGGATACGGTCAGAGAATTTATTGGTATTTTGGACAGTGTGCGGGGGGAGGGTCAATTGTTGGTGTAGTTTTTGGTGGTGAGTTGGGAGTGTAGAGAACAAGGTGAGGAAGTTTGAAAGGAGCAATTCCCTAACTGCAGTGTTTCGTGATGGGGGACATTTAAAAAATGATGGACATGGGCTAGCCATCCAAAATGGATGATGTGGATATCCGAATGGCAGGGACATACTAAGGGTGCCACCCACCTCTGTCTTTGTTCAAGCTGTGGCAGTTGGAGTGCATGTGTGTCTGTGTGTATAGGAGTGAAGGTGCTGAAGATTCCAAATTACCTCTGCCTACCGATTGCCAGATTAATATGAATAAAATAGTCTTTAAATGGCTTGTATGCAAATGCTAGAAGTCTAAAAAATAAGATGGGAGAGTTAGAATATATAGCACTAAATGAGAGGTTAGATATGATTGGTATCTCAGAGACATGGTGGAAGGAGGGCAACCAGTGGGACATTGTGATACCTGGGTACAAATTATATCATAATGATAGAGTTCATCAAATTGATGGAGGGGTTGCACTCTATGCTTGAGAGGGCATTGAGTCACAAAGGATTAAAGTTTTGCAGGAAAGAAAATTTGCTGTAGAATCTCTATGGATTGAAATTCCATGTAAAAAGGGGAAGGTGATGGCAGTGGGGGTATACTATCGACCGCCTGGCCATAATGAACAAATGGATGATGAAATGCTCAAAGAAATCAGGGAAGCTAACAAAATTTACAGCACAGTAATAATAATGGGTGATTTCAATTACCCTGGTATTGACTGGGTCAGTGTCATGGAAGGATATGCTAGTTAGATAAAGTTTCTAGATGAAATAAATGACTGCTTCTTGGAGCAGCTGGTTCATAAACCGACCAGAAGGTAAGCAATTTTGGACCTAGTCCTTAGTGGAACACCAGATCTGGTACAAGAGATAAGGGTGTTGGGGCCACTTGGCAATAGTGATCATAGCATGATTGCGTTTGATTTAATTAATGGAGGAGGGATGGTAAGGAAATCTACAGCACTACCTTTTAACTTTTGAAAGGGAGACTATGATAAAATGAGGAAAATAGTTAAGGAAAAACTAAAAGGAACAATTTCAAAGGTTAAAGACTTACATCTAGCTTGGGAATTGTTGAAAAATACTATCTTGGAAACCCAGACCAGCTGTATTCCATGCTTTAAGAAAAGTGGAAGGAAGTCCAAAAAACTGCCAGCATGGTTTAAAGGTGAACTCAGAGAGACTGTTGTAGCCAAAAAAGCATCTTTCACGAAAAGGAAAAAAAAGCCAAATGATGAAACTGGAAACAGCTCAAGCACTGGCAAGTTAGATGCAAGGCATTGATAAGGCAGGCAAAGAAAGAATTTGATAAGAAGCTTGCTGTGGAAGCAAAAGGTGTAACAAAGACTTTTTCAAGTACATTCATTGCAAAAAGCCTGTGAGAGAATCAGTTGGACCACTAGATGATAGAGGGATAAAGGGGCACTAGGCCATAGCGGAGAGACTGAATCAATTCTTTGCTTCGGTCTTTACTGAGGAAGTTGTAGGGATGTTACCCATGACTGAAGTGGTATTTAAAGATGATACTGTGGAAGAATTGAAAGAAATACCGATACACCGGGAAGATGTATTATAACTATTTGATAAATTGAAGAGTAGCAAATAACCTGGACCGGATGGTATACATCCAAGGGTTTTGAAAGAACTGAACTATGAGACTGCAGACTGTGACATAGTGGGTCCTTCCAGCCCGGTAGAAGAGGCTAAAAAGCCAGGAACAGGAGTAGGGCTGAGTTGTAAACAAAAGCACATGGCTCCTGGTTACCTTAGAAACCATCACAGAGGCAAGAGAAACGCCCGTGCTACCATTCAGGGAATGAGTCACGAGCTAATGCAGGACACCTGCTAGGGGGTGGAGTTGAGCACTGCCCTAGAATTCACCCTGATAAAGAGAGCAGTTGAGCTTATGGAGTTGGAAGGAGAAGAAGGAGAAGTGGATGAGGTATGTGTGCTGGATAAGGAAGCTAAGGAGAGCTACCGTGAAGACAGCAGTGCCAAGAAAAAGCCAGAGTCTCTGTGGAAGGGTGAGACAGAGTCTTTCTTCAGGAAAAGAAAAGAAACCCCAAGGGAAGGATATAACAAGGGCAGAGTGGATTACCTGCAGTATCCAGGGGAACACAGAAGTGAAAGAAAGCCAGGAAGGCAAGTGAAATCTTCTGTGCAAGGCTTAGGTTGGGAACCTACAGCCAGTCCAAAGCCACAAAGAAAACCTCCACCAGCTAGGCTAAAAGGTAAGCCAAAAGGCTGGTATAAAAATAGTTACAGTGACTGTATTTACCCAGAGGGTTGGAGCTGGGAAGAGAGTACCTGTGCTGATAACGTTTGTGAAAGCCAGTATTTAACTCAGGAATATCAGGTGAAACCTGAAGCAGTTAGAAAGGGCGTGGCATCAGGATTGCCGTTACAAACATTTCCTTCTAGCCAGGAAGAGTTAATGGACTTTGAACCTGAGTGTGTGAATATTGATGAAGATATCATGGACTGTACGATATCGCTTGCTAATGAAATAATCTCATTACGCTGAAGGCATGCTTTGAAAGAGAAAGTACAGCACTACTAGCATTGAGAAGCAGAGAGCTGTGAAGAAACAGCATTGTTAAGTTGGAATGCTAGATATCAACCTGTTTATTGCTGAAGTAAGCCTTTTCTGTTAAAAAACCTTTGATTTGTCCTTATGCCAGTAAATACCTGGTTTGTGTTACTTTGTTCATGGTGAAATCCACTCCGGGAGGGGAAATAAAATCCTTTGGTTGCTTAAACCACTTTTCCACAACTGCTCCTCATTGATTCGGTGAAGGGACTACATTTCCCAAAAAGCCCAGCTTCAGGATTTGTAAAGTAGCTGCTTCAGTGGGGAAAAATCCACTCACTTAACCTCTACTCACTTATATAAGGGGGTTTAAGGAGAGCTGGTGACAAGACCTGCAATTAGTAATCTGTGAACTATCATTAAAATCATCTGAAATACCTGATTGGAGGATGGCCAATGCAACGCCAATTTTTAAAAAGGGTTCCAGGGGTGAACCGGGAAACTACAGACCGGTGAGCCTGACATCAGTACCGGGAAAAATGGTAGAAACCATTAATAAATAACAAAATTATTGAACATGTAGATAGTCATGGCTTAATGGGAGACAGCTAACATGGCTTTAGACAAGGAAGATCTCATCTTACTAATTTGGTATGTTTTTTTGAAGGTGTGAATAAAAAGGTAGACAAAGGTGAGTCGGTTGATAAAGTGTATCTGGACTTTCAGAAAGCCTTTGACAAGGTCATAAGATATGCCATACTGGGTCAGACCGAGGTCCATCAAGCCCAGTATCCTGTTTCCAACAGTGGCCAGTCTAGGTCATACGTACCTAGCAGTTTCCCCAAAAGACGCAGGTTCCACAATGCTTGTATTGGTCAAGCAGTGATATCCTGGGTCCCTTTAATAATGGTTTATGGACCTTTCCTCCAGGAACTTGTCCAAACCTTTTTTAAACACAGCTACACTAGCAGCTTTTACTACATCCTCAAGTAACAAATTCCAGAGTTTGGTTACACGTTGAGTGAAAAAATATTTTCTCTTAAATAGGTGGTAACTTTATTGCATGTCCTCTAGTCTCTTTATATTCTGATGATGTAAAGAACTGATCTACGTCTACCCGTTCCACTCCATTCATTAATTTATAGACCTCTATCATATCTCCCCTCAGCCGTCTCTTTTCCAGGTTGAAGAGCCCCAACCTTCTTAGCCTCTCTTCATAGGAGTATCCTTCCATCCCCTTTACCATTTTGGTGGCTCTTCTCTGTACCTTTTCTAATAACGCTATATCCTTTTTAAGATATGGTGACCAGAATTGCACACAATATTGAAGGTGCGGTCGTACCATGGAGCAATACAGAGGCATTATAATATCCTTTGTTTTATTTTCCATTCCTTTCCTTATGATACTTAGGATTTTATTCGCTCTCTTTGCTGCCTCTGCATACTGGGCGGAGTGTTTCAACATGTGATCCACGATGAAGCCTAAATCTTTTTCCTGGGTAGTAGTTCCCAATGTGGAACCTTGCATTGTGTAACCATAGTTTGGGTTGTTCTTTCCTAGGCGCTTAACTTTGCACTTGTCCACATTAAATTTCATCTGCCATTTTGATGCCCAGTCTTCCAATTTATCAAGATCCTCTTGCAATTTTCCACAATCCTCTTGGGTTTTAACAACTTTAAATAGTTTTGTGTCATCTGCAAATTTGATAACCTCACTCGTTATTCCCTTTTCCAGGTCATTTATGAATATGTCAAAAAGCAGCAGACCCTGCACAGATCCCTGGGTACTCCACTATTCATCTTTCTCCATTGGGAAAATTGGCCATTTAGCCCTACCCTCTGCTTTCTATCTTTTAACCAGTTCCTGAGCCACAATAGTACACTACCTCCTATCCCATGACTTTTTAGTTTTGCCAAAAGTCTCTGATGAGAGACCTTGTCATTGGCTTTCTGAAAGTCCAGATACACTATATCAACCGACTCACCTTTGTGTACCTGTTTGTTCACACCTTCAAAAAAACATAGATTAGTAAGACAAGATCTTCTTTGTCGAAAGCCATGTTGGCTGTCTCCAATTAAGCCATGACTATCTACATGATAAGTAATTAGCTCCAGTCTTTTCCAGACTGAACAGTTTTTAAAGCCTGCAAAAAGCTAAGTTACAGCTTATATTTTCTTTTTGCTTGATGCTAGATAGATTTTAACTGTTATACAAGGGTAGTTTTGGCTCCCTGGGGCCTACCTCAGGAAGTTGAGGAGGTTGTCCTAGCCTCTAGGAAACATTCCACTAGGAAAACCTATGCTCTCAAGTGGAAGAGGTTTTCCGTATGGTGTCACCTACGTACAGAGGATCCTTTCTCCTGTACTGTGCCAGTAGTTCTTCAGTACTTACTGCACTTATCCAATCAGGGACTTAAGTCCAATTCTGTTCAGGTCCACCTCTCAGCTCTAGCAGCTCACCACTCATTGGTAGAGGGACAATCTCTATCTGGTCACCCCTTGGTGTCCTGCTTTCTCAGGGGCTTGCTTTTGCTCAAGCCTCCCATCCGTCCTCCTTCCCCTGAGTGGGAGCTGAATGTGGTCTTGCAGCAACTGACTCGCCCACCTTTTGAGCCGATGGCTACTTGTCCACTACGCTTCCTCTCCTGGAAGACACTCTTCCTGATAGCCCTTACCTCGGCTAGGCAAGTAAGTGAGCTTCAGGTCCTGGTCTGTGACAGGCCTTACACCAGGATTTATCGGAACAGGGTAGTCCTCAGGACTCACCCAAAGTTCCTCCCAAAAGTTGTCTCCTCTTTCCACCTCAATCAGGAGGTGGTTCTTCCAACATTCTTCCCTAGGCCTCATGCAAGCCAGGCTGAAGCAGTTCTGCATACCCTGGACTGTAGGATGGCCTTATCCTTCTACCTTGACCGTACGCAGGGGCATAGAAGGGCTACTCAGCTCTTCGTATCCTTTGACCCCAATAAGTTGGGGTTGGCTGTGTCCAAGCGTACCTTGTCCATCTGGGTGGCTGACTGTATCACCTGGGCTTACAAGGCGGCTGACCTTCCTTTGCAGGATAGGGTCACGGCCCATCGTGTCAGGGCAATGGCTGCCTCAGTGGCTCATCTCCTTTCTGTGCCCTTGGTAGACATCTGCAAGGCTGCAACTTCGTCTTCAAGCTAGACTTTTGCGGCCCATTACTGCCTGGAGAGGGAGTCCCGTAGGAACAGTGCTTTTGGCCAGGCAGTACTCCGGAATCTCTTTGAGGTTTAGGCAACTCCTGCCCTCTGTTGGGCTACCGGTGGAGGTTGTGTCCTTGGAAAGCCTTTCTTTACTGCTGAGACTAGAGGGAGTTCTCTTGTTCAGCCTGGGTTCCTCGGTAGCCCAGAGCTGGAGAGTCACCCATATGTGAGGACTGACTTCCTGCTTGGTCCTGGAGAAAGAGTAGTTACTCACCTGTAACAGGTGTTCTCCAGGAGCAGCAGGAATCAGTCCTCACAACCCTCCCTCCTCCCCTGGGAGTTGCAGTTGTACATAGTTTATTTTTACTTTTTGTGTGCTGTTCTTGGCTATGTCATTTGACTGAGGTAAGATGGCACCTTTAGGCGGGAAGGGAACCACGCATGCGTGCCTGCATTCCCAAAGGCTTTCATAGAAAGCTGGGGAAATGCTCCGCTTGGGCTTCATCGGCGCCGATGACACCCATATGTGAGGACTGATTCCTGCTGCTCCTGGAGAACACCTGTTACAGGTGAGTAACTACTCTTTTTCCCCAAGATTTAGAACAAGTCCCAGAAGTAAATACTTTCAATTGCAGATCTCTCTCCAGAAGTAGCAGTCCCCTTTTGTAGTCCTTCAAGACTGAGAAGCACAGAACTCTGGTTAAACTATTTATGCCTGTGCTTTTGAGGTAAGCTGTGACCAATTTCCTGAGTGATTAACAGTCCTTGCTTGATAGAGGGAGTCTTTCAAACTGGCCCTTTGATCTGTCACCTGGCTTTAACACCTATTTAAAAATTTCACAGGTCTCTTGCCCCCTATGTGGAAGACCTCTTTGTAAAGGTCTCTAGAAATAATTTATTGCTCAAGGAATACTGACCTTGTTTGACCCTGTTTTGCTAGGTTATATTCTGATGTGATTTGAATTAAAGCTCTTTGTTGTTGTTAGGCCCTGCCTGAGTATGAATTTTAAAGTAGAAGCTCTCTGCTGGGTTCTAAATTTAACTAGAAAGCTCTCTTCTGTGTTTTAAATTTAAATGGAAAGCTCTTGCTTCTACTAGGCCCTGACTGAGTATTAAATTTAAACTGGAAGCTCTCTGCTGGGTTCTAAATTTAACCAGAAAACGCTCTGCTGTGTTTTAAATTTAAACTGCAAACTCTTGCTGCTACTAGGCCTTAACTGATTTAAAAATTACACTGGGTTCATAGATTAATCAGCTTTAATTTAAAGAATTTTATTTTCCCCAAGATTTAGAACAATTCCCAGAAGTAAATAATTACAATTGCAGGATCTCTCTCCAGAAGTAGCAGTCACCTTTTGTAATCCTTCAAGGTCCCTCTTCAGAGACTTTTGGCAAAACTAAAAAGTCATGGGATAGGAGGCACTGTACTATTGTGGATCAGGCCAATTTTCCCAATGGAGAAAGGTGAATAGTGGAGTACCATAGGGTCATCGTAGATAATATGTTAAAACCCTCCACCCAGTGTGCAGCAGTGGCCAAGAGAGCAAATAGAATGCTAGGTATCATAAGGAAAGGAATGGAAAATAAAACAAAGGATATTATAATGCCTCTGTATCATTCCATGGTGCGACCGCACCTTGGGTATTGTGTGCAGTTGTGGTTGCCGTATCTTAAAAACGATATAGTGTTATTAGAAAAGGTACAGAGAAGAGCCACCAAAATGGTAAAGGGGATGGAAGGATACCCCTATGAAGAGAGGCTAAAAAAGTTAGGGCTCTTCAACCTGCAAAAGAGATGGCTGAGAGGAGATATGATAGAGGTCTATAAATTAATGAATGGAGTGGAACGGCTAAACGTAGATCGATTGTTTATGTCATCAGAATATAGAAAGACTAGGGGACATGCAATGAAGCTACAGGACAACCTATTTAAGACTAACAAGAGAAAATATTTTTTCACTCAGCGTGTAATCAAACTCTGGACTTTGTTCCGGAGGATGTAGTAAAAGCTGTTAGTGTAGCTCGGTTTAAAAAAGGTTTGGACAAGTTCCAGGAGGAAAGGTCCATAAACCATTATTAAAAGGGACCCGGGATATCACTGCTTAACCCAATACAAGCATTGTGGAACCTGTGTCTTTTGGGGAACTGCTAGGTACTTATGACCTAGATTGGCCACTGTTGGAATCAGGATACTAGGCTTGATGGACCTTGGTCTGACCCAGTATGGCATTTCTTATGTTCTTATGCAACATTCGCTCCTGTCCCACTTTCAAATGGCTCTCTTGAATGCATATAAAATCAGCCCTTTGTTTATTCCCCTCTTTCTCTAATAACCTTCTTTTACTCCATGTTCTCTGGCCCTTCACATTTATTGTGGCAATTGTCAGCTTATGTTCCCTCATCAGTGTTCCCCCTTCCCCACACCCCCCTGCCCCTGTTGAACACTTATCTGGTCCCCCTCTTCCCTCTTAACCCTCCCTCCCTCTTCTTGTGTCCCCCCTCCTCTTTCCCTCCCCCCTGAGGTCACCTTTAGAGTAGTGCTCATCTAACTGGAGTCCCCCGTCCGCCTCCCCCCCAACTTCCCTGCTCTGTTACCTAACCTACCCCAACTACCCCCACCCCCTCTCTCCTCTCCTAATTTGCTTTATTCTTGCTGTCACATTTATTTACTTTATGTACTCACATTCTTAAGATATCTCTAACCTTTTAATTAACATCATCATAAATTCTTTGTTTGCTACTTATATATCCCGATTCTCTAACTCATAAACTTCAAGTGAACCATTGAACTGTACAACCTGACATCCATTGTATAACTTTTACTAAATTTTTGTTCTCTTTGTGAGTGGTACTTCCCTGTCCACTTAATGTCCATCGCCCAACCTTGTGGCAACTTAAAAACCACTATGCTTATATGCCCTCATAATGGCACCACATTGGTCTGATTGTCTCACACCCTTTTGGGACTTTCCAATTGTCCTTCTCTTAATTTCTCAGGGTGTCCCCTTCTGGATGTACGTCCATTCTCCAGCCTTTCTGGCCTTTGTTGTCCCTCTGATGCTTCCGCGAATCCCGCCTCCTCCAGTGCTCTTGTCGCCTCTTCGCAGTTTCTCACCCTCCAGCTCTTATCTCCTTTATTGAAAAGCAGTCCAAATGGATACAACCACTTATACTTCACACCCTCCTTTCTCAGTACACTTGTGATAGGTTGCATCTCTCTTCTTCTTTGCAATGTCCCTGCTGCCAGGTTGGCAAATATCTCAATTTTATATCCTTGCCAAGTGAAGTCTCTTGTCTTCGACATCCGTTCAGCAATCTTCTCTTTAACTGCATAGTCTTTGAAACAAAACACAATGTCCCTGGGTCTATTTGGCCTATGTGGGCCCAGTGCCCGATGCGCTCTATCCAATGTCATGTTTACCAGTTCCTCTGAATTTCCATCTTTCTGAAGTATTGCTTTGCACACTACATCCACCATTCTCCTGCTGTCCCGGAACTCCGGGTCCTCCGGAATCCCCCTTATTCTGAGATTGTGCCTTCTTGTGTGGTTCGCCAAGTCCTCTATTTTATACAGGAACTGTTCTTTCCACTTTTCCATTTCTTTTTGTACTTTATCTGTTGCCCTCTGGTGCTGCTGTAACTGTTCTATTTGTTGATCATGTGCTTCCATTTTACGGGCCAACTCACACTTTCTCTCTGAGTACTGTGATAGGGCTGAAGCCACTGAAAGCAAAAACTTTGAAAAAAACACTGTTCCTTACAAAGCAGCTAACGTGCAGAAGATGCAGTTCCCTTGCAGAGCAGCTAGAGGGAGCAGGCATGAACCTACAGAGGCTGAGCTAACACACCCGGGTACTGATTGTGCAGGAGCTAATCAGCTCCACCTGAGGGGTAGCCCGGGAAACTCAAAAGTAAAAGGCCTTTATAAGCAGAGAGCAAGCTCAGAAGGAAGGAGAGAGGAAGGAACCTCGGAAGAGAGCTCAGAAGGGAGCTCAGAGGAGAGCTCAGAAAGAGAGAGAGAAAGGAGCAGACTCAAAAGAGCCGGAGTAAGAGATAGACCTGGGACAGACAGACCGGAAAGAGATCCGTTTTGAAGAAATCCCAAAGGCAGAGAGCTCAGAAGGCGAGAGCCCAGCCGGGAGATAGGCCTCTGCTCACCAGGAGGGTCTGAAACAGGATTAAAAGGTACTTGGAGAAAAAGTCCTGACAGGAGATTGACTTATACTAAGAAGCCAAGAAGCCTGGATTCTTTACAGGGTCTTCCCAAGCTGCAGAGAGGACAGACAGTATCCAGGAGGCTTTCAGAGGGAGTCTGCAAAGGAGACCGTGGCCAGAGAGCGGTGCCTGAGTGGGCAAGTAAGAGATGCCCGGACTTCACGAAGCCCAGGTACGGTGACTATTTTTTCTCAAAGAAAGGCCCAGCTCCTAGAACGTCTTTAAAACCAGATAATCAGCCTAAGAGAAAAGGAAGCTGGCAGGAGTTCTTTAAGCCATCACGTAGGGGCATAGGGACAAACCCTGCTATTTACCTGAAAGCCCTAGAACAGCCTAGCTGGAGGCTAGGGAGAAGAAGTACGGACTTTCAAACCACAGCAGCCAGAGAAAGATCAAGTACAGAGGGAGGCACAAATGAACCAGAGCCCATGCAGCTTGAGCCTGTGGACTCAGTTACATTGTCCCAGGAAGAAGTAATGGACTGCTCGGTTTGTGTCACAGGGAGTTTTGAGTCACTCCCCGAGCTGTAACTTATTTAGACAAGCTCTGATATTGTTTTTGTTCATGTTGAGCGAAAGAGAAAAAGCTCACTAATTTTACTTTGCTCCGAAGTTTGGAAAATCCTGTGTTGTTTTTGCAAGAAGCTGTGAAGTATGTAACAGTTCACTTGTTTAACTATGCTTTGGTAAAAACCCTGACAAAGAAGGAGAATACCTTATTTTCTGTTACCTAGCGAACCTCAGTGCTTGAAAGGGAAAATAAAAGCCTTATTTACCCTCCATTCTGGTCTATACAACTTATTCCTGTAAGGAGGAGGATTACGAAGACCAGGGTGTATCTGGCCTCCAAAAGTCTCTTACCTCCACAAATAATAAATATGCTCAGCCTGCCCTTGCTGCCACTGGCCACCAGGGGGGCTTGATGACATAAATGGCGTAGTTGGCAGGATTCCGGCTAAGGAATACAGAAGAAAAGGAAGAAACTCTACTGCCAAAGTTTGAAAGAAAACCCAGAGTGAAAGAAAACCCAGAGTGAAAGAAAACGGAGTGAAAGAAAACCCGGAGTGGAAGATTGTGGTGTTGCTGGCAGCAGTTGCCGAGTGCTACAGGACGGAGCAACCACGTCTTTACTTAGAAGCTTGACTGAACACCCGCATAAGGTAAAATGTAGATAAACCTAACCTGTGCTGGATGTGGGTGTGAGGTTCAAAAAAAAAAAAAAAAGGAAAGAAGGAAAAGGGGGAACTGATTTGTTATCAGACCACACTTGGGTTTCTCTCTCTCTAATTTTTCTAGGAACCCCATTGCCATGGATCCAAAAGAGCTACTTCCGTGGATGGCCATGCAGTTTGATAAGCAGAGGGAATTGGCTTGTCAAACGCAGCAACAAGCGGTACAGGCAGTGCAGGAGCAACAGAAACCCGTACTTCAGATGATGGAGGCTTGGTTAGCCCAACAGAAAACGACGTCGGAAGCTTCTAATCATCAAGGAGAGAATTCTGGACTGGGTGGCAGTGTGGTAGGACACTGGTCCTATGAGACCTTAACTTTAGGGAAATTAACCGCCACTGATGATATAGATGACTTCTTAGACTCGTTCGATAGAATAGCACATTCGGTAGGCTGGCCGAAAGAACAATGGGCCTTACGCTTGGCAGCTACGCTTACAGGGGAAGCACTGTCAGCCTATAGAGCGATGCCCACGGCCCTAGAAAACAATTACACCGAGGTGACAAAGGCCATCCGGGACCGCCTTGGCCTGACTCCCCTAGTGTATAATCATATGCTACGGCCCACTCACCTTAAAAAAGGTGAGACGCCAAAAGCATTAGGTCATAGGCTGAGAAGCTTAGCATTAAAATGGCTAAGACCTGAAGAGAAAACCATTGACACTATAGTGGATGTAATAGTGTTAGAACAATTCATGTCTGCGGTACCTAAAAACGTGCAGAGCTTCCTTATACTGCAGAACTGCCGTAATACTGAAGAAGCTATTATGTTAACAGAGAGGTATTTGGAGGCAGAATTGGCCACCCAACAAAATAATGAAGACCCAAAGATGGCAGCAGCCGCAATAAGGCTGTCATCAGGAAGTCTCTCACGCTATAAAGCCCGAGGTTTGACGAATGTTAGCCCTGTATCAGGAAATCACTCTAGGAGGAGATGTTTTCTGTGTGGAGAAATGGGTCACATACAGAGTGAATGTCAATCACGTACTGCTTTAATAGGTAAGCATACAAAAGCATTACGTGAAGGGTTTGTGCTGGAGGTAACAGTACAAGGTGTTGCCGCCCAAGCTCTTCTTGACTCTGGCGCAGATCAGTCCATGATCTCTCGTAAGCTCTGGTCTATGATTGAGGAGCGGGCTGAATCTGCACCAGATCGAGCAGAAGGGACGGTAAAAATAAAATGTATTCACGGTGCCTCAGCATACTATCCTGTATACAACCTAGTTGTAAGAGGTTTAGGGATAGAGAGAGAGATGTTGATTGCAGTGGTACCCAAATTACCCCAAGATTTGGTGCTAGGCAGAGACTGGCCCCAATTTAGGAGGGTTCTGAGCAAGGGCCTAACACCCAGGGAAGTTTTCGTTTCTACACGTACTCCCTCCAGAATACCGGTAGTTCCCAGCCCCCTCTTGGGAAAAGCTCAAAAGCCAAAACAGCCAGATCAGGAGGAGCCTATAAAAAAATTTGTATTGAAGTTTTGTAAAATTGCTAAACAATCTCAAAGTCCCCGTCGAGCATCGGCTCAGGCCGCCGGGTATGACCTGTATAGTGCTGTAAACCGAGTTGTTCCCAAGCACGGAAAAGCCTTAATCGATATGGGTATCCAAATAGAATTACCCCAAGGATGCTACAGTCGCATCGCACCTTGGTCTGGCCTAGCCGTAAACCATTTCATAGACGTAGGCGCCGGAGTAGTAGACCCTGATTACCGGGATGCCCGTAAAGTCCTGCTATTTAATTTTGCAGGAGAAGACTTTAACGTCAAAACAGGGGATCGCATTGCACAGCTGATATGTGAACGAGTTGGTTTCCCGACCCTGGAGGAAGTCTCTATGGTGACTCCTACGAGCCGAGGGACCGGAGGATTCGGCTCCACGGGTCAAGACGAGATGAAAGGTTTTATAGCGGTGGGTAAGGAACAACCGGATGAAGATCTGGGCCCACTTGTGGACGACTGTAAAACCAGCCCTAAACCACGGGTTAGTGACGAACTTTCTATAACACAGAGGCAAGAGTTATCCAGAGTGTTGGAAAACGTCAAGGATGTACTGACACCAGCCCCCGGAGAAACAAGCTTGGTTGCCCATGAGATAATTACACCGCCTGGGAGAATTATCAGACAGAGGCCCTATCATTTTCCAGAGGCAAAAAGGCAGGAAGTGATAACCCAAGTACAGGAAATGCTAAAAATGGGCATTATAGAAGAATCGCAAAGTCCCTGGTGCAGCCCTATCGTCTTGGTACCCAAACCTGACAGTACCATGAGATTATGTATTGACTTTCGTCAGGTCAATGAAGTATCCACCTTTGATGCATATCCAATGCCCCGCATCGAAGAGCTGCTAGACAGATTAGGACAAGCAAGGTTTCTCACCACCCTAGACATGACCAAAGGGTATTAGCAGGTGCCCCTGACGAGAGAAGCGCGCCCTAAAACAGCCTTCAGTACTCCACTCGGGCTGTTTCAATTTAGAAGAATGCCCTTTGGGCTACACGGAGCGGCTGCAACCTGCCAACGATTAATGGATGTAGTTTTACATCCTCATCAAGACTATGCCACAGCTTATATGGATGACATAGTCATCCACAGCGCTACCTGGGACCAACACCTGCTCCACGTAAGAGCAGTGTTACGAGCGATGAGACAAGTGGGTTTAACACTAAATCCCGAAAAATGTATGTTTGCAGCTCATGAGGTCAAATATTTAGGTCACCTTGTAGGCCGGGGTACGGTCCATCCCTTATTAAACAAGGTAGAGAGTGTTAGGGATTTTCCCGTCCCCCAAAACAAGAAGCAGCTACGAAGTTTCCTAGGACTTATCGGTTATTATAGACGCTTTATCCCTCACTTTGCAGAGGAAAGTGAGATATTTACCAATATGTTAAGAAAAAATGCCCCGAATAGGATACAGTGGTCCTCAGAAGCCGACAAAGCTTTCAAGAAGCTGAAAGGGAAGTTGTGCAAAGCACCGATATTACGAGGCGTGGATTTCTGCCAACCATTTCTGGTTCAGACAGATGCTTCAGAAACTGGCCTAGGCGCCATCCTCTCACAAATGCATGAGGGTGCGGAACATCCAATCATGTTCCTGAGTCGAAAGTTATCTCAGGCCGAACAAAAGTACTCTACAATCGAATGAGAATGCTTGGCGATTAAGTGGGCAGTTGAAGCCCTGAAATTTTATCTAACAGGGAGAAAATTCATTCTCATCACTGATCACGCCCCACTTAAATGGTTAAGCCACATGAGGAATAATAACAGTCACCTAACTAGATGGTATATGGCATTGCAGCCCTATGAATATAAGGTCGAGCATAGAGCAGGAAAGATGCATTACAATGCCGATGCAATGTCACGAATTACGTGCTGTGGAAAAGATGAAAAGCCAGCCCGTAATATTTTAAGAAGGGGGATGTGTGATAGGGCTGAAGCCACTGAAAGCAAAAACTTAGAAAAAAACACTGTTCCTTACAAAGCAGCTAACGTGCAGAAGATGCAGTTCCCTTGCAGAGCAGCTAGAGGGAGCAGGCATGAACCTACAGAGGCTGAGCTAACACACCCGGGTACTGATTGTGCAGGAGCTAATCAGCTCCACCTGAGGGGTAGCCCGGGAAACTCAAAAGTAAAAGGCCTTTATAAGCAGAGAGCCAGTTCAGAAGGAAGGAGAGAGGAAGGAACCTCGGAAGGGAGCTCAGAAGGGAGCTCAGAAAGAGAGAGAGAAAGGAGCCGGAGTGAGAGAGAGACCTGGGACAGACAGACCGGAAAGAGATCCGTTTGGAAGAAATCCCAAAGGCAGAGAGCTCAGAAGGCGAGAGCCCAGCCGGGAGATAGGCCTCTGCTCACCAGGAGGGTCTGAAATAGGATTAAAAGGTACTGGGAGAAAAAGTCCTGACAGGAGATTGACTTATACTAAGAAGCCAAGAAGCCTGGATTCTTTACAGGGTCTTCCCAAGCTGCAGAGAGGACAGACAGTATCCAGGAGGCTTTCAGAGGGAGTCTGCAAAGGAGACCATGGCCAGAGAGCGGTGCTTGAGTGGGCAAGTAAGAGACGCCCGGACTTCACGAAGCTGAGGTACGGTGACTATTTTTTCTCAAAGAAAGGCCCAGCTCCTAGAACTTCTTTAAAATCAGATAATCAGCCTAAGAGAAAAGGAAGCTGGCAGGAGTTCTTTAAGCCATCACGTAGGGGCATAGGGACAAACCCTGCTATTTACCTGAAAGCCCTAGAACAGCCTAGCTGGAGGCTAGGGAGAAGAAGTACGGACTTTCAAACCACAGCAGCCAGGGAAAGATCAAGTACAGAGGGAGGTACAAATGAACCAGAGCCCATGCAGGTAGAGTCTGTGGACTCAGTTACATTGTCCCAGGAAGAAGTAATGGACTGCTCGGTTTGTGTCACAGGGAGTTTTGAGTCACTCCCTGAACTGTAACTTATTTAGACAAGCTCTGATATTGTTTTTGTTCATGTTGAGCGAAAGAGAAAAAGCTCACTAATTTTACTTTGCTCCAAAGTTTGGAAAATCCTGTGTTGTTTTTGCAAGAAGCTGTGAAGTATGTAACAGTTCACTTGTTTAACTATGCTTTGGTAAAAACCCTGACAAAGAAGGAGAACACCTTATTTTCTGTTACCTAGCGAACCTCAGTGCTTGAAAGTGGAAATAAAAGCCTTATTTACTCTCCATTCTGGTCTACACAACTTATTCCTATAAGGAGGAGGACTACAAAGACCAAGGTGCACCTGGCCTCCAAAAGTCTCTTACCTCCACAAATAATAAATATGCTCAACCTGCCCTTGCTGCCACTGGCCACCGGGGGGGGGGGGTTGATGACAGTACCTCACATACCTCTCCTACCTCCGCCTTCACAGCTGCCAATTTCTTCAGTTCAGAAAACCAAGCCTTTAACGCCTCTCTGGTCACTTTTTGCACCACCATTTCAGCAGTATCTTCCTCAGAGCTCTTCCCTCCTCTTCGCTCATGATACAGATTTTCTCCGTCCCCTGGAGCTCACGGCCGCCATTTTGTGCTCCGTTCCATCTGCATGATTGCCAACAAATGCAACTCCCTATGGTCTGCCACTTTCTTTCTTGTCGTCATTTGCCACTGGATGCCTTCTGCAAACTCTTGCTTCTCATTGCCTGCACTTCTTACTGCCCTGGGTGGAGGATTTACGGCGAACACCGGGTAAAGCTCCGGAGCTCTCAGCTCAGGCTTCCATCTGCCCCACCTCCTGCACATTTTCCCACTTTCAAAAACTACCCCCATCCATCCCATCAACTTGATGGCATTTGACAACATAAATGCACGGGAGGTAGGCCCCTTTCAATTGAGAGGAAACCCTGGAATGAGAGCTCATAGGAGGAAGATAAAAGTGGGAGAGACTTGGGTATAATCTAAGGAAATATTTCTTTACAGAAAGGCTGGTGGATGCATAGAACAGCCCCCGTTGGAGGTGGTGGAAATGAGGACTGGATATGAATTCAAGAAAGCATGGGAGAAACACAGAAGATCTCTAAAAAGGAGAGGAAGGGATTATTAGGTTAGTATTGCAGATTAAATAAGCCATATGGGGCCCGATATTCAAAAGGCATTTACACGGTTTACAGTCAAGTAAACATGTAAATGCCTTTAATCGGGATATTCAATGGCACTTACATGGTTAGTGCCATTGAATATACCCTTCTAACTCCCCTACATGCCCTGATGCTTTCTGGTTAGCATCGGGGCGTGATGGGGGCGTTCCGGGGCGAGGCGGAGACTGTCACTAACCGGGCAGCAGCGATATTGCATACTGACCGTTTAGCTACTGCAATTTCCAGCATGTGCGGATATTCAATGTCTCGGCTGCATATGACCTCAACATTGAATATCCGGGGTTAAGGGTCGGCGGGCAGGACTATGCACTGTAGGGGCGCATAGCCTGTCCAACTCAATATCGGGCCCATGGTCTTTAGTTTACCATAATTTTCTGTGTTTCTATGCTTATTTCCTATTAATTGTGCAATTGTATTTTGTATCAGCTGAAGACTTTGCCTTTACTTTGGTAATATGAATTAAAGTACATTTCAGTAATCAAAATTTTGTTAAAACTGTAGCCTAGGCCACCAGCTAAATCCTCTGGTTTAAGAAAAGCATGGCTCTCACATATCATTCTAAGCCTCAGAAAAGACAAATTCACTAAAGCAGAAATCTGAGTTCATTGATAAAGTAGTATCAATACTTACTCCAAAATCCTTCACCTCCTGCACCCAAGGAACTTCACCCAGTCCAACTGTACTAAACCTTCTGGCATCACTCTGTACCTATTAATTCAAAGTGCCTCCAACTTAGTTGTATTTAGCTTTAATTGATGTCTTTGTGACTAATTCATCACCATTATCAATAAATTAATTAACCTTTCTAGTTCTTCTCCTCTCTCCTTAAATGATGGGAATAGAATCTAGATATTATCTGAATACATATAATATCTGACCCCTGCCTGTATGAAAATCTCACACAACTCACAAAAATATTGAACAATTCCAGAGGCTAGACACGCAGGAACCCAAGTGCCACCCTTTGTGAGCATTTCTCGTAGGCAAATAGAAATTAGGTGTTCACTGATTGCTTTCTATTTCATCACAGTTCTTGCAAGTTTCTTCTTCATTACAAATACAACACCATTTCTTCTTTGTCTTTCATTTCCAGCATAGCATACCATGTGATCATCAGATTCAAAGTGCCCGATGCCAGTCCATTTCAGTTTGCCGATACCCAACAGATCGAGTTGTAGATGTTCAATTTCATTCTTGATTTACCTCCAGCTTCCCTTGGTTCATGCTTTTTGTATTCCATGTCCCATTATGTAAGACATCTTTGCAGCTTCTGATTTTCATTTCATGTGCAGCTACGTGAGCAATCAGATGTCCACCCACATCATAAATGCTGGTTTTATTCTGAAAAGCCTTCAGCTCATCCCCAGTAGCCCACTGAGTGCCTTCTGACCTGGGGGTCTTATCTTTCAGCACAATATCGTAATTTGTTTTGTTGTGACTCATTGGGTTTTGTAGCAAGATACAGGAGTACAGTAGATTGCCAGACCTTTCTTTAGCACAGCTAATGTTGGTGTTATTACTATTGTCAGAGAAATGTGTTTCTCCACCTCCAACCATTGCCCAGATGGGTGGTTTATCTTAGTCTGGCACCTCAGCTGAACCCTAACCAGTCAGAAACCGTGGCAGGAGGTTCAAATTGACCTTTATTATTCCACGGATAAGGTGCGCCAAACCCAACACAGGCCGTGTTTCGTATACCACTTCTTCAGGGGTTATAGGCTCACTACAAAATATACATACATGTAAAACCAACAGCAAACAGAAAAGGTTGTGTGAACATGAATAAAAGACAAATGATATTAATCCATTAAGATAAAACATTAAAAACATTAAAATAAGCTAATTATAAAATGTGTACAGCTAAAACACTTTAATAATAACAAACAAATAAGTAATAAATAAATATAAAAATAAAATAAAATAAAAAATAATAGATAAATATTAAAAATTAAAAACAAATATTAAAAATTAACCATATAAATATTCATGATGCAATAACTCACTTGATAAAAAACCGTTATATTTAGGGTTTTATGTAATAGTAATAATAATAATAATAAAACAAAATAATACAAATCTTTAAAAAAAGGGGAGAAAAATGTGTTACCTATGTATATATGTTCGTAGATTATCTTTTAAATTATAACCACAAAAACGAAAACCATGAAGGAGAAGGAGAAACCGGAGAAAAGGAGGAGGTGGGCTTAGAAAACATATAAATTGTTAATGCCAATGTTCAAAATAAAAACTGAATACAAATTTGTAAAATTTATTTAAAAAATAAATAATAAAAATAATAATAGTAATATTAATAATAATAATGATAATAATAATAATAATAATACTGAATAATGAATAAGTAAAAAATAATAATAAATAAAACAATAAAACAATAATATAAATATAAATATAAATTAAAAATTAAAAATATAAATTTTGCACATATATATAGAATATTGTACTATAAAAACATAAATTAAATATACGCATTAAAAACATAAAAACAAAATTTATTAATTGTAATAACCCATATCCATAAAAAGATAATAAATATGTGAATAAAACAATAAATAAATAAATGAATAAATCAAGAATATAAAAAATATATATAAAAAAAAAATATATAAAAAAAACCTACCACTGCACCAAGCTAAATTCAAAGAAACCTTTTTGCTGAGCAGAGGCACAGATACCACCGGCCTCTAGTGCACGATGCGAATATGACTGTGTGTAAAATAGACAAATGAACAAATATGTAAGAGAACATGGAAACATTGGCAATGACAATATCAGATGAGAATTATCATTCAAAAAAAAAATATATATATGATAAATACCTTAAAGATCATCATAAAATAGGGAGAGCCCAGTATACAACTAAACTGGATTCTATGCAACTCATTGGGTGCTTTGATACAAAAACGCCGTGTTCTATTATACTTAAAAAGACTATGAATGTGGGGCAAAAAACATGAAAATATCCTAATATAATGATGTTATTAGTTTTCTAGGTCTGAAGTAAAAGGTGTGTTTGTAATTTTGCCAAATTTACTTACTGCACACGTACTGACTGCTATAAGTGAGTAGCCAGTGCTGTAAAGTTTCAAAAAGATTTCAAAAAAACTCAATAAAATCCATGAAAAGAGAAGAGGAGAATACTACATGCACCTTGTGTTCTATTTTACAAGCTACCCTAAAGTAATCTTATTGGCCCCAAAGGATGCTACTGATAAAATATGTGCTATAAATTAACTTCTACTGTGGAACATAGGGACCACAACGGCAACGGGGTACAGTGAAAACATTGCTCTCAAACATCGCTCAAATGCTGAAGCAAAGAAACACCACTAAACCTGCTTTATCCAGTGAAATCATTTGTTCCCATAAACGGATGAAAACATAAATGGAAAAGATATGAATAAAAAACTTATATACCGGAAAATAGGAGCGACAAGTCGCCATCAACTGATAGAATAACTAGAAATATGACACACCGTGTGTTTGCCCTATACACCCGTTGTTGTGGGGAAACTGAAATCATTCAAATAATAATCTTGAATTGCCCCTGTCACTTAGAAAACCGCCGTATTTGATAGATTATTGCACCTAGGAAAAACACTGAACCAGATAACGTGTGCTAATATCGCTGTGGACTGCACTTATCTGCTTCTTTTAAAACGCCGTTTTAGGCGGGAAAAAGCATTCAATCTTGAGACGGTAGCTGTATTGAAAGTGCTGCCAAGACTAACGCTGCTAAAAATAGCACACTAGGCTTGTATACACGTTAGTTTTAGGGGGCAGAATCAAACTTCAACAAGTATAAAACACCCCTATAAAACCCAAAAAACCTTACTGTATGTGAAGGGATATCCAAACCCGAAGTCGACTCGTAACCTTCAAGAAACCAGGCACCTCGCACTAATCACAGCAAAGCAGTCCATTGCTCATGCGTGCTTCTTTTAAAACCGCCATTTTGGCGGGAAAAACTTTAAAATATTGAAACTGGCAACTCTTTATTGTTTAAAAGATTTATACTGCCCAAAGGAATTTTACATTTATAAAAAAATACTTATTTAAAATTGGGGGATGATATGTAGACACGATGTGAACAATGATGTTGGGGACCCTTAAAGGAAAATACGGACCTAGAATAAATAATCAAAGTATAAAACCTATCAAAAAACAAAATAGAAACATATTTAAAAATGAATAAATGAATAATCAATAAATAGTTAATAATTCAAATTTTGAAAGTCATATTAAATACGATATATTAATATTTTTTAAAAACATTTTTAAAAAAATTAATAATCAATAAATAAAGAAAAAAGAAAAAAGGGGGGGAAGAAAAAAGAAATTAAAATGAAACCCAAATTGCAATTGGATGTAGGACAGACCATGAACCACAGCACATAAAAAAACTTTTTATAATATATTTATATATATATATATATATATATATATATATATATATATATATATAAAAAATTAATAATAAAAAAATATATATAAAATAATATATATAAAAAACCTCAAGGGGAAAAAAGGATCCAACTACAAAAACACTGATAAATCTTCATCCATGTTAAGTCCATGTGGAACCATGGAATTTAACAAGAAAATGTATTTTTGTTCTAACCTTGCTGTGGTTTTGACTAGATCTCCCCCTCTCCAATTTAATTGTATTTTTTTTAAAACAAAGAATTTTATGTCAGCCAAAGTATGTCCCATATCTAGCCAATGTTGTACAATGGGTTTATCAGTTAATTTTCTCCGTACACAACTTTTGTGTTCTACTATGCGTGTCCGTATACAACGGTTGGTCCTGCCTACATAAAGTTTACCACAAGGGCACTGTATTACATATATTACATTTGTTGTTGCGCAATTTGAAAAATCATTAATGTAAAATTTCTTTTGAGTATCTGGATGCATAAAAAAACCCCTTACGGGCAAAACATTGAGACATACCGAGCAGTGACCACATAGGTAACCACATAGGTAACACATTTTTCTCCCCTTTTTTTAAAGTTTTGTATTATTTTGTTTTATTATTATTATTATTACTATTACATAAAACCCTAAATATAACGGTTTTTTATCAAGTGAGTTATTGCATCATGAATATTTATATGGTTAATTTTTAATATTTGTTTTTAATTTTTAATATTTATCTATTATTTTTTATTTTATTTTATTTTTATATTTATTTATTACTTATTTGTTTGTTATTATTAAAGTGTTTTAGCTGTACACATTTTATAATTAGCTTATTTTAATGTTTTTAATGTTTTATCTTAATGGATTAATATCATTTGTCTTTTATTCATGTTCACACAACCTTTTCTGTTTGCTGTTGGTTTTACATGTATGTATATTTTGTAGTGAGCCTATAACCCCTGAAGAAGTGGTATACGAAACACGGCCTGTGTTGGGTTTGGCGCACCTTATCCGTGGAATAATAAAGGTCAATTTGAACCTCCTGCCACGGTTTCTGACTGGTTCCTGTTGCCCACGTGGCAGTTGCTGTTTCTTGGTGAACCTCAGCTGAACCCTGCCAGTAGTTAAGCTACCGATAGCTTTGCTCTCAGCATCCCTGATGCACACAAGCCCTCACAGCACTAGCCACAAACCAAGCAAGGGTCAACTGGTTTATCCCTAGTATTTTATAAAGACACATAGGGGTCATGTAAATCACTTTATTTTGGGGTTGACAAATAAAGTTGTATTATCTAAAGATACCTTTGGGGTCCACATATTATTCTGAGAGTTTAGATGGTTTTTCTCCAGTTTAGGCTTTGAGATTCTGCTTTCTCCACACCGCCAGGATCTTTGTTGCACTGGTAAATTATCTGTTGTTTTTTCATTTTATTTTGTAAGAACCAGTGTTTTTTTCTTTTATGTAATGCCTCCCAGGGTGCCCTCACCCCTGTTAATGAGGGCACCTCTCCACACATATACTTTACTATGCTGACCCATATCTGCTTTCAGAAATACCCACCTTTTGAGCAGCTAAAATATAGCCACCTCATTTGCTCTGTGCAGGGCAATTTTCAAATGCCTTCATGTAGCCGGTTAACACTTTGGCTGGCTAGATTGTTACAAAAATTTGCCTTCCATGTGTTTAGAAAAAATAAAAGTACACACATGAAGATTATCACTTGTTTGTGTACCAGAAATGGCAATACCCTGTTAATGATTATCAACTACTGTTGCCACTGAGGAAGCTGCATAAATCCCTGAACATGCGCTCTAATTTAAAACCTACCTTTCTCTTTCACACTGTGAGTAGGCCTCAGTGCAATCCTTGCTAATTCATTCTCTTTGTATGTCTGTTCCCATGGGTCCAGTATCTCCACACACATTTTTCTTTCACATTGGAATTTTTGGTGCCTCTATAGAAACCTCCCATCTAGCATGGAAACCACGTCTCCAGCTAATTAACCCACTGAGACACATTATAATCTTTGCAGTTGACTGCTGAGATTAAATATGAGTAACAACCTAGGTTTCCTGACATCCGTCAGGGCACAGACTGATAAAAGAGGCTCTGAATAAGTCCAGGCGCATGCTTTTACCAAAATAAGTAATGCTTAAAGAAAGCCAGGTCTTCCCTGGAAAGAGCAGAGGACTGGAATGGGGAGGGAGCCCTCCGCTGGGTCAGGCTCAGTTTGATGCTAGAGTTACTCTGGCCTGCATTTTCTTCTCAATGGCCTTGTGTTCCTTGGTTTCTTGCTCAGCCCAGTCCTCAGGTCACATCCAGCCAATCTGGTTTTCAATACTGCCTCCATTGTAGGAAAATCTCGCTCATCCACAGTGAGCATGCATGAGACAGATTTGCATAAAATGTAGGCAGTGCATCCAAGTCCACAGATACCAAGAGTAAACCATCCCTAAGAGTGAGATTTATCACCCTAAAGAAGAGATTGAAGGCCAAAAAAAGCGTGATTTTTCAGGCGGTTCGCCCAGGATATAAATCTAGAACAACTTAGGTGTAGTATTGCTTTGCAAATGATAAAAAAAACAGCATAAATAGGCTTAACCATTAGACAGACTAGGCAGTTGCTCAGGGCAGCAGCTTCTAGGGGATGGTAAAGATCAGTTGCATTTAAAGCACAACAGTAGATTCTGATACCAGACTTACTCAAAGAACCATTATCTCAAACTTGTATTGCAGGGAGGTGGAAAAAGTGAAAGAAGAAGTTTGATATCTTGGAATAACCATAGATCAATAAGTTATCAATGTCCCTGTTTAAGGTACATTACTAAGTTTAAGTTAAAATGTAAACCCCTTTGACTGAAATGATAAAGCGGTATAAATAACCTGTTAAATAGATTAATAGAAACATGATGACAGAAAAAGACCACATGGCCTACCTAGTGTGTCCAGGGGCAGCCCAAGGGGGGTGCGTGGCCATGTGCGGAGACTCGGTGCGGGGCCTCATTTGCATAAATATTTGCATAACATTAACATACACTAACTTTTAGTAAACATGCCTCTTAATGAGTATGGATAAAGAAAGACTAAAAGATTTCTACATTACTATAATCCAGTGCCAACCACTAGGCACATTAGGAACTACTGCAAATACTGCCCATTTAGAACCCATAGCAAACCCACCGTATCATAACAGCACTACCGGGACTCAAAAAGCACCAGATCCTACCTATCAAAAGGCAACACTACAAATATTAAACCAATACATTTCAGAGAATAATAATACATGACCTACTGGGGAAAGAGAACAAGTGGCAATGTCAAATAGAAACTACATAAACAGAATACCTCAGCTCAGTTACACATGCAGAACATAGACGATTACTAAACAAGAACAAGGAATCACAATTTAGAAATAGGAAGACAATAATTAAACTGGGAACCCCAAAAGCCAAACTTGGAATGTACAACAACACTGTAGAACTAAAACTATAAATTAATTTCCTCTTGCACTAAACAAAGTGCAGATGTTAATGATGCACATTTCCCAGAGCTGACATATTTCAGTTAATAAATTAAAAATAAAGAGAGATTTTTCTACCTTTTGTGCATTTTTTTTTCAGTTGCAATTGCTCCAGCCACTTTCTTCTGGTTTCTTCGTGTCCTCTGCTAACTCTCCATCATCTGCTGTCCATTTGTCCTTTCTTTTCTCTTCTAGTTTTTTTCCATTCTCTCTCTACATCTGTTTTAACATACTAATCTTTCTCCTTTTGCTCTTTCCTCCATCTCTTTCTTTATTCCTTTTTCATCCACTCAAATTTTACCCCTCCATCCTCAATCCCCACTTACTCTCCCAAAACCCGGCCAATTGTAGATTTTTCTTCCCTCCCACACAAAATATTTTTCTCCTCTCCATTTCACTCTCCTAGCCCCATCCCATTCTAATACTCCCCGAACATCAGTTCCCTTCTAGTTCCAGGCCCGCCCCGCCCCGCATCCGCTACCTTCTAGTCCCCGCATCAGCCCATTTCCAGTTCTAGCCCCCCATCAGCCCATTTCCAATCCTATCCTAGCCCTGTCTTGAAGGACTAGAAAAAGGGACTGTTACTTCTGGAGAGAGATCTGCAACTGTGAGTATATACTTCTGGTAATTTTCTAAAAGGAATTCTTTGTATTAAAGCTAATTAATCTGTGAACCCACTATTTTTGTTAAATCAGTCAGGGCCTAGTAGCAGCAGTTTAAGTTTAAATTTAAAAAACAGAGGAGACATTTCTGGTTACATTTGAAACCCAGCAGAGAGCTTGTAGTCTAAATTTAATAGTCACGCAGGGCCTAGCATCAGCAAAGTACTTTTAGCTTAAATTTAAAACACAGAAGAGAGCTTTCTGGTTAAATTTAGAACCCAGCAGAGAGCTTGTAGTTTAAATTTCATAAGAAGTTAGAGCCTAACAGCACCTAAGAGCTATAATTTAAATCAAATCAGAATATAGCTTACCTCAGCAGCACAAGACAAGGTACTGTGTAGCAGCCGTCTTTTAAAAAGTGTTATTTCCCCCCTCCCTCCCCACACCCACCCACCCCTGGGATAATTGTAGATTTATAGGTACTTACACATCTTACAAGACAGGAGGTGCTCTCAGGTGAAGCTCATTACCCAAATCAGTCATACACTAATGACCTGAGATTAGTTAAGCTTCAGGTGAACAAGGTATATTACACGTATTAGGTACAGTTTTATTAGTATAAATATCCATAACAACCCTTAGTAAGTAAAGAACTTAGATCTAAACACAAACTTAAAACTAAGATGCAGACAGCAGTCCAGCAGCGGGATGGGGTCTTTCCAGTCTTTTGCATTGAGTGTCACATGTATGATTTTCTTCCAGTTGGTGAGAGGTCTTACGTGTGCACTAGGTGCAAGGAGCTCTTTGCTCTCAGGGAACGAGTCCGTTCTCTAGAGGCTAAAGTAGCAGACTTGGAAAGCATAAGACAGACAGAGAGGTACATAGATGAGATCTACAGGGATATAGTCCTAAAGTCCCACCTCCAGTCTGGCAGCATCCCTGTTGCCATGGAGGAGAGAGGTCACGTGACAGGAGAGCATCACCCTGGTGTGGCAGGAAGTGATCCTGTAACTAGGACCTGTCCTCCAGGTGATGTAAAACCCTCTCGCACCGAGGAAGTTTCTCCAGGGCCATGTGCCCATGAGGGAAGGGTTAGGACAGCCATTATAGTTGGTGATTCGATCAATAGGCATGTAGATAGCTGGGTGGCTGGTGGACGTGAGGATCGCCTGGTAACATGCCTGCCTGGTGCGAAGGTAGCGGACCTCATGCGCCACCTAGATTAGGTCTTAGATAGTGCTGGGGAGGAGTCTGCTGTCTTGGTACATGTCGGTACCAATGACATAGGAAAATGTGGTAGGGAGGTTCTGGAGGCTAAATTTAGGCTTTTAGGTAGGAAGTTGGAATCCAGAACTTCCAGGGTAGCATTCTCCGAAATGCTTCCTGTTCCACGCGCAGGACCCAAAAGGCAGGCAGAGCTCCGGAGTCTCAATGCGTGGATGAGACAATGGTGCAGAGATGAGGGTTTTGGATTTGTTAGGAACTGGGGAACATTCTGGGGAAAGGAGGGGCTCTTCCGAAGGGATGGGCTTCACCTTAACCGGGATGGAACCAGGCTGCTGGCATTAACATTTAAAAAGGAGATAGAGCAGCTTTTAAACTAGATATTAGGGGAAAGCAGACAGTCGCCCAAGAGCGGATGGTTCGGAAGAATGTATCTTTGAAGGATACTACCAAAAGCAGAGAGGTTCCACAAAACAGTAAAGTAGCCCAAATGCCCTCAAGTATGGAGCAGACAGAGCTTAAAGATCCTAAATTACCCATGTCTAACAATAGCCAAATTAATATGAATAAAATACATTCTCTAAAATGCTTGTATGCAAATGCTAGAAGTCTAAAAAATAAGATGGGAGAGTTCGAATATATAGCACTAAATGAAAGGTTAGATATGATTGGAATATCAGAGACATGGTGGAAGGAGGACAACCAGTGGGACACTGTGATACCTAGGTACAAACTATATCGTAATGATAGAGCTGATCAAATTGGTGGAGGGGTTGCTCTCTATGTTAGAGAGGGCATTGAGTCAGAAAGGATTAAAGTTTTGCAGGAAACAAAATCTGTTGTAGAATCTATATGGATTGAAATTCCATGTAAAAGGGGGAAGGCAATGGCAGTGGGGGTGTACTATCGAGCGCCTGGCCAGAATGACCAAATGGATGATGAAATGCTCAAAGAAATCAAGGAAGCTAACAAAAGTTACAGCACAGTAATAATAATGGGTGATTTCAACTACCCCGGTATCGACTGGGTCAGTGTCAGGTCAGGACATGCTAGGGAGATAAAGTTCCTAATGAAATAAATGACTGCTTCTTGGAGCAGCTGGTTCATGAACCGACCAGAGGGGAAGCCATATTAGACCTAATCCTTAGTGGAACACCAGATCTAGTGCAAGAGAGAAGGTTGTTGGGGCCACTTGGCAATAGTGATCATAGCATGATCGCCTTTGATTTAATTAGTGGAGGAGGGATAGTAAGGAAATCCACAGTACTACTTTTTAACTTTTGAAAGGGAGACTATGATAAAATGAGGAAAACAGTTAAGAAAAAACTAAAAGGAGCAGTTGCAAAGGTTAAAGACGTACATCAGGCTTGGCTGTTGTTGAAAAATACTATCTTGGAAGCCCAGACCAGCTGTATTCCACGCTTTAAGAAAAGTGGAAGGAAGTCCAAAAAACTGCCAGTATGGTTTAAAGGTGAGGTCAGAGAGGCTGTTGTTGCCAAAAAGCATCTTTCAGGAAATGGAAAAAAGAGCCAAACGACGAAACCTGGAAACAGCACAAGCACTGGCAAGTCAAATGCAAGGCATTGATAAGGCAGGCAAAGGGAGAATTTGAGAAGAAGCTTGCTGCGGAAGCAAAAACGCGAAGTAAAGACCTTTTCAAGTATATTCGTAGCAAATAACCTGTGAGAGAGTCAGTTGGTCCATTAGATGATAAAGGGGTTAAAGGAGCACTAAGAGGCGACAATGCGATAGCGGAGAGACTGAATGAATTCTTTGCTTCAGTCTTTACTGAGGAAGATGTAGGGATGTTACCCATGACTGAAGTGGTATTTAAAGGTGCGGAAGAATTGAAGGAAATATCGATACATCAGGAAGATTTATTACAACTATTAGATAAACTGAAGAGTAGCAAATCATCTGGGCCGGATGGTATACATCCAAGGGTGTTGAAAGAACTGAAATACGAGATTGCAGACCTGCTATTAGTAATCTGTGAACTATCATTAAAATCATCTCTAATACCTGAAGATTGGAGGATCGCCAATGTAACACCAATTTTTAAAAAGGCTTCCAGGGCTGATCCGGGAAACTACAGACCGGTGAGCCTGACATCAGTACCGGGAAAAATGGTAGAAACCATCATAAAGAATAAAATTACTCAGCATGTAGATAGTCATGACCTAATGGGAGACAGCCAACATGGCTTTAGACAAGGAAGATCTTGTCTTACTAATCTGTTATGTTTTTTGGGATGGAGTGAATAATCAGGTCGACAAAGGTGAGTCGGTTGATATTGTGTATCTGGACTTTCAGAAAGCCTTTGACAAGGTCCCTCATGAGAGACTTTTGGCAAAACTAAAGAGTCATGGGATAGGAGGCAGTGTACTATTGTGGATCAGGAACTGGTTAAAAGATAGAAAGCAGAGGGTAGGGCTAAATGGCCAATTTTCCCAATGGAGAAAGGTGAATAGTGGTGTACCCCAGGGATCTGTGCTGGGTCCGCTGCTTTTTGACATATTCATAAATGGCCTGGAAAGTGGAATAATGAGTGAGGTTATCAAATTTGCAGATGACACAAAACTATTTAAAGTTGTTAAAACCCAAGAGGATTGTGGAAAATTGCAAGAGGATCTTGATAAATTGGAAGACTGGGCATCAAAATGGCAGATGAAATTTAATGTGGACAAGTGGAAGGTTATGCACCTAGGGAAGAACAACCCAAACTATGGTTACACGATGCAAGGTTCCACATTAGGAACCACCACCCAGGAAAAATTTTAGGCATCATTGTGGATAACATGTTAAAACCCTCGGCCCAGTGTGCAGCAGCGGCCAAGAGAGCAAATAGAATGCTAGGTATGATAAGGAAAGGAATGGAAAATAAAACAAAAGATATTATAATTCCTCTATATCGTTCCATGGTGAGACTGCACCTTGAATATTGTGTGCAATTCTGGTCACCGTATCTTAAGCAGGATATAGCAATTTTAGAAAAGGTTCAGAGAAGAGCCACCAAAATGGTAAAGGGGATGGAAGTATACTCCTATGAAGAAAGGCTAAAAAGGTTAGGGCTCTTTAACCTGGAAAAGAGACGGCTGAGAGGAGATATGATAGAAGTCTATAAATTAATGAACGGAGTGGAACGGGTAAACGTAGATCGATTGTTTACCTTATCAGAATATAGAAAGACTAGGGGACATGCAATGAAGCTACAGGGTAAACTATTTAAGACTAATAAAAGAAAATATTTTTTCACTCAACGTGTAATCAAACTCTGGAATTTGTTACCAGAGGATGTAGTAAAGGCTGTTAGTGTAGCTGGGTTTAAAAAAGGTTTGGACAAGTTCCTGGAGGAAAGGTCCATAAACCATTATTAAGAAGGGACCCAGGATATCAATGCTTGAACCAATACAAGCATTGTGGAACCTGTGTCCCTTGGGGAAACTGCTAGGTACTGTAACACAGCAGATCTGTCCCCTGCCTTAGAGAGACAAAAACATGATAAAAACAGGCTGGGTTTTGACAGGCAGACAGATCAAAAACATCCCTGTTGCCATAAGCAACCTAGGCAGGCACGAGATCTGCAGCCGTGCCTAGTTAAGAAACAGCTCTCACTAGAAAGAGAAAGCAACTTTCACGTGAGGGAAGACACACCCCAAAAGCAGTATAAAAAATGCTTAGGGAAAACAGGAAGTAGAGCTGGAGAGCCTGATAGGTCCGGTGGAACAGGAAACTCTAGAGGAAGTTACACGGGAGACTTCAGAGGAGGTTACAGAGGGAGCTGTAACGTGAGGAGCTGCCATGAGGGAAGAAAGCTGACTGACTCTGAGGCAAGCTCTGATTTCTCAGACACGGAGTTTGAACCACCTAAAGTTCCAGCCAGGAAACCACAAAGGAGTTCTACACCAGGAACTAGAAAAGGTTTCACCTGGGAGGTTAGTCAAAAGAAATACCCAGCTTTGATACAAAGAGAAATTCCCCAGCACCAGGCTGAGTGTGGGAGACGTGAGCCAGTGAGAAAGACGTATGTACCTGAGAGGCAGGCTTATGAAAAACAGTCTCCAAACTTTGAGAGAGACTGGGTTATTGAAGATGTTTGTATGGATGAGTCTGACAACGGTATGCTAGAGAAGCCAAGGCACAGATTGATGAAAGGGAAATCCGTTTGCTATAAGGATCAGTGCTGTGAGCTACCAGTGAATGGGAGGAGCAGAGAGCTTAAAGCTGACAAAGGGAAACGTTATTCCAGGAAGTGTGTTTCTCTGCCTTGCCAATATAAAACGAATGGTAGTTACTTGCCTGGTTGTGATGAAGACTGTTTGAGAAACTCTGGAGAAGACACAGAGTTAAAATATACATAGACTTTCTATCCACAGGATAATGATGTAGAGCCAATGATTACAGAAGATAGCTGTTTGAATCTAGGCTTGGAGGACATGGAATACTCTCTAATGATAGCTGATGAGAATCCTTCTTTATTGTGAAACTTTCAAACCAGTGGGTTTATAACTGGGATAGAAGATAAGAAGAGATTATCAGCTGCCTGGGATAACTATTTACTGTGACTGTTATAGTTAAAAGCAAGTTTGCTACCTTTAAGTTTCATCAGTTTTTGTATCCTAAGTTTTCCTCTGTTGCTGTTTTGGAAATCCGAAAACCCCGGGAGGGGAAGTAAAATCCTTTAAACCTTGACCACTTGGACTCACAACTACACTTATTTCCAATATAAAGGTCAGGTGCCCTAATAGCTCGGCTAGCTGCCTACGCCACAGCCCTGCTGGGACTATAGGGGTTACAAGAAAATGGCGTAGTTATTGGATTTTTGGAAAAAAAACTACAGCACAGAATACTACAAAACTTCCTGAGTGGGTACAGCTGATATGAAAAAAAAAAAAAAAAAAAGGAGGAAAAAATCTGTACCGGAGTGTCGCGGATTGGATTTCTACGTCCTGAGCTGACAGAAGGGAACCAAAGACCTTTTCTCAAAGCGGGATCCTGCACCGTGTTCAGGTATAAGTGACTGGGCACGGGTGGAGAGGATTTTAGTGAGAAAAGGGGAAGTTAAAACCTGGTCAAGAAGTAGAGAGGGGACAGAAAAATTGTTCCGCACTTGGTGGGCCTTGTTTTCTTTTCTTGCAGGTACACGTTGGCGCTGCAATGGACCCTCAAGAGATGCGCAGTTGGATGGAGGCCCAATGGCAGGCCCAAGGCGAACTGGCACGGCAAGCACAGGCGCGGACCATGGCTGCAGTAGCGGCACAGCAGCAACCACTCCTCGATTTGATTGCCACTCTGGTGAAGAGGATGCACCCCACAGAGGAGGACAGTGTACCAGTGACTCCTGTGGTAGGACTGCAGAACTATAATGCTTTGACACTAGGACCTTTAGGACACTCTGATGACTTTGATGATTATTCAGAGGCCTTTGAAAGAATAGCCGTGGCAGCAAAGTGGCCGCCAGATCAGTGGGCGGTAAGATTCGCCATGTCTCTAAGGGGAGAGGCTTTAGCAGCATACAAGGCGATGCCCGCTGATCTCGCGTCCCAGTATCCTGAAGTAAAACTAGCAGTCAGGGATAGGCTTGGGTTGACGCATACCCATTATCGCCGTCTTTTTAGGGAGGCTAAGATCCTACCTAAAGAGACGCCGAAGGCCCTGATGCAAAGATTAACAGGCCTAGCATCAAAATGGCTTGCTCCTCAAACAGCCACGATAGAGTCCCTGTTAGACGCTGTAATTTTGGAGCAATATTTTGAGGCTGTGCCGCCAGATGTAAAAGCATTCCTATTATTGCAAAGGTGCAAATCTACTAAAGAAGCAGTGGAGCTAACAAATGGCTATTTTGAAGCGGAATTAGCTGGAGCTTCTCAAGGTCACCTGTTGAAGGTTACAGGCAGAGAAAGAATGTCAGGGACAGGAAGAGCTTATAATCGGGATGTACCCAGAAAGAATGTAATGAAATATGGGATGTTAAAATGTTTTCAGTGTGGGGAAAAAGGGCACGTGCAAAGGGATTGTAAAGAGTATGTTGTCCTGGTATCTGGGGGAGAGAAACACACTGGGGAAGAGTTTGTGGTAGATGTTCTGGTAGAAGGGGTAAAGGCTACCGCGCTCCTGGATACAGGAGCAGACCAGAGCATGGTCTCCCGTGAAATGTGGGAGGCCATTCAGACACATAATCCTTCCGTATTGAATGGCTTAAATGGACATGTGAAAGTAAGGTGTGTTCATGCAGCCTCCTCCTATTACCCGATGTATGAGATGCAGGTGAGTGGGTTAAACGCCGTTGGGATGGTGCTAATGGCCGTTGTCCCCCGACTTCCCTATGGGGTAGTTTTAGGGTGGGACTGGCCCCCATTTAAAGAAGAAATGGGAAGGGGACTGGAAAAGAAGTTAGGCCTAAGCCAGGCGAAGCCTCTAGGTGAAAATAGGGCACTGCCTAAAGCCCCCAAGATAGAAGCTATTGCCCAAAAGATCCCGAAGCCGTTATTTGGAAAACCCCGAACAGACATGGTATCCCCCGCTAAAAAGAAGTTTGTCTTGAGATTCGCAAAAATATCCCCGCAGGCAAAAAGCCCCCAAAGGGCCACTGAAGCCTCAGCTGGGTATGACCTGTATAACAGCGAGGATACAATAATCCCCAAGGGAGGGAAGGCTCTCGTGAGCACTGGTATACAGATTCAAGCCCCCGAGGGGTGCTACGGCCGCATAGCGCCCCGGTCAGGCCTGGCGACCCAACATTTTATTGACGTGGGGGCAGGGGTGATAGACCCTGATTACCGAGGTGAGGTTAAGGTTCTTCTTTTCAATTTCGGAAAGGAAGATTTTGTAGTAAAAAGGGGTGAAAGAATCGCACAACTCATATGTGAGCGCGTGGGGTTCCCTTTATTGGAAGAGGTACCTTCCTTAGATCCCACTAGTCGGGGCTCAGGTGGGTTTGGCTCCACTGGGCTAAAGGATGTAAAAAGCTTAGCAGCTATAGCGGAAGAGAGGAAGGAGGAGGACTTAGGTCCGCAACCCTCGGATTGGAGGGAACAACCGGTGCTGCGAACAGGGGCAGACCTGTCCGAGCACCAACAAGGGGAATTAACCCGGGTACTAAGAAAGTATTCTGATGTCCTCACTGCCGTACCCGGCGAAACGCGTTTAGTGGCGCATGAGGTCATCACTGCCCCAGGGAAAATAATCCGACAGCGCCCATATCGCTTGCCCGAGGCTAAGAAAAACGAAGTTATCGCCCAAGTCAAGGAGATGATAGAAATGGGTGTCATTGAGGAGTCCCATAGCCCGTGGTCTAGCCCCATAGTCCTAGTGCCCAAACCCGACGGTACGCTTCGTTTTTGTATTGACTTTAGACAAATTAATGCAATATCCCAATTTGACGCATATCCCATGCCAAGGATTGATGATTTATTAGATCGTCTAGGGCAGGCTAAGTTCCTTACGACCCTCGATCTAACGAAAGGATACTGGCAAATCCCGTTGACGAGGACTCCAAGCCCAAGACGGCTTTCTCCACCCCAATAGGCTTATACCAGTTCCGGCGTATGCCCTTTGGGCTACATGGTGCGGCTGCTACATGTCAACGTCTTATCGACCAAGTTCTGAGGCCGCACCAAGAATACGCTCTAGCCTACATGGATGACGTAATCATTCATAGTAGCACATGGCAGGAACATTTGTTCCGAATTGAGGAGGTATTACAAGCCATGCGAAAGGCAGGCCTCACCCTAAACCCTAAGAAATGCCTTTTTGGGGCCAGGGAGGCCAAGTATTTAGGGCACGTAGTGGGGGGCGGTATAGTAAAGCCACTAGCTGATAAGCTAGAGAGTGTACGGAATTTCCCACAACCAGTAGATAAGAAGCAGGTTCGTAGCTTCTTAGGGCTGATAGGCTACTATCGGAGGTTTATCCCCAGATTTGCAGAGGAAAGTAGCATTTTCACTGGGATGATAAAAAAGAACGCCCCGAATAAAGTACGGTGGACTCCGGAGGCAGAAGAAGCATTTGTCTCCTTGAAGGAGAAGTTATGTCAGGCCCCTGTATTGAGAGGAGTCGATTTTAAGCTACCTTTCATTGTTCAAACGGACGCCTCTGAGACAGGACTAGGAGCGGTCATGTCTCAGAGATTCGGGGGGGTAGAACACCCGGTTACTTATTTAAGTAGAAAGCTATCCAGTGCAGAACAGAAGTATTCAACCGTGGAGCGGGAATGCTTGGCTATTAAGTGGGCGATAGAGACCTTGAGGTTTTACTTAACCGGCCGAAAGTTTACGTTAGTTACGGACCATGCGCCATTAAAATGGCTTAGCCAAATGCGTAATAATAACACCCGCCTTACAAGGTGGCACTTGGCCTTGCAAGCCTATCATTTTGAGGTGCAACACCGAGCCGGGAAGTTGCATGGCAACGCTGATGCCCTCAGTAGGATTACACGCTGTCGGACGAGGACGTCAGCAGCGTGTAATAACTTAAGGAGGGGGATATGTAACACAGCAGATCTGTCCCCTGCCTTAGAGAGACAAAAACATGATAAAAACAGGCTGGGTTTTGACTGGCAGACAGATCAAAAACATCCCTGTTGCCATAAGCAACCTAGGCAGGCACGAGATCTGCAGCCGTGCCTAGTTAAGAAACAGCTCTCACTAGAAAGAGAAAGCAACTTTCACGTGAGGGAAGACACACCCCAAAAGCAGTATAAAAAATGCTTAGGGAAAACAGGAAGTAGAGCTGGAGAGCCTGATAGGTCTGGTGGAACAGGAAACTCTAGAGGAAGTTACACGGGAGACTTCAGAGGAGGTTACAGAGGGAGCTGTAACGTGAGGAGCTGCCATGAGGGAAGAAAGCTGACTGACTCTGAGGCAAGCTCTGATTTCTCAGACACGGAGTTTGAACCACCTAAAGTTCCAGCCAGGAAACCACAAAGGAGTTCTACACCAGGAACTAGAAAAGGTTTCACCTGGGAGGTTAGTCAAAAGAAATACCCAGCTTTGATACAAAGAGAAATTCCCCAGCACCAGGCTGAGTGTGGGAGACGTGAGCCAGTGAGAAAGATGTATGTACCTGAGAGGCAGGCTTATGAAAAACAGTCTCCAAACTTTGAGAGAGACTGGGTTATTGAAGATGTTTGTATGGATGAGTCTGACAACGGTATGCTAGAGAAGCCAAGGCACAGATTGATGAAAGGGAAATCCGTTTGCTATAAGGATCAGTGCTGTGAGCTACCAGTGAATGGGAGGAGCAGAGAGCTTAAAGCTGACAAAGGGAAACGTTATTCCAGGAAGTGTGTTTCTCTGCCTTGCCAATATAAAACGAATGGTAGTTACTTGCCTGGTTGTGATGAAGACTGTTTGAGAAACTCTGGAGAAGACACAGAGTTAAAATATACACAGACTTTCTATCCACAGGATAATGATGTAGAGCCAATGATTACAGAAGATAGCTGTTTGAATCTAGGCTTGGAGGACATGGAATGCTCTCTAATGATAGCTGATGAGAATCCTTCTTTATTGTGAAACTTTCAAACCAGTATTTATTTATTTATTTATTTATTTAAAGTCTCTTTTATACCGCGCTATTCAGCATCAGTGCGGTTTACAATAAACAACGAACATACACATTTCCAATAGTACTTTGTGTTTACATATGAACAGGAGAATCAACTTGGCTAACAGGGTAACTATATACAATAACAATATATACAATTTACAGGCTGGTCATGTGTTCTTATGGTTTCAGACAGAGGAGATTTGTGAGGTTTCGGTAATTGGTGCTGAGCTTTCATTGGTTTCCGGGTAATGTAGGAGGAAGAGGTAGTGTTTCACAGCCTTCCTGAATTGGAATATGTCTGGGATTGTTCGGATGTTGTGAGGGAGGCTGTTCCAGATCATTGGTGCATAAAGTTTGAATGCCCTGCTGGATGTTGACTTGGTGCATTGAGTCATTGATCTTGGGACTATCAAGGTGTTTTGTGCTACTGACCTTCTGTCCCTATTGTGGGGTGTCTTCTGGACTATCTCTGATAGTGATGTTGACGAGAGACCGTTGGTGGCTTTGAAGGTGAGTAGCAAGGTCTTGAATGTAATCCTACCTTGAATCGGGAGCCAGTGGAGCTGTTTCATAATGGGTGTGACATGGTCTTTCCTGGATGCTCCGTGTAGTACTCTTGCTGCGGTGTTCATTGCCATTTGCAGTGGGTTCAGAGTGGTTTGGGGGAGTCCTTGCAGTATTGCATTCGCATAATCGAAATGCGGAATTATTAGTGCTTGAAAGATGGTCCTGAAATCATCAGGCTGCAGCAGCGATCGTAGGTATCTAAGGGATCTGATTTTACCAGTGGGTTTATAACTGGGATAGAAGATAAGAAGAGATTATCAGCTGCCTGGGATAACTATTTACTGTGACTGTTATAGTTAAAAGCAAGTTTGCTACCTTTAAGTTTCATCAGTTTTTGTATCCTAAGTTTTCCTCTGTTGCTGTTTTGGAAATCCGAAAACCCCGGGAGGGGAAATAAAATCCTTTAAACCTTGACCACTTGGACTCACAACTACACTTATTTCCAATATAAAGGTCAGGTGCCCTAATAGCTCGGCTAGCTGCCTACGCCACAGCCCTGCTGGGACTATAGGGGTTACAGTACGTATGACCTAGATTGGCCACTGTTGGAAACAGAATACTGGGCTTGATGGACCTTGGTCTGACCCAGTATGGCATATCTTATGTTCCCACCATCATCCCATTTCCAGTCCTAGCTCCCCCAGCCATTTCCAGTCCTATCTGAGCCCCTCCATAAGCTCATTTCCAATCCCAGCCCCCCTATCAGCCCATTTCTAGTCCTTTCCTAGCCCAACCATCAGCCCATTTCCAATCCTACCCCCCCCCCCGTCCACAGCCCATTTCCAATCAAAGCCCCCCATGAGCTTGTTTCCAGTCCTAGCCCCTCCATGAGTCCATTTCAATCCAAGCCCCCACCACAGCCCATTTCCAATCCTAGCCCCCCCAACAGCCCATTTATTTATTTATTTTTGGTTTCTTATATACCGCGCTATTCGGTATCAGCGTGGTTTACATAGAACAAAACTTACAGCAAGGCGGCGAGGCGTTCTTTGTTTACAGAGAATGGGTACTAAAACTTGGCTAACAGGGGAACTATATACATATATGTACATATAGGCATCATGTTTAATTCGGATCGGAGATAGGCTGAGTTAAGGTTCCAGTCCTATCCTAGCCCCTCCATCAGCCCATTTCCAGTCACAGACCCCCATCAGCCATTTGCAGTCCTAGCTCCCCCCCCCCCCACTCAGCCCATTTCTAATCCAAGCCTCTATATGAGCCTATTTCCAGTCCTAGCCCTCCATGAGTCTATTTCAATCCAAGCCCCCACCACAGCCCATTTCCAATCCTAGCCCCCCAACAGCCCTTATCCAGTCCTATCCTAGCCCCTCTATCAGCCCATTTCCTGACCTAGCTCCCCCCCACTCAGTCCATTTCCAGTCCTAGCTCCCCTCCCAAAGCCCATTTCCACTCCAAGCCCACCTCCCCATCAGCTATTTCCAGTTCAAGCCTTCCCTCCACAGTCCATTTCCAGTCCTAGCTCCCTCCCCTCACCTCCTATTTCCATTCCAAGCCCCCTCCCTATCAGCTATTTGAAATTCAAGCCCCCTCCTCTCAGCCCATTTCCAGTCCTAGTAACCCCCTCACAGCCCATTTCCAGTCCTAGCAACCCCCATCCCATTTTCAGTCCTAGCAGTGCCCCACAGCCCATTTCCAGTCTTAGTAACCCCCAACCCATTTTCAGTCCTAGCAACCCCCACAGCCCATTTACAGTCCTAGTAACCCCCCAGCCCATTTTCAGTCCTAGCCCCCCCAGCCCATTTACAGTCCCTGCAACCCCCCCCCCCATAGCCCATTTCCAGTCCTAGCAATCCTCCCCCCATAACCCATTTTCAGTCCAAGCCCCCACTCCTCTCCCGAAGAGCCCCGTGGCTAGCTAAGAGGCAGCCAGAGGGAACCCGGCTCACCTCTACAGCTGCCGAAGTGAAGCACGCCTTTTCCCTTCACTTAGGCAGCTGTACTGATGTTTAGAACGCTGCCGCACTGAGGTCAAAGGGGACTTCCTGTTTCCCACGCTCATCGCGGCAGCGTTCTAAACATCAGTTCTAAAGCCGCCCTGCCTGCCGATCTTCAATTCAGGATGTTGTTTGCGTGGTACCCCCCGAAACGCGGGGAGCTGTGCAAACAACATTCTTGCTCAATGGACGGGCCGGCCCTGAGTCTGTCCTTCCATATCATCCACTACAACATTCCCCTTTTTTCCTTTAGAGATCCTCTGTGTTTGTCCAATGCTTTTTTGAATTCAGATACTGTCCTCATCTCTACCACCTCTACTGGGAGACTATTCCACACATCTACCACTCTTTCCGTAAAGAAATATTCCTGCATATTAGTCCTGAGTCTATCCCCTTTCACCCTCATCCTATGTCCCCTCGTAACAGAGTTTGCTTTCCGTTCAAAGAGGCTCTCTTCCTGTGCATTTATGCCACGTAGGTATTTAAACATCTCAATCATATCACCTCTATCCCGCCTTTCCTCTAAGGTGTACATATTAAGATCCTTAAGTCTGTACTCATATGCTTTATAATGAAGACCACTAATCATTTTAGTAGCCATCCTCCGTACAAACTCCAGCCTGTTTATATCCTTTTGAAGGTGTGGTCTCCAGAATTGCACACTATACTCCAAATGTAAGTCGCACCAAAGACTTATACAGAGGCAATATCACCTCCTTTCTTCTGCTGGCCATTCCTCTCCCTATGCTCCCAAGCATCCTTCTAGCTTTTGCCGTCACCTTTTCTACCTGTTTAGCTACTTTAAGATTATCAGACACAAACACGCCTAGGTCCTGTTCTTCTTTAGGGGACAAAAGTACTTCACCCACTATACTATATTGCTTCCTTGGATTGCTGCAGCCCAAATTCATGACCTTGCATTTTTTAACATTAAATCTCAGCTGCCAAATTCACTGCATTGGTTATTTCCTCCTCTTTTTGAATCTTTGCTTTCCTGACTACTTTGCTAGTTTCTTTAAGTTTTTCCAAATATAGATGCCTGTCTTCCTCTCTCCATGATCTCTTGCATTTTATGAAGGCCTCCCTCTTTTGCTTCACTTTTTCAGCTACTTCTTTCGAAAACCATAGCGGTCTCCTTTTCCTTTTACCTTTATCTATCATTTTAACAAAAAGGTTGATTGCCTTTAAAATATCCCCTTTCAGTTTTACCCACTGTTTTTCTACATTCACCAGCTATTCCCATCCCGCTAATGACTCCCTGAGGTATTGGCCCATCTTGGCAAAGTTAGTTTTCCTAAAGTCTAAGACCCTTGCTTTTGAATGGATTTTAACAGCCATAGTCCTAATACTTAACCACACCATCTGGTGATCACTGGATGCAAAATGATCTCCCACTATAACATCATAAACACTTTCACCATTGGTAAGCACCAAATCCGGTATGGCCTTTTCATATGTGGGTTCTGTTATCAGTTGCCTGAATAGTTCTCCCTGTAGAGAGTCCAGGATCTCCTTACTTCTAGATGATACTGCAGCAGGAATGTGCCAATCAACTTCTGGCATATTGAAATCCCCTATCAGTAGCACTTCCTGTTTCCTAGCAATGCTGCATATGTCTTCAATTAACTCTCCGTCCACCTCTTCTTCCTGTGAGGGAGGTCTGAATATCACACCATTGCAAATAGATTTCTCTATCCATCTTTCTAGTTTACCCCACAGTGCTTCCTCTCTCCCTTTTAAGCTTTGTAGTTCCAAAGCTTTAATATAATTTTTTACATAAACTGCCACTCCTCCTCCCCTTCTTCCTATCCTGTCCTTTCTGAATAAAGTATAGCCTGTTACAACCCAATCATGGTTTTCTGTGAATCATGTTTCTGTAACTGCCACTAAAGCCACGTCACCCTCTCCCATTAAAGCTTCAACATCTAGGATCTTATTTCCCATGCTACAGGCATTTATATACACTGCTTTCCATATGTTGTTCCTTTTACCCATTTCCATAAATGTATTTAATGTTTCACTTACCTGGGGGCTTTCTTCACCCATCCTCAATGAATCTAGTTTAAATCTTTTTTCAGTAGATTAGCCAGTCTCCTACTGTAGACATGTCGACCTTTCTTGGACAGATGGACGCAATCTCTGCTCTGCAACCCTTGGAACAGCATCCCATGGTCCAGGAAACAATTCACGCAGTCATACATTCATTTCCAGGATGTGAAGTTCTCTGCCTTGGCCTTTACCCTCAACAGGGATGATTGAAGAGAATACCACCTGCACTCCTATCTGCTTCACCCTCTGTCCCAGAGCCATGAAGTCACTTTTGATATGCTCAGAGGGATATCTGGCAGTATCATTTGTGCCGACATGGATTAGCAACATTAGGTAATAGTCAGTGGGCTTGATGAGTCTCGGCAAACTCTCCGAAACATCTCGGATTTTGCCACCTGGCAGACAGCATACCTCTCTAGACATCAAGTCTGGTCGGCAGATGGACGCCTCAGTACCCCTCAGAAGAGAGCTACCAACCACCACTACCCTTCGCTTCCTTGTGGTCACTGATTCTGCAACTTTGGGGTGCTCGAGCTCTGGCTCTTCCCTTTCCAGGGCTGCTTTCATCTCCTCCACTTCCAGGGCTGCAGAATGGTTCTTCAGTTCAAGGATTGGAAAGGTTGGCTTGGTGATCCTGCAGGCCCTGGTGACTCATGTCCAACCTTCGTTATTCCGTAGGCTCCCATTTTCTCCTCTGCTAGAGAGCTTGGATGTTGCAAGAAGCATCTCATCAATGTACTTCTCACTCTCTTGAATTCTCCTCAGCCTCGCCATCTCCTTTGTGAGTTCCTCAACTTGTTTCCTGAGAGCTTCTGCCTGTAGGCATCCTACACATGGAACTGGTCCTTCAACTGGCATTGGGACCTCTGTCTGGATAGATGAAGAAGCTGCAACGAGGGGAACAGCTTTGGTGATACAATTTTTCCCACTCATTGTTCAGTCGGTGGAGCTTAGGTATCTGTTAAAGCACAGGAGAGAGACCTACCAAAGTATCAGCTGTTTTCCCAGCTGTCCTTTCAGAGAAAAAGCAGTTAAATCTCTTTAACTGTCTTCAAAATGAGCTGTTCCACGTCCCTGTGTGTAGTTAATTGGGGAAGTGCCCTATAAAGCAAGACTGCTCACTAGGGGTGGGTGGGAGTTGGGGGGGGGGGGTAGGGAGGGAACTAACACCTGATGAGGTGTCAGTAGCTTCAAAGAGCTGAGAAAGATACTAAAGCAGAGTTTTAAACCTATCCCACTTAAGAAAATATTTCCCCTTTTAAACTAAAGCACCAAAAAGAATGTAACTTTTTTAAAAAATGTACTAAAACCCTTTTAACAGCTCCCAGGCAGAGAGCTGTAATTTAAAAAAACACAAATTCTTACCTTTGCTTGAAATGTATAGCTTCTGTTAGGAATGCCTCCAAACTTGGTAATGTACATTAAATAGGGACATTGATAACTTGGAATTCTCCAGGACCAAGCAGGAAGTCAGTCCTCACATATGGGTGACGTCGGCGCCGACGGAGCCCCCATGCGGAGCATTTCCCAGCTTTCAAATAAAGCCTTTGGGAATGCAGCATGCATGCGCTGTCCCCTTCCCGCCCAAGGGTGCTCAGTCTTCTTTTTTCCGTGGAGCCCAACGCAAGTGTGTCGTGGTCACCCATGAAAAAGATGGGTTTTTTCGGTGTGGATCCGTGGTTTTTCTCGGTTCGACGCCGGTTTCCCTTTCCCGCCTGGGCCCGGTACACCGGTATCGAGCCTGGACCTCATTTTTCAGTTTTTGTCCTTTGAGACTAGCGTTCGCGCCATTTTTCTATTTTTCACTGGCAGCCCTGTCTTTTGACCTTGCAGGGGCTCTTTCTCCTCCGATGGCTGCCAGCGGGTTTAAAAAGTGTGATAGGTGTAAAAAACTTATGTCTCTTACCGACACACATGACTGCTGCCTTCGCTGCCTTGGGCCCGATCATGACCCGATGATCTGTGGCCCGTGTGGGAAAATGTCCTCGAAGGCGTTGAGGAGCCGTCAGCATCAGAAGAAAAGAATCTTCTCTCACTCCGCGTCCGGTCGGGCCCGGACTTCGTCAGAGGCCTCGACGTCTCGGGACTCCGATCCCGAGCATCGCTGGGGTTCCTCTGAAAGGGGGTCTCCCTCGCGGGAGCATTGCAGGAAGAAGAAACCCGTGAGGGCGGCATTGGTGGATACACTTGGCTCCTCGAGGGCCAGGTCGCATAGCCCCGACCACCGTCCCGGGTCTTCGGAGTCAGAGAGGCCTGCTAAACAATCTCGTGTAGAGACGGAGGTGCCGAGTCAAGTGAGTACTGTAGTCCTCGTGGACTCTACTCCGGGGGAGCCGACGTCAGGCCCCGACGGCTGCTGGGTCTCCTGAGCTCGGACTCAGGTTGAAGGCCTTGGAGAGCAGCTTGGCTGCCTTCATGGAACAGCAGCGGGCACTGATCGCCGGTCTCACCGGTGCATCTGCCCCGACCACCGGGACCTCGACGTCCAAGTCGACCCCGGAAGCTGAGCCGATCCTCAAGTCCATGCGGTCTCGAGTCGATCCTCGGCCAAGGTCTCCCTCGGCCTCCCGTTCGGGACCGAGGTTGTCGACGCCGGTACCCTCGGCATCGGGGCGGAGGGCATCGGTGCCTGCCCATCCGGAGTCACTCGATTCCTCCTCCGAGGGCTCAGGCTCGGAAACGGAGGACGAGGAGTCCCCGGACAAGTTTTGGACCGGTGTGTCCCTTCGGACTCACCGGAGTCTGAACCTTGGAGAAGGTCCCCTCCGGAGGATACCCGGTTCTCGGATTTCATGAGGGACATGGCCAAGGCTTTGGCCTTCCCCGTGGACCCCGAGGAGGAGCCTCGAGCCGAGGAGCTTGAGGCCCTGCAGTATGGCCTTTACTGTACTGGTTCCTCCGATGCTGGAACGGTTGCTCTTCCGCATGTGGGAGGCGCCGGCCTCGACGCTGGTTCTTAGCAAGTGGGTTGATTCCATCTATCGAGTCCGCAAGAGCCCCGGGTTCCAGAAGGCACAGCTATCGCATCATTCCATGGTTGTGGAATCGGCCATGCATCGCCTGAAAAGTCAGAAGATGCACTCCTCGGTGCCTCCCGGCCGGGAGGCCCAGAACCTGGATGCCCTCAGTAGAAAGTGCTTCCAGGGCTCTATGCTTGCTTGCCGGGTCCAGACCTACCAGCTGTACATGGGCATGTACCTTTGGGACCTGGCAAAGGAGATTGCCGGGTTCTCTGCTGGTCTCTCCGAGGAACCTTTGCAGAGGTTCACAGCCTTTTCAACTGGGATCCGAGAATGCTCGAAGTTTATGTCTTGAGCAGCTTATGATGGCTTTGAGGCTTCGGCCCGAGTAGCCGCAGCCGGCATCGGTGCACGCCGTCAGGCCTGGCTACAGTCATCGGACCTCGAGCCATGGGTGCAGGACAAGTTGGTCGATGTCCCCTGCCGAGGTGAAAACCTCTTTGGCAAGCCCATGGCTGAAAAGGCTGCAGAACTCGAGTCCGAGACTCTCACCAGGACAAGGCTGTCCAGGAAGACCTCTGCCCCTTCTCAAAAGAAGAAGGACTCGGGGAAAAAAGTCCTTTTACCCGAGGAAGTCATCTGCCTACAAAACCTATCCTCAGTACCAGGCCTCCACAGCTCCCCAACAGGGTCAGCAGGCCAAGGGGCAGGGACATGGGCCCCGTAGGCAGAAAACCCCCAAGCCACCAGCTCCGGCTCCTGCACAGCAGGGAGCAGGGTTTTGACTCCAGTGGCATAGCCTCTCCTCCTCAGCTGGCCCCTCTCAGCACAGGAGGCCGGCTGACCCTGTATGCCCACAGGTGGTCAGCCGTAACAATGGATACCTGGGTGCTAAGCATAGTCCAGAGAGGCTATCTGCTCCACTTCCACCAGGTACCCCCCTCCTACTTTCCAGGGGAGCCTCCACGACTTCCTCTGCACAGGAACCTACTCCTGCAGGAGTTAGCAAGTCTTCTAAAGGAACAGGCGGTGGAACCGGTGCCCCACCACCTGAGAGGTCAGGGCTTCTACTCCAGGTACTTCCTGGTACCAAAAAGGACAGGAGGCCTCAGGCCCATCCTAGACTTGCGAAATCTAAACAGATTCCTGGAGAGGGAAAAGTTCAAGATGCTTACCCTTGGGATACTGCTGCCCTACCTCCAGCAGGGAGATTGGCTATGCTCCTTAGACCTGAAGGATGCTTATGCTCACATCCTCATTCATCCAGACCACAGACAATACCTCAGATTTGTAGTGGGAGGAAACCACTATTAGTACAGAGTACTGCCTTTTGGCCTTACATCCGCCCCCAGGGTATTCACCAAGTGCCTGGCGGTGGTGGCGGCCTACCTCAGGGTTCAAGGACTCTTTGTCTTTCCATACCTGGACGACTGGCTCATCAGGGGTCAGTCTCCACAGGAGACCAATCAAGCCACCCTCCGTACTATTTCTCTTCTGCAGCATCTGGGGTTTGTCATAAACTTCGCAAAGTCCACTTTGCGTCCCTCACAGAACATGGAGTTCATAGGAGCAAGACTGGACACCCTTCAGGCAAAGGCTTTCTTACCTGTGGACAGGGCCCACAGACTGATGGATTTGGCCAGACAATTCCATAGCAATTCTCTGGTCTCCGCCAGACAATTCCTGAGGCTCTTAGGCCACATGGCATCCACGGTCCATGTAACTCCAAATGCCCGTCTGCACATGAGGCCAGCTCAGTGGGGCCTCAGAACTCAGTGGCTGCAGGCCACAGGAAACCTGAAGGACAAAGTGAGGGTGTCCAAACTACTAGCATCTTCTCTGCAGTGGTGGCTTCATCTTCCGAATCTGGTGCAAGAAGTGCCTTTTCAGGCACCTCCACACTCCCAAGTGCTGACAACCGATGCTTCCCTTCAGGGTTGGGGTGCACATTGTCAGGGAGCATGCACTCAGGGCCTGTGGTTTCCTTGGGAGGCTGCACAGCAGATCAATCTCTTGGAGCTGAGAGCTATCCGCTTAGCCCTGCGGACTTTATCTCATGTCCTCTCTCACCAGTCCGTCTTAGTTCAGACGGACAATCAAGTTGCTATGTTCTATGTCAACAAACAGGGGGGCACAGGGTCCCGCACTCTCTGTCAGGAAGCACAGGTCCTGTGTTCCTGGGCAGTCAATCATGGCATAGTTCTCAAAGCGGTCTATCTCCCTGATCAGGAGAATTGCCTGGCCGACAGCTTGAGCAGGATCCTACAGCCACACGAATGGCAGTTGAATCCTCTGGTGGTTCAGCAAATCTTCCTAAGATGGAGTCTTCCAAACATAGATCTCTTTGCCAGTCCACTGAACCGTCAACTGCCCAGGTTCTGCTCCAGACAACCGCATCCACTAAGAGTAGCAGCGGATGCGTTTCTCATTCCGTGGTCTGCAGGCCTCCTATATGCGTTTCCTCCCACGCCTCTAGTGCCCAAGACACTGTTCAAAGTGATCCGGGACAAGGCCTCGGTGATCCTGGTGGCCCCCAGGTGGCCAAGGCAACCATGGTTCCCACTTCTTTTGCAACTGGCAGTGGACACTCCTCTTCCTCTGGTGATGTAACCAGATCTCCTGACTCAAGAGCAGGGATCTCTCTTACACCCCAACCTCCAGTCCCTCAATATGATGGCCTGGCTGCTGAAAGGGTAGTTCTAGCACCCTTACTGCTGCCTAGGGAAGTGGAGGATGTGGTCTTGGCCTCTAGAAGGCAGTCCACCCGGAAATTTTATGCCTTCAAGTGGCGTAGGTTCTCCACCTGGTGCGCTCAACACAAGGAGGATCCTTTCTCATGCCTGGTGCTGGTGGTGCTGCAATACTTGCTTCACCTGTCCAACCTAGGCCTTAAATCCAACTCTGTTAGGGTCCACCTCAGTGCTCTCTCAGCGCACCACTCACCGGTAGAGGGCCAGTCTCTCTCAAGCCACCCTTTGGTGACTTGCTTCCTCAGAGGCCTGCTTTTGCTTAAGCCTCCAGTTCGTCCACCTGCCCCTGAGTGGGATTTGAATGTGGTCTTGCATCAGCTTACTTGCCCACCATTTGAGCCTATGGCTACTTGCCCTTTGTGCTTTTTCTCCTGGAAAGCATTGTTTTTGGTGGCTCTTACCTCAGCAAGGCGAGTGAGCGAGCTTCAAGCCCTGATGTCAGATGCACCATACACTAGGTTCTATAGGAACAGAGTAGTCTTGCGGACTCACCCTAAGTTCCTTCCAAAGGTTGTCTCCTCCTTCCACCTCAACCAGGAGGTGGTTCTTCCGACTTTCTTTCCCAGGCTGCATGCCATATGGTCTTGCATACCCTGGACTGTAGGAGGGCGTTGTCCTTCTACCTTGACCGTACGCAGGGACACCGAAGGGCTGTGCAGCTTTTCGTGTCTTTTGACCCTAACAAACTGGGGTTGCCTGTCTCCAAGCGTACCTTGTCCATCTGGGTGGAAGACTATCGCCTGAGTGTATAGGGCAGCTGGCCTCTCCTTGCAGGGTCGAGTCACGGCCCACGGTGTCAGGGTGAAGGCTGCATCAGTGGCTCATCTCCGCTCTGTTCCGTTGGCAGACATCTGCAGGGCCGCTACTTGGTCTTCAAGCCAGATTTTTTCAGCCCACTACTGCCTCGAGAGGGAATCCCGCAGGGACAGTGCTTTCGGACAGGCAGTACTCCGTAATCTCTTTGAGGTATAGGCAACTCCTACCCTCCGGCCCTGGTGGTGGGCTACCGTACGGGGACGATATCAGAGAAGATTCTTTTCGCACATGCTGAGGCTCTAGAGGGAGCTCATTTTTCAGCTTGGATCCCCGGTAGCCTTAAGCTGGGGAGTCCCATATGTGAGGACTGACTTCCTGCTTGGTCTTGGAGAAAGAGTAGTTACTCACCTGTAACAGGTGTTCTCCAGGAGCAGCAGGAATCAGTCCTCACAACCCTCCCTCCTCCCCTTGGAGTTGCAGTCATATATTTCATTTTCTTTTTTGCTGTCTTTTAGCTATGTCATCAGACTGAGCAAGATGGCACCCTTGGGCGGGAAGGGGACCGCGCATGCGTGCTGCATTCCCAAAGGCTTTCTTTGAAAGCTGCGGAAATGCTCTGCATGGGGGCTCCGTCGGCGCCGACGTCACCCATATGTGAGGACTGATTCCTGCTGCTCCTGGAGAACACCTGTTACAGGTGAGTAACTACTCTTTTTCTGAGGCAATGGAGGGTTAAGTGGATTGCCGAAGGCCACAAGGATTGCTAGTGGGAATTGAACCGTGGTCTCTTGGTTCCTAAGCCAGTGTTCTAACCATTGAACTACTCCTCTACTAAATAAATAAATAATATTAAACCTTACTTACTCACTCACATGAGCAAGACCACTAGAACATAAGATATGCCATTCTTGGTCGGACTAAGGTCCATCAAGCTCAGTATCCTGTTTCCAACAGTGGCCAATCCAGGCCACAAATACTTGTCAAGTTCCCAAAAAGACACACAGGTTCCACAATGCTCATTCCGGATTTCCCAGTTCCTCTTTAATAATGGTTTATGGACCTTTCCTCCACGAACTTGTCCAAACCTTTTTTAAACCCAGTTAAACAAACAGCTTTTTATTACATCTTCCGTTAACAAATTTCAGAGTTTGATTACACGTTGAGTGAAAAAATATTTTCTCTTACTAATCTTAAGTAGGTTACCCTGTAGCTTCATTGCATTTTCCCTAGTCTTTCTACTTATTGATGGCGTAAATAATCGATCTACATTTATGCTTCCACACCATTCATTAATTTTTAGCCTATCATATCTCCCCTCAGCCGTCTCTTTTCCAAGTTGAAGAGCCCTAACAATTTAAGCCTTTCCTCATCGATCCCCTTTACCATTTTGGTGGCTCTTCTCTGTACCTTTTCTAATTCCGTTATATCCTTTTTAAGATACAGCATCCAGAATTTCATGGAACAATACAGAGGCAATATAATATCATTCCTGATCGTGTCCCCAGTCTAGTCCCGGAACCTCTGGGTTGCCTATCTCATTCAGCAGCTTGGAGACTGAGAAACTCCCACTTTTGTGACCTCACTGGTATAACTCCCCGGTGACCGCCTCCTGCCATCAGTTACCTCAGTCTCCAAGCAGCTGAATGGATAGGAGCCTGGGGGTCCGGGCTCTCCTGAGAAACAATTGAGGAATTTAGGGCAGTGTAGTTTGGTTTTGGGGTTTTACCTTGCTATCAATTGTCTGAGTGCTTTGTTTTTTCTTTTTTTTTGCGAGCTGTGCCTTTAAATTTGGCTTCAGTTCAGTTCCTTATTATACTTCTGTCTCTGCTCTCTTGTTCTCCCCCCCCCCCTCCCTTTTCTTCTGGGCTCTCGATTGCTGCCGGAAAGAAGTGGGACTTGTATCCTCAGTTACCACTGCCCGAGGTGCAGCGGTGCCTGCAGGTGCGAGCAGTGCTCTAACCTTCAGGGGAGTTTTCAGGCAGAGTTTCACCGACGCCGCGCAGAGGCCCTACCTGCCAGTGCATCCGGTGATTCTTCCCGTTGCTCTGCGCTGTCGGCTTGAAAGGACCAGTGCAAAGCCAGTTCGGGTCCAGGGGTGTTGGCTATCCCTGTTGCTGCCTGCCGGAGGGGTTGGTACAGTGGAGCTGTAGACTCGATCTGCAGCCGCCCGAGGTAAGCGTTGTTCTGTTTATTTCAGGAAGCTTTTCCTCTGCGTTTTTGGCGCGCTTTTGCAGGTGCGGCCCTACCGCGTGGCCGTGGTGTGCCGCGCTTCCCCAAGCTACCGCTTCTCTCTGGCGGTTTGGTTTTAGCTGGAGTGCAGCTCCGTGTGTGAGCGGCGCTTGTTATACAAAAAATAGAAAATAAAAATAAAAGCAGAGACGCGATAGCGGAGGTAGTTGCGACTACCGTGCAGACCGGCAGTTTTTTCTTTTTCCCGCTCAGCTGTCGCGTGTCCTTCAGCCTACAGGGGTGTTGCCTTCTGTAGCCTAATGCCTGCCAAGCCTTTGTGTGTGGTATGCGGAGCTCGTAAGAGCTCTAGCTCCGGAACCTGCAAGGCTTGTATAGGGGGGTCTGAGGACCTCGTGCAGGTCCAGGAGCAGTTCGAGGCTATATCGGGGTCAGCAGCTGAGGGCTTGCTCTCTCCAGGGCCCGATTTAGCGACGGGTGAGCCGGTGGCGGGCCCTTCGGGCAGTACAGGCGCTCCTCCATCTCAGGCATCTTTACCGGCGGATCTTTCTGCCATCTTTTCACCACAGTTTGTTGCCTTATTGCAGCAGACAGTCCTGGGGAAAGCGGGGCAGAGCCAGGTTTCTAGAGATGTTAGTGGCTCCCGGAAGCACTCGGCGTCACCGCGGGGTGCGGATTCGCCGGGCAAGGGCAAGAGGGTCCGGAGAGAGGGCGAGTTAGGTGAACAGTCCGGAGCTTCGGTGGATCCTCTGTCGGAGGACGAGGAGAACAGTATGACGTTGGATGAGGAGCTGGAAGAAGGAGAAATTTCAGAGAGGGAAGATCAGTCCAGGGTTGTACGGGTCTTCCGGAGGGATGAGCTTCCAGCCCTCATTGACGAAACGCTTAAGGCCCTCAATATGCCTGTCCCGGGGACTGCTCAGGATGAGACGCTGAAGGATCCCTTGTTGCAGGTATTCAGAAAGACCCAACGGGCTTTCCCAGTCCACAGAGCTTTCCAGGAAATTATTCAGGAGGAATGGAATGTTCCCGAGGCTCCTCTGAAAGGGGCCAGGGTCATGGGACGTTTGTATCCCTTGTTAGATCAGGATAGGGAGGTTTTTAAGTCTCCCAAGGTGGATGCAGCAGTCTCAGCCATCACTAAGAAGACTACTATTCCGGTTGAAGGAAGCGCAACGCTCAAGGATGGTCGGGATAGAAAGCTTGATGTTTTGTTGCGGCAGGTGTTCGATGTCAATGCAGTTTCGCTGCAGGCGGCGATTTGTGGAGCTTGGGTAGCTAGGGCCTGTCTCCGGTGGTCGCAGCAGGTGCAGGAAGGGCAGCCGAGCCCACTGGCGGGAGAGGTGGCCCGGTTGGAGTCAGGAGCGGCCTACCTGGCAGATATTCACTATGATCTGATGAGAGGTTTGTCTAAGAGCATGGCATCTGCGGTCGCGGCGAGGAGGTATTTGTGGCTCCGTAATTGGGCGGCGGATAGCTCCTCGAAGTCCAGGTTGAGTAAGCTTCCCTTTAAGGGACGCCTCCTTTTCGGAGAGGATTTGGAGAAGCTGGTTAAGGACCTTGGTGAGTCCAAGGGCGGAAGATTACCAGAGGACAAGCCTAAGGGGGCCCGGGGTGCTCCGGGAGGTCGCAGTCAGCTTCGCGAGTTTCGCAGGTTTCGCTCTCAAAAGTTCGCATTGGGCCAGAGGGGACGTTTTCCCAACCGGAACCAGGGCTTTCGTGGCTTTCGGGGGGCAGGAAGAGGTTTTGGTCCCTCTTCCTCCTCATCGAATAATTTCAAAAAGCCGTAATGAGATGAGGGGGACCCAGGCCCCTCTAGTGCCAGTAGGGGGGCGTCTGCAGAAGTTTTACCCTGCCTGGGTCCAAATCACGTCAGATCAGTGGGTGCTGGAGCTTATCCGGGAAGGCTATGCCCTGGAGTTCTTGCGTCCAGTTCGAGACGCCTTTGTGCAGTCCCCCGGCAGGTCCCTCGCAAAGCGCAGGGCCTTCCGGGAGACGGTCCAAAGGTTGCTGGATCTCCGGCCATCGTTCCGGTGCCCTCAGACCAGTCCGGCTGCGGTCGCTACTCGATCTACTTCGTAGTCCCGAAAAAAGATGGCGGGGTTCGCCCGATCTTTGACCTCAAGGGGGTGAACCGTTGTCTGCGGGTGTCGCATTTTCACATGGAGACCCTGCGCTCCGTAATCGCGGCGGTGCAACGGGGAGAGTTTCTCATGTTGCTAGACCTCTCGGAGGCGTATCTGCATATCCCTATCAGGCCGGATCATTGCAAATTTCTCAGGTTCGTGGTGCCGTTCGGTCATTATCAGTTTCAGGCGTTGCCTTTCGGTCTCACCAAGGCTCCGAGGGTTTTCACCAAGGTCATGGTAGTGGTAGCGGCTGCGCTGCGCAAGGAGGGCATCCTCGTTCATCCTTACCTGGACGATTGGCTCATCCAGGCAAAATCTCAGGCCGAGAGCGTGAGGGTTACGGCCAGGGTGGTAGCGTTTTTGGAGAGTCTGGGCTGGATAGTCAATGGGGCAAAAAGTCACCTGCAGCCGTCTCAGAGCCTGGAGTATCTGGGAGCGCATTTCGACACCCAGGTCGGCAGAGTGTTTCTCTCGGCGCAGCGGGCTCAGGCCCTACGCAATCTAGTGCGCCGGTTTCTGCAGTTCAAGGCTCCCTCGGCTTGGCATTACCTACAAGTGTTGGGCACCATGGCGGCGGCAATAGAGACGGTGCCGTGGGCCCGGGCTCACATGCGGCCACTACAGAGAACGTTGCTCCGAAAGTGGTCGCATCAGTTGGACCCGCTGTCGCGGAGATTGGTCTGTCCGGAGGAAGTCCGTCGCGACCTGCTCTGGTGGTTGCTGCCCGAGTCCCTGGAGCGGGGGAAGTCCTTAACGGCTCCGGACTGGGTGGCAGTGATGACGGACGCCAGTCTGGTGGGCTGGGGAGCTCACTGCGATGGCTGGTTTGTCCAAGGAAGTTGGAGCCTGCAGGAGAGCCAGTGGACGATCAACAGGCTGGAATTGAGAGCGGTCGCCCTGGCCTTGCAGGGGTTTCAATCCCGGCTCGCAGGAAAGGCCGTAAGGGTGTTGTCCGACAACGCGACGGCGGTGGCGTATGTAAACAAGCAAGGGGGCACCAGCAGCTCGTCGCTAGAGGTCGAAGCCGCAGCCCTGTGTGCCTGGGCAGAAGCGAATCTCGTGGACTTGTCGGCGGCCCATGTAGCCGGGGTGGACAATGTGGAGGCCGATTATCTCAGCAGGGTGCGGGTGGATCTGGGGGAGTGGGTCCTGCACCCCGAAGTCTTCGACATGATTGTTCGCCGATGGGGGGTTCTGGTGCTGGACCTCATGGCAACTTTTCAGTCCGCAAAGGTCCCTCGATTCTTCAGCAGGTGCAGGGAGCGCATGTCAGAAGGGCTGGACGCCCTCCTGCAGGCATGGTCGGAGGGGCAGCTACTGTATGTCTTTCCGCCATGGGTCCTCGTCGGCAGGGTCCTGCAAAGGATAGCAAGATTTAACAGGCACGTCATTCTGATAGCGCCGGATTGGCCACGGCGACCATGGTACGGGGATCTGGTGAGGCTGCTAGTGGAGAAGCCCTGGCGTCTGCCTTGCAGAATGTCCCAGGGTCTGCTGCTCATGCCTCACGTGGCTCGGTTCTCGCTTACGGCCTGGCTATTGAAAGGGCTAGGTTGAGGACCTGAGGCTACTCGCTGGCGGTCATTTCTAACTTATTAAAGTCTAGGAAACGCTCGACGTCCCTGGCGTATGTTCGGGTTTGGAGAGATTTTGAGGCGTGGTGTGCTGTTCACCATTGTGAAGCCCTGAGGGCCTCGGTTCCCCGGATACTGGAGTTCCTGCAGGACGGTTTTGACAAGGGACTGGCGGCGGCTTCGCTGCGGGTTCAGGTGGCGGCGCTAGGGGGGCAGCCTGGCTGGTCAATCGCTGGGAGCCCAGCGGGATGTGAAGCGTTTTTTACGAGCGGTGGCTCTTGCTCAACCTCCTGCCAGGCCGGTTTTTCCCCAGTGGCGCCTTCCTTTTGTGTTGGCCGCTTTAGAGTGCGCGCCCTTTGAGCCCTTAGCACAGGCGTCCCTTAAGGATCTTACGTTGAAGACGGTTTTCCTGGTGGCGGTCTGCTCGGCGCCGGGTATCTGAGCTTCAGGCGCTTTCCTGCAGGGAACCTTACCTTTCCTTTTTTGAGACCAAGGTGGTTTTGAGGCCGGTCCCGGCTTTCCTCCCGAAGGTGGTCTCTGCATTCCACATGAACCAAGAGATTGTTTTGCTGGTGTTTGCCGCGGAGGCTCCGGGACCTTCCTCGAGGAAGCTACATCTCCTCGATGTTCGTCGTGCTTTGAAGAAATATCTGCGCAGAACGGCGGACTTTCGGAGGTCCGACCGACTGTTTGTGGTGTTCGCGGGGCCGAATAGGGGGGAGGCGGCGTCAAAGTCCTCCATTGCTCGGTGGATCAAGGAAACTATCGTGACGGCGTATATATTGAAGGGAAAGATCGTACCAGAAGGCCTACGGGCTCATTCCACTAGGGCTCAAGCTACGTCTTGGGTGGAACGTCGTTTGGTGTCTCCGGTAGAGATTTGTAAAGCAGCGACGTGGTCTTCCTTGAGTTCCTTTGTTCGCTACTACCGTCTCGATGTGCAGATGCGGGAGGAGGCCTCGTTTGGGAGAGCGGTTCTTCAGGCGGGTTTGTCGGGTCCCTCCCATGCTTGAGTTTCTATACTGCTCTGGTACTTACCCAAAGGTTCCGGGACTAGACTGGGGACACGATCAGGAAGGTGAAATTAGATTTACCTGCTAATTGTTGTTCCTGGAGTGGAACCAGTCTAGTCCCGTGTCCCTCCCAGTGTGTGCTGGCAAACCAAAGTCTGACGTATGTCGGTGAATTACAGGTAAGAGAAGTGTTTCGTTTTTCCGGCAAGCGATAGGTGTCAGCGATGCGAAAACAACAAAAAAAAAAAAACAAGAAAAAAGAAAAAGAAACAAACTGAATTCTGTCGGGTAATGAGGGGACAGTTTTTTCTGAGCATTATTGTGGGACGTGTAGTCTTTCTCAGGCTACGGGGGGGATTGTTCTTTCTTTCCTTCCTGTTTTCCTCTCTTCTCGATAGGGATTTGAACTGTTGCACAGTTGCCCGTGCCAGTGGGCTGGAGAGATTGTTTTCTCCTTTCCTACGGGATGGTTTTTTCTCTAGTTAGTTAACGTGTACATTTTAATACTTACTTGTTTCTCTGGTGAGTCTGCTTTGTCAATAGGTTACTGATGGCAGGAGGCGGTCACCGGGGAGTTATACCAGTGAGGTCACAAAAGTGGGAGTTTCTCAGTCTCCAAGCTGCTGAATGAGATAGGCAACCCAGAGGTTCCGGGACTAGACTGGTTCCACTCCAGGAACAACAATTAGCAGGTAAGTCTAATTTCACCTTTGTTTTATTCTCCATTCCTTTCCTTATGATTCCTAGCATTCTATTTGCTTTCTTGGCCGCTGCTGCACACTGGATGGAGGGTTTCAACGTGTTATCCTCGATGATGCCTAAATCTTTTTTCTGGGTGGTAGTTCCTAATGTGGAACCTTGCATCATGTAACCATAGTTTGGGTTGTTCTTTCCTAGGTGCATAACTTTGCACTTGTCCACATTAAATTTAATCTGCCATTTGAATATCCAGTCTTTCAATTTATCAAGATCCTCTTGCAATTTTTCACAATCCTCTTGTGCATTAGCAACTTTGAATAATTTTGTGTCATCAGAAAATTCGATCACCTCACTCATTATTCCCATTTCCATGTCATTTATGAATATATTAAAAAAAAGCAGTAGACCCAGCAGAGATCCCTGGGATACTCCACTATTCACCATTTCCTTTGAGAAAACTGGTCATTTCGCCCTACCCTTTGCTTTCTATCTTTTAACCAGTTCCTGATCTATAGTAGTAAACTGTCTCCTATCCCTTGACCAAGAGTCTGTCATGAGGGACCATGTCAAAGGCTTTCTCAAAATCCAGATACACTGTATTGCTGGCTTACCGATGTCTACCTGTTTAGTCACACCTTCAAAATATGACATATTAGTAAGACAAGACCTTCCTTGGCTGAATCCATGTTGGCTTTCTCCCATTAAGCCATGATTATCTACATGTTCATTAATTTTGTTTTTTATAATGGTTTCTACCATTTTGCCCTTTATTGATGTCAGGCCCACTGTTCTAATTTGCCAATTAAAATTTGGCGTTACATTGGCCATTCACCAATCTTCAGGTACTATAAATAATTTTAATGATAGTTTACAGATTACTAATAAAAGATCTGCAATCTCATATTTTATTTATTTATTTATTTATTTATTTATTTATTTATTTAACATCTCTTATATACCGCACTATTTATAATCAGCGCGGTTTACAAAGAACAATAAAACATCAGATAATATACATATTATCTGTTTTTTACATGGAACAGGAACAAAAACTTGGGTAACTGGGGTAACTATTTACAATGAGTAATAGTCATTGAACTATAAACATATGGACGGAGTAGTACATGAAAAGATCTTTGTATTATGAGCGGGGTATGAAGTGTTAATGGGTTAGCAGGGGTTGCGTGTTTAGAATGGGATTGGTGCTATTTGAGTGAGCTTGTGTTACTGTGTTCTCTGGGAAGTATTTGATGAACAGGTGGTGCTTCAAGGCCTTTTTAAACTGGGAGAGATCAGCGATGATCCTAATGTGTGGTGGGAGTGTGTTCCATGTTTTTGGAGCGCATAAACTGAAGGATCTGTTTACAGTTGCGGAGATATATCTTAAGGACTCTTTTGGAACTTTTAGCATGTTTAGTTCCGTGGTTCTTCGAAGCCTATTGGAAGGGATTGGTTGGATCAAATCTGATAGTGAAGAGGGAGCAAGTCCTTTTTGAGCTTTGAAGGCTAGTAGCAGGGTCTTGAAGGTGATTCTCGCTTGGATAGGGAGCCAGTGTAATTGTTTCAGGAGAGGTGTTACATGTTCTCTTTTAGGTACCCCGAAAAGCACTCTTGCTGCGCTGTTTAATGCTAGTTGAAGCGGGTTAAGGGTGGATTGGGGGAGCCCCTGTAGTATACAGTTTGCGAAGTCAAAGTGTGGGATAATTAGGGCCTGGTAGACTGTACGGAAGTCATCTGGATCAATCAGTCGGCGGAGGTGTCTGAGGGAGCGGATCTTGAAATAAACTGACCTTACAGTATTGGCTATGTGGGACTTCATATCTAGATTTTGATCCAGGGTCACTCCAAGGTATCGGATGTGGGATTTTACTTGCAGCTTGGCATCTTGAACTTCAAGGAATGTGGGTGGTGTGAATTTAGAGTTCCTTGAGATAAAAAGGACCTCTGTTTTTTTGTTCTGGATTCTGAGGTTTTGGGTCAGTAGCCAATTTGAGATGGCGTTAAAACAGTTGGTTATGGGGGTAAGGTTCATCTTATCTATGTAGAACGGAATATATAGTAACACGTCATCAGCATAAATCATATAGTTGACACTGAAGGACCTGATAATGTTGCATAAGGGTTGCATGTAGATGTTGAATAAAAGTGATGACAAAGAGGAACCTTGCGGGACTCCTTGACCTTGGTGAAACGGATCTGATGTTTCCCCATTTGAGCGAACCTGTTGCCATCTCTCAGAGAGGTATGAGATGCACCAATCGAGAGCCTTTCCACAAATGCCCTTCTCTCTTAGGCGGATAATGAGAAGCTCATGACAAACCGAGTCAAAAGCAGCCGCAATATCTAAAAAGATGAGAACAAAGCCCTGTTTGATGTTATCGATGCCAAGGTTTAGGCTGTTGAGAAGTGAGGTGAGGAGGGTTTCGACCCCGTGGGATTCCCTGAATCCATGTTGACAAGTATCCAAAGGCGCTTCAGTGTCGATATGGTCTTGCAGTTGTCTGTAGGCTATTTTTTCGATTATTTTGGCAAGAGTGGGTATGCTGGAAATGGGTCGGTAAGAGTCCGTTTTTTGTGGATCCAACTTGAGGTTTTTTAGAAGAGGTCTGATAGAAGTCTGTTTGAGGGCAGAAGGGAATGAGCCGGTGTCGAAAGATAGGCTTATGATCCTGGATATTATTGGAGCAAGCTCTTTGCGAAGGTCCTTTATCCAAAAGGCTGGACACGGATCAGTGTGTGCTGTGGATAAGTTAAGAGATGAGATTATATCTTCAATTAGCTTCAGCGAAGGGGTGGAGAATGAGGCTAAGGGAGCTGGGAGCCCATGAATATTCGGGATAGGGGGTATTGTAATTTTATTTGTACAGCACATCTTAGATTGTATGTAGAGGGCATATTCTTGTGGGTTGATTTCGCACTGGTGTTCTTGTGAAGTTTCCTTGGCTAATTTCTTGACAAGGGTAAATAGATCGTGGGGTTTGTTTATAGCACGTTTCAGGGTGTCTGTATGATATAGTCTCATTTTTTCTGAAATGGCTTTACGGTGAGCGTCAAGATGTTGCATGTATGCGGTTTGATTGGTATTGGTGCGTGACCTCCTCCATTTCTTCTCGAGTTTTCGCAAAAGTTTTAGGGAGTCTTTTAGGTCTGAGGTAAACCAAGGTGCAGTAGCTCTTCTTCTTGAGGGCTTGTTTCTGGGTGGACGAGATGATAGGCGGTTGAGTCTGTTGTTCCAAGAAGTGATGATCTCTTCCAGGTTTAGGGTAGAGTCTTTAAAGAGTGCGTCAGTTTCCTCGAGGATCTGTTCCCTGTTAAAAGGTTGGAAGCTTCTGGATGTGGTATTTGCATATTTGTTTAGGTTCTTGTCAACAGGATATTGCTTCTTTTGAATGGGAATCAGGAACATAATGAGATTATGATCTGACCATGGGACATCTGTTATTGCTAGTATAATATTTTGAAGTTGCTTGAGGGCGGATAGTGGGGCAAATATGAGATCAAGGATGTTACCTTTGGAATGTGTGGGTTGTTGAACAACTTGCTTGTAGCCTAGGGTTTCCAGAGCGTCTATGAAGGCGTCGGAATGGTTGTCTTGTAGCGACGGGAGGTTAATGTCTCCTAAGATCCAGTTGGGTCTGTTTGGATTCTGTGCGTTGGAGGCAAGGTTTATAATAGTTGACAGATCATCTGGGGATGATGATGGTGCTCTGTAGACTAAGTTTATAGAGTAGAGGTTGTTAGAGATAGAGACAGTTTCGAGGTGGTTGTTGCTTTGAACACCCTCGGATGCATACCATCTGGTCCAGGTGATTTGCTACTCTTCAGTTTATCAAATAGTTATAATACATCTTCCCGATTTATAGATATTTCTTTCTATTCTTCTGAGCATCATATTTAAATACCATTTCAGTCATGGGTAACTTCCCTGTGTCTTCCTCAGTAAAGATTGAAGCAAAGAATTCATTCAGTCTCTCTGCTATGTCCTTGTCCCCTCTTAGTGCCCCTTTACCCTTCTATCATCTAATGGTCCAACTGACTCTCACAGATTTTTTTTACTGCAGATATACTTGCAAATGTTTTTATCATGTATTTTTGCTTCCGCGGAATGCTTTTTTTTCAAATTTTCTCTTTGCCTACCTTATCATTGCTTTGCATCTAACTTGTCAATGTTTAGGTTGTCTCCAGTTTTCATCATTTGGCTCCCTTTTCCATTTTCTGAAAGATGCTTTTTTGGCTACAACAGCCTCTCTGACCTCACCTTTTAACCATTCTGGCAGTTTCTTGATCCTCCTTCCATTTTTCTTAAAATGTGGAATACAGCTGGCTGGCATTCCAAGATAGTATTTTTAACCAACACCCAAGCTTAATGTAAATCTTTAACCTTTGCAGCTGCTCCTTTTAGTTTTTTCTTAACTATTTTCCTCATTTTATCATAGTCTCTCTTTTGAAAGTTAAAAGGTAGTACTGTGAATTTCCTTGTTGACCTTTCTCCATTTATTAAACGAAACATGATCATGCTATGTTCTCCAGGAACAAGCAGGAAGTCAGTCCTCATTTATGGGTGACGGCACCGATGGAGCCCGTGTGGAGCAATTCCACAGCTTTCAAAGAAAGCCTTTGGGATTGCTACCACGCATGCGTGGTCCTCTTCCCGCCCAAGGGTGCCATCTTCCTCAGTCTCCCTTTTTTCCTCAGAGCTCTTCGGACGCACATCCTCATCTCTCGGAAAAAGTTTCATTTTTTCACCTTAACAGGCTTCTCTATTTTCCGGTAGCACCGGTCCTCTACCCGTCCTTCCCCTGCTCTATTTTTAGAGCTATCAGGGATATTCCTTTTTCTTCATTTTTTCATTACGGGCTTGACGCCCTTTGTTCTTCTCTAACTGCTGGCCGAGTGGGTCTTTGACCTCACAGGGGCTATTTTTGCCCCCATGGCCACCGGATTCAAAAAGTGCAATAGATGCTCTAAGAACATATTGCTTACAGACACTCATGACTGTTGTCTGCGGTGCCTCGGAGCCGACCATAATCCAGCGCTCTGTTTGCTCAGCAAGAAAATGTCCTTTAAGGCCCTGCTCAGCTGCAAGCAGAAGTCCGAAGACATTTTCCGAAAGGCTGCCTCGGATGTCCCCGGTGGTGCCCTCGGTCGTCGTCTCTTCTCTGGTGGGTTCCCCCCTAAGGCCCCGTGTTCTCGGCGGCACTCCGACCAGGGGTCCTCTGAGGTGGAGCGGCACAGAAAGAAGAAGGCCTCGAAGTCACTGTCCAGGGCTGCCGACAAGTGCGAACACTCTTGCGCCCGGTCACTTAGCCCCCCTTCAGCGTTCCCGAGAGTGGGACAAGGAGCGGCCCTGCAAGGTAACCCACATGGAAGCCCCCTCTCCTCTTCAACACCTGATCCGGTGACCCCGGTATCGGCATCGCAGGGACCCACGCCCGCGTGGGAGTCCCGCATGCTGGTGCTGGAACGCAGCATTTCTGCTTTTATTGCTTCCCAGCAGGCCCTCACAGCCAGCTTTGCTGACTCGCGCCCAGAGACCGCGGGTCCCTAGCATTGGACACCAAAATCCATCCAGGAAACCTCCGAGAGCCATGGGCTTCGTGAGGGTCCTTGACATCGGTCTTGCTTGCCCTTCCGTTCCTCAGAGGCGAGATTGTCCATGGCCTCCAGCACCAGCCCACTGGCCATTGGACAGGGTGATCTGCCTGGCTCGGACTCCTCGACTGATTTCTCGGACTGGGAGTCCGATGGGGACACCTCCCCGGAAACCTGTACACACTGGGATCTTCCATCGGACCCCTCACCGCCCGCCTTCCAGCGGCGCTCAGCACCCGAAGACACCTCCCTGGTGTTCATTTTCAACATGGCATGGGCCCTTAACCTGGTCTTCCAGGCTGAAGAGGACCCTCGTGCTGAAGAACTCGACATTCCGCAGTACGAGTCCCTGGCCAGGGAATCCTTCACTGTGCCTGTACCGCCTATTCTATCTTGTCTGCTGCTCCGCATGTGCGAGGCCCCAGCCTCGGTCCCCATCGTGAGCAAGCGCCTTGACACGATTTATAAGGTGCAGCATGGGCCAGACTTCTGAAAGACCCAGCTCCCACACACCTCGATGGTAGTGGAATTGGCCATGAGGAAGCAAAAGAGCCCAAAATCGCACTCATCTGGACCACCCAGCCGAGAATCGAGAGTCCTTGATGCCCTGGGCTGCAAGGCCTACCAAGGTTCCATTCTCTCTTGTCGCATCCAGGCATATCAACTGTACATTGGTATGTTCCTGCGCGACTTGGCTAAGGAACTCAGGGGTTTCTCCACGGGCCTCGAGGGAGAGCCCCTCGACAGATTCCGTGCCCTACTAAAGTCTGTCGCCGCCTGCTCCAGGTACCTCTCTTGAGCCTCCTATGATGGCTTTGAGACATCGGCTCGGATGGCGGCCATGGGCATTGGGGGCCCACCACCAGGCATGGCTCCAATCCTTGGATTTGGAGCAATGTGTGCAGGAGAAGCTCCTGGACGTGCCCTGTCTCGGCAAGCAGCTCTTTGGCAAGCCGATGGGGGAGAAGACTGCAGAAAATGAGAAGGAGTTCATCACCAGGACCCGTCTCTCCCCCAAAACATCTACCCTGCCTCGGAAGAAGCAGTCAACCAAGAAGCCCTTCTTCCCTAGAAAGGGTCTCCAGTATCGAGGCTATCTGCCATATCTGGCTACCACCATGCCGACCACTCCGGCACAGGGAAAATCTGGTCAGAGGCATCGTAAGCCAAAGGGACCGAAGGCCCAAATGCCGGCTCCCCCGCAACCCACTCAGGGGTTTTGATGCCATCGGCATAGCCCCTCACCTTCCAGTAATGCTGCAGACAGTGGGGGGATGCCTGTCCCGCTTCACCCCATTGTGGGCTTCCATCACCTCGGACGCTTAGGTCCTCCAAGTCGTCTGGGACGGCTATCATCTTCACTTCGACAGGCTTCCACCTCCTTTCTTCCCAGCGGAGCCTCCTCGACTCCCTGCACACCAGCTTCGGCTGCAGCGGGAATTGCACTCTCTCCTCGCCCAACGGGCAGTCAAGAAGGTCCCTCCCCACCTGCAAGGTCGGGGCTTCTATTCCCAGTACTTCCTTGTCCCGAAAAAGATGGGGGGTCTGCGGCCCACCCTCGACCTTCGCAGGCTAAACAAGTTCCTAGTGTGGGAGAAATTCAAGTTGTTATCTCTTGGTGTGCTGCTGCCCTTCTCCGGCAGGGTGACTGGCTATGCTCCTTGGATCTAAAGGACACTTACGCCCACATCTTTATCCACCCCCTACACAGGCAGTATCTGCGTTTCAGAGTGCAGGGAGAGCACTTCCAGTACAGGGTGCTCCCCTTCAGCCTTGCATCCACCCCATGGGTCTTCACAAAGTGCCTCGTTGTGGTTGCTGTTTACCTTTGGCACCAGAATGTGCTGGTGTTTCCCTACCTCGACGACTGGCTCATCATGGGCTCCTCGGCCAAGGAGACTCGGCGAGCGATGTTGCACACTGTCCTCCTCTTCGAAAACTTGGGGTTCTTGGTCAACTACCCGAAGTCTCACCTTGAGCCAGTGCAGGCTCTTGAGTTCATCGGGGCACACCTCGATTCTCAGCAGGCATTCGCTGCCTTGCTGGTGGATCGCTCCACCCGCCTCCGAGCTCTGGTGGCTCGCATCCAAAGCACTCACTAGGTCACTGCTCGGGCCATGCTACATCTCCTGGGCCACATGGCCTCGACCGTACATGTGATTCCTCACACCCGCCTGCACATGCAGACGGCTCAGTGGTGTCTCAGTGCCCAATGGAGACAGTCCCTTCTACTACACCTCAGGGACTCCATTAGTGTTCTTCCTGACCTCTGCTTGTCCCTGATCTGGTGGCAAAACCCCTGCAACCTCCTGCAGGGATTGCCCTTTCAGGCCCCGCTGCACGATGCAGTGCTGACAACAGACGCTTCCCTGTTAGGGTGGGGAGTCCATTGCAGACCACTCTGCACGCAGGAGCAATGGTCACCCGAGGAGTCCCAGCAGCAGATAAACCTGGATGAACTCCGGGCCATTCAGTGGGCCCTGAGGGCTTTCGAGGAACACCTCAGCGGGAGGTCTGTTCTAGTGCAGACCGACAACCGTGTAGCGATGTTCTACATCAACAAGGAGGGAGGCACGGGATCGCACTCCCTCTGTTGGGAAGCGGTCCTCATCTGTTCTTTCGCTCAGGGTGACGTACCTCCCAGGTCAGGAGAATGGCCTGGCGGACAAACTCAGAAGAATCCTTCGCCCCCACGAATGGCGGCTGGATCCCAGAGTAGCAGATTGGCTGTTTCTCTGCTAAGGGACTACAGTGATAAACTTCTTCTCCAGTCCCCAGAACACACAGCTCCCCCGCTTTTGCGGGCCGGTGCTGCACCCGTGCAGGGAGGTCCCTGATGCATTTCTCCTGGACTGGTCCTCCAGTCTTCTCTATGCATTCCTTCCTTTCCCCCTCATTGCAAGGACTCTGTTCAAGGCTCAGCAGGACGGGGAATCATTTATTCTCGTGGCCCCCTCATGGCCTCGGCAGCCTTGGTTACCGCTCCTGCTCCGGCTGTCGACAGAACCTACGGTTCCCCTGTGTTCTGACAGGGGTCTGCTAATGCAGGAGGAGAGTTGGGTGCTGCACCCGAAACTAACCTCTCTATCCATCACAGCCTGGTGGCTGAACGGGTCTCCCTATCCTCTCTAGCCTTCTGGAGGAGGTTGAGTAAGTCCTCCTCGCCTCGAGGAAGGACTGCACTAGGTGAGCTTATACCTTTAAGTGGAAACGCTTCTCCGTCTGGTGCTCAGAGCACCAGATCGACCCCTTCTCATGTCCTGTTTGGTGGGTTCTCCAGTACCTCCTCCACATCTCAAGGAAAGGGATGAAGTTGAATTCTGTTAGAGTTCATTTGAGCGCCATCTCGGCTAATCATCTCCCTATCGAAGGAAAACCCCTCTCAGGGCAGCCATTAGTCTCCCACTTCATGCGGGGTCTTCTGGTATCTAAGCCGCCCATCTGTCCTCCTCTGGTGGAATGGGACTTAAATTTGGTACTCACGCAGCTCACCCGTCCGTCCTTCGAGCCGATGGTGACATGTTCTCTCCGGCACCTGTCCTGGAAGATGGCCTTCTCCAGGACCAAGCAGGAAGTCAGTCCTCACATATGGGTGTCATCAGCGCTGATGAAGTTCCAGCAGAGCAGTTCCCCAGCTTTCTATGAAAGCCTTTGGGAATGCAGGCACGCATGCGCGGTTCCCTTCCCGCCTAAAGGTGCCATCTTACCTCAGTCTCTTTTTTTCCGAGAAGCCCACCGGACGTGTGTCCTGTCATCCCGGATAAAAGTTGATTTTTTTACGGCGATTCTCGCTGTTTTTTCTCCCGGTTCGACGTCGGTTCCCCTCCCGCCGGGTTCGGTACACCGGTATCGAGCCCGATTCTTCTTTTTCGGTTTTTGCCCTTCGTGGCGTTCGCGCCCTTTTTTGTTTTTTCCATGGAAGGCCGGTCCTTAAACCTCGCGGGGACTCTTTTTTTTTTCCCCGATGGCTTCCAGCGGTTTCAAGAAGTGTGATAGGTGTAAGAAATTAATGTCTCTCACCGACACACACGACTGCTGCCTTCGGTGCCTTGGTCCCGACCATGACCCTAAGTCATGTGGACCATGTGGGAAAGATGTCTTCCAAGGCACTCCGAAGTCGCCAGCAGCAGAAAGAAAGGCTTTTCTCGGACTCAGCCTCCGGCCGGGCCCGGACCTCGTCTGAGGCCTCGACATCTCGGGATTCGAATCCTGAGCGCCGTCGAAGCTCCTCGGACAGGGGGTCCCCCGACCGGGAATGCAAGAGGAAGAAGCGGCTCCCGAGGGCGTCGTCGGAGGAGGTCCCTGGCTCCTCGAGTGTCGGGTCTAAGACCCCCGACCGTCACCCCGGGCCCGTGGAACAAGATAAGCCTGCCAAAGTTCCTCGCATGGAGCCGGAGTCTGCTGGATACGTAAGCCCCGTAGTCCTCGAGGACTCTCCTCCCAGAGAGCCGACGTCGGGCCCGGCGCCGCCGGGGCCCGAGTCGGTGGCTGCTGCATCTCCCAAGCTGAGTCCTCAGGATGACAGCCTTGGAGAGCAGACTGTCTGCCTTCATGGAGCAGCAGCGGGCACTGATGGCCAGCCTGTCTGGCGCATCTGCCCCGACCACCGGGACATTGACTTCGAAGTCGACCCCGGAGACTGAGCCGATACTCGAGTCCATCATGGCTCGAAGTCGACCTCAGTCGAGGTCTCCCTCGACCTCCCGCTCGGGACCAAGGGCGTCGATGCCGGTGCCTCCGGCGTCGGGGCGGGTGCTCCAGGGCCCCGTGGGGTCGGACCCTGACTCCTCGTCGGACGAGTCCACCTGGGAGATGGAGGATGAGGAGTCCCCTGATATGTTCAAGACTCGGTGCGTCCCGTTGGGCTCACCGCAGTCTGAGCCCCGGAGTAGATCCCCTCCAGAGGATACTTGGTTCTCGGAGTACGTCCGGGATATGGCAACTGCCTTGGCGGACCCCGAGGAAGAGCCTCGAGCTGAAGAGCTCGAGGCCCTGCAGTATGACTCTCCTCCAAAGGAGGCCTTTACTGTCCCGGTTCCTCCGATGCTGGAACAGCTCCTCTTCCGGATGTGGGAGGCACCGGCCTCGGCGCGGGTTTTAAGCAAGCGAGTCGACTCGATCTATCGACGCAGGAAGAGCCCAGGCTAGCCGAAGGCACAGCTACCACACCATTCCATGGTTGTGGAATCGGCCATGCATCGTCTGAAGAGTCAGAAGATGCACTCTGCGGTGCCCCCAGGCAGGGAGGCCCGGAACCTCGATGGCGTCGGTAGAAAGTGCTTCCAGGGCTCGATGCTTGCTTGCCGTGTCCAGTCTTACCAACTGTACATGGGCATGTACTTGCGGGACCTGGCCAAGGAGTTGGCCGGGTTCTCTGCTGGACTCTCCGGGGAACCCTTGCAGAGATTCAAGTCCTTGTCCTCTGCGATTCGGGACTGCTCGAAGTTCATGTCCCGCGCCGCCTACGATGGCTTCGAGGCTTCGGCCCGAGTTGCGGCAGCTGGCATCGCGGCTCGACGCCAGGCATGGCTGCAGTCATCGGACCTCGAGCCATGGGTTCAGGACAAGTTGGTCGATGTCCCTTGTCGAGGTGAAAACCTTTTTTTGCAAGCCCATGACCGAGAAGGTCGCCCAGCTCGAAACAGAGCACCTTACACGGACAAGGCTGTCTAGAAAGAGCTCTGCAACTTCTCATACAAAAAAGGGCTCGGGTAAAAAGCCCTTTTACCCGAGGAAGGGCACTGCCTACAAACAGTACCCTCAATATCAGGCCTGCCCAAGCTGCACCCCAGGGTCAGCAAGCCAAGGGGCAGGGTAATGGGCCCCGTAGGCAGAGGACCCCCAAGCCTCCGGCCCCTGCTCCCACTCAGCAGGGTGGGGGTTTTTGACTCCTTGAGCGTAACCTCTCCGTCCCTGCTCTCCCAACCCTGCACAGGAGGTCGCCTCGCCCTCTTTGCCCACCAGTGGCCCCTCATCACCGGGGACAGTTGGGTGTTGGACATAGTCCACCGAGGCTATGCCCTGCATTTTCACCAACTGCCTCCTCCATACTTTCCAGGGGAGCCTCCAAGGCCTCCCCTGCACACAGACCTTCTACTTCAAGAGCTTCAGAGTCTGTTGGTGGACAGGGCGGTGGAGCCTGTGCCTCCCTACTTTGGGTATTTCCTGTTACCCAAAAGAACCGGTGGCCCTCGACCCATTCTGGATCTCAGAACTTCAACAAGTTCCTCAAGAAGGAAAAGTTCAAGATGCTTACTCTTGGAACACTTCTGCCCTACCTCCAGCAGGGAGATAGGCTATGCTCCTTAGATCTAAAGGATGCGTACACTCACATCCTCATTCATCCAGACCACAGAAAGTACCTCAGGTTCATTGTGGGGGAAACCATTATCAGTACAGAGTACTGCCTTTTGGCCTCACCTCCGCTCCCAGTGTCTTTACCAAATGCATGAAAGTTCACCACAAAAACCCCTAAAGTTAATTTTTCTATTCTTTTGTCGGAGCCAACTGTAGGAGAGGTGGTATGAATTCACCACTCTCACCAAGCAGTAAGCTACATTTTATTCAATATAGGTTCTTCACCAGTTAAAACTACAAATTAAACACTTATCTTATTTGATTTGAAAACACTCCACCTGAGAAGTAAGTTGCTCCCAAAAAAATCTTCCTTTGCACGACGTGCACGTTTCGAGTGTCCAACTCTGTATCAAGTGCTACCGCTATGAAACAAAAATGGCAACAATGATGAAAGACGCCGAATAAAATGTAGCTTACTGCTTGGTGAGAGTGGTGAATTCATACCACCTCTCCTACAGTTGGCTCCGACAAAAGAATAGAAAAATTAACTTTAGGGGTTTTTGTGGTGAACTTTCAGATTTGTTCCTTTATTTTGTTCACACATTGGGGTAAAATATTTTGGTTTACCAAATGCCTGGCAGTGGTGGCGGCCTACCTGAGCAATCAGGGAATCTTTGTCTTCCCCTATCTGGACGACTGGCTCATCAGGGGCCAGACGTGCCAGGAGGCCAGACAAGCCACCCTCAGAACTATTGCTCTTCTTCAAAGCCTGGGGTTTGTAATAAACTTCGCAAAGTCCACTTTGCTCCCCTCCCAGAACTTTGAGTTCATAGGAGCAAGGCTGGACTCCCTGCTAGCAAAGGCTTTTTTGCCAGCAGACAGAGCCCAAAGACTGATAAACTTATAAAACCAGTTTCACAGCAAGTCACTGGTCTCCGCCAGACTCTGCCTAAGGCTGCTTGGCCACATGGCTTCGACAGTGCATGTGACCCCCAATGCCAGGCTCCATATGAGGCCTGCACAGTGGTGCCTTCGGACTCAGTGGTCACAGGCCACAAGCAGCCTCAGAGACAGGATAAGGGTGTCCAGACAATTTCTGAACTCCCTCAACTGGTGGTTGCACCCACCCAATCTACTACAGGGGGTGCCTTTTCAGATTCCTGGGTACACGGTGGTACTGACAACGGACGCCTCCCTGCAGAGCTGGGGAGCTCATTGTCTAGGCAAGTGCACTCAGGGCCTGTGGTCTCTTTGGGAAGCTGCACAGCAGATCAATCTCCTCGAACTCAGAGCTACTCGATTAGCACTCAAAGCTTTCTCTCCTGCCCTGGCTCATCAATCTGTCCTGGTTCAGACCTACAACCAAGTAGCCATGTTTTATGTGAACAAACAGGGCAGGACTGGGTCCAGAATCCTTTGTCGGGAATCTCAGGACCTTTGTTCATTTGCCCTCAAGCACAACATGCTCCTCAAGGCTGTGTACCTTCCAGGCCAGGACAACTTCCTGGCCGACAGGTTAAGCAGAATTCTGCAGCCCCACGAGTGGCAGCTGCATCCTTCACTAGTTCAGAGGATTTTCCTATACTGGGGTCTCCCTTTGGTAGATCTCTTTGCCAGCCCAATGAACAATCAACTGCCAAAGTTCTGCTCCAGGCAACCGCATCCTCTGAGAATAGCAGCAGATGCTTTTCTGATTCCATGGTCTCCAGGGCCTCCTGTATGAGTTTCCTCCCACGCCCTTGGTGGCCCTGACCTCTCTTCAAAATTCTTCAGGACAAGGCCTCGGTCCTGCTGGTGGCTCCCAGGTGGCCGAGACAGCCTTGGTTTCCTCTTCTGCTTCAACTGGCGGTGGATCCCCCACTGCCTCTGGGGTTGCAACCCGACCTTCTCTCACAGGAGCAGGGTTTCCTTCTGCATCCCAATCTCAAAGCTCTCAATTTGATGGCCTGGAGGCTGCAAGGGTAGTTTTGGCTCCCTGGGGTCTACCTCAGGAAGCTGAGGAGTTTGTCCGAGCCTCTAGAAAACAGTCCACTAGGAAAACCTATGCTCTCAAATGGAAAAGGTTTTCTGTGTGGTGTCAGCTACGTACAGAGGATCCTTTCTCCTGTACTGTGCCAGTAGTGCTTCAGTACTTACTGCACTTATCAAATCATGGACTTAAGTCCAATTCTGTTCGGGTCCACCTCTCAGCTCTAGCAGCTCACCACTCACTGGTGGAGGGACATTCTCTGTCAGGTCACCCCTTGGTGTCCCGCTTTCTCAGGGGCTTGCTTTTGCTCAAGCCTCCAATCCGTTCTCCTGCCCCTGAGTGGGAGTTGAATGTGGTCTTGCAGCAACTGACCTGCGCCCACCTTTTGAGCCGATGGCTACTTGTCCACTACGCTTCCTCTCCTGGAAGACACTCTTCCTGATAGCCCTTACCTCGGCTAGGCGAGTGAGTGAGCTTCAGGCCCTGGTCTGTGACAGGCCTTACACCAGGATTTATAGGAACAGGGTAGTCCTCAGGACTCATCCCAAGTTCCTCCCAAAGGTTGTCTCCTCTTTCCACCTCAATCAGGAGGTGGTTCTTCCAACATTCTTCCCTAGGCCTCATGCAAACCAGGCTGAAGCAGTCCTGCATACCCTGGACTGTAGGAGGGCCTTATCCTTCTACCTTGACCGTACGCAGGGACATAGGAGGGCTACTCAGCTCTTCGTATCCTTTGACCCCAATAAGTTGGGGTTGGCTGTGTCCAAGCGTACCTTGTCCTCTGGGTGGCTGACTGTATCACCTGGGCTTACAAGGCGACTGACCTTCCTTTGCAGGGTCGGTCACGACCAATGTTCCCTCTAATTTTCTGTAGGCTGTGTGCGCATAAAATATCAGCTGTGCAGCTTTTGAAGGAAGGTTAAATTTTTGTGCGCCACATAACGACACTCGGAGTTTATATACTTTAAAATTTGACTACACGTCAGCATACAGTATGTACACCACATTGATTGCACTAGAAAATATTGTAGAACTTGTGAAAATCGTAAATACAAACAACTTTTAAATTTTAAGACGTCTGTGTTGTTTTCTATCAGAATCAGAACCGTAATTTTTGTGCGCTCTGTTGTAAAGTATGTGCGCTCACTCGGCGAGGTGTGTGCGCGCGCACACGTGCACAGCATAGAGGAAACAGTGGTCACGACCCATCGTGTCAGGGCAATGGCTGCCTCAGTGGCTCATCTCCGCTCTGTGCCCTTGGTAGACATCTGCAGGGCTGCAACTTGGTCTTCAAGCCAGACTTTTTGCGGCCCATTACTGTCTGGAAAGGGAGTCCCGTAGGGACAGTGCTTTTGGCCAGGCAGTACTTCCGGAATCTCTTTGAGGTTTAGGCAACTCCTGCCCTCTGTTGGGCTACCGGTGGAGGCTGTGTCCTTGAAAAAACCTTTCTTTGCTGCTGAGACTAGAGGGAGTACTCTTGTTCAGCCTGGTTCCTCGGTAGCCCAGAGCTAGGGAGTCCACCCATATGTGAGGACTGACTTCCTGCTTGGTCCTGGAGAAAGAGTAGTTACTCAGCTGTAACCGGTTTTCTCCATGAGCATCTGGAATCAGTCCACACAACCCTCCCTCCTCCCCTTGGAGTTGCAGTTGTACATGGTTTATTTTTCATTTTTGTGTGCTGTTCTTAGCTATGTCATTTGACTGAGGTAAGATGGCACCTTTAGGCGGGAAGGGAACCGCGCATGCGTGCCTGCATTCCCAAAGGCTTTCATAGAAAGCTGGGAAATGCTCCGCTGGGGCTTCTTCGGCGCTGTTGACACCCATCTGTGTGGACTGATTCCTGCTGCTCCTGGAGAACACCTGTTTACAGGTGAGTAACTACTCTTTCCTGGTGGCGCTGACCTCGCCCCACCAAGTCAGTGAGCTCCAGGCTCTCATGGCTGGCACCCCTTACAACAGGTTTTATCAGAACAGGATAGTCCTCCAAACTCACCCTAAATTCCTGCCTAAGGTCGTTTTCGGACTTCTATCTCAACCAAGAGATAGTGCTTTCCTCCGACTTTCTTCCCGAGGTCCCATTCCGATCAGGCGTCAATGGCTCGCCACACTCTTGACTGCAAACAGGCTGTCGCCTTTTATTTAAAGCATACCCAGTCCTCATCGCAAGTATGACAGGCTTTTCGTGTCCTACGATCCCAATAGACTGAGGGAAGCAGTCACCAAGCACACCCTCTCGGTTTGGGTGGAGGACTGCATCGCTTTCACCCATGCGAAGGCAGGCATCCCACTGGAATTGTCGAGTCACCACACATGGGGTCCAAGCCAAAGTGGCCCCGGTGGCCTCTGTGCACTCTGTGCCCCTGATGGACATCTGCCTGGCGGCAACCTGTCCTTCCACTAACACCTTTGCTGCCCATTACTGCCTGGAGAGGGAGTCCCGCCTGGGACAGCGCCTTTCGGTCAGGCTGTACCTCCGTAACCTGTTCAGGGTATAAGCAACTCCTGCCCTCTGACCCTTCTTCACGGCTAGAACATAACATAAGAACATAACATAATATATGCCATACTGGGTCAGACCAAGGTCCATCAGCCCAGTATCCTGTTTCCAACAGTGGCCAAGCTAGGTCATACGTACCTAGCAGTTTCCTCAAAAGACACAGGTTCCACAATGCTTGTACTAGTTCAAGCATTGATATCCTGGGTCCCTTCTTAATATGGTTTATGGTCCTTTCCTCCAGGAACTTGTCCAAACCTTTTTTAAACCCAGGTACACTAACAGCGTTTACTCCATCCTCCGGTAACAAATTCCAGAGTTTGATTACACGTTGAGTGAAAAATATATTTTCTTTTATTAGTCTTAAATAGTTTACCCTGTAGCTTCATTGCATGTCCCCTAGTCTTTCTATATTCTGATAACGTAAACCAATCGATCTACGTTTACCAGTTCCACTTCGTTCATTAATTTATAGACTTCTATCATATCTCCCGTCTCTTTTCCAGGTTGAAGAGCCCTAACCTTTTTAGCCTTTCTTCATAGGAGTATCCTTCCATCCCCTTTACCATTTTGGTGGCTCTTCTCTAAACCTTTTCTAATAACGGCATATCCTTTTTAAGATACAGCGACCAGAATTGCACACAATATTCAAGGTGCGGTCTCACCATGGAACAATATAGAGGCATTAAAATATATTTTGTTTTATTGTCCATTCCTTTCCGTATGATACCTAGCATTCTATTTGCTCTCTTGGCCACCGCTGTACACTGGCCAATGGTTTTAACATGTTATCCACAATGACGCCTAAATCTTTTTCCTGGGTGGTGGTTCCTAATGTGGAACCTTGCATCGTGGAACCTTACACGATGCAAGGTTCCCCATTAGGAACCACCACCCAGGAAAAAGATTTAGGACCCAAGTACTCGGGCTCCTTCGGGCTTCGGTTTCTTCTCACGGCCTCGTGGAGGCGTTTTTTGGTTACAGGTTCGGTAGCCTGTAGCTAGGGAGTTCCATAAGTGAGGACTGACTTTATGCTTGTTCCTGGAGAAAGCGTAGTTACTCACCTGTAACAGATGTTCTCCAGGGACAGCAGGAATTATTCCTCACTACCCTCCTGCCTCCCCTGATGAGTTGCTGAAATGTTTGTCCTTCCCTTGCCATCTGCTTGGTAGGGCTCGAGCTAAGGGACCTGACTGAGCAAGATGGCACTCTTGGGCGGGAAGAGGAACACGCATGTGTGGCAGCAATCTCAAAGGCTTTCTTTGAAAGCTGGGCAATTGCTCCGCATTGGCTCCGTCGGTGCCAATGTCACCCATAAGTGAGGACTGATTCCTGCTGTCCCTGGAGAACACGTGTTACAGGTGAGTAACTGCGCTCTTACTATTGCCAAGTGGCCCCAACACCCTTATCTCTTGCACCAGATCTTGTGTTCCACTAAGGACTAGATCCAAAATGGCTTCCCCTATTTTTTGATTCATGAACCAGCTGCTCCAAGAAGGAGTCATTTATTTAATCTATAAACTTTATCTCCTTAGCATGCCCTACCGTGACACTGACTCAGTCAATACCGGGGTAATTGAAATCACCCATTATTATTACTGTGTTGTAACTTTTGTTGGCTTCCCTGATTTCTTTTAGCATTTTTATCATCCATTTGTTCATTCTGGCTAGGTGGTTGGTAGTACACCCCCCCTGCCATTGCCTTCCCCTTTTTACATGAAATTTCTATCCATAGAGATTCTACGGTGTATTTTGTTTCCTGAAAACTTTAATCCTGTGTGACTCAATGCCTTCTCTAACATAGAGCGCATCCCCTCCACCAATTTGATCTACTCTATCATTGGGATATAGTTTGTACCCAGGTATGACAATGTCCCATTGGTTGTCCTCCTTCCACCAGTCTCTGAGATACCATTCATATCTAACCTCTCATTTAGTGCTATATATTCTAACTCTCCCATCTACAACACAATAAGAACTCTACAGCACCTACGTCCAGCACAAGACTTTTGTACCATTCTACAGGCAATGATTTTCTCACAGTTCGACTTCTGAAACAGTATTTCTCCAGGACCAAGCAGGAAGTCAGTCCTCACTTATGGGTGACGTCGGCGCCGACGGAGCCCTCACGGAGCAATTTTCCCCAGCTTTCAAAGAAAGCCTTTGGGAATTGCAGCGCGCATGCGGGGTCCCCTTCCCGCCCAAGGGTGCCATCTTAGCCAGTCTTCTTTTTTTTTTCCGCGGAGCCCTACAGACGTACCCGTCGTGTCCCCGCGAAAAAGTTGATTTTTCTTTAGAATTACTCATTTTTCCATTCGGTTTGACGCCGGTCTTTTTCCCGCCCGGACTCGCGACGCCGGTCACGAGTCCTCTTCTTTTTTTTTTTTTTAAAACGTTTATTTTCATTTTACAACAAACAAAAGTAACAACACACCAAAAGATACAAATACACACATATAATAAGGAAAACAACCCCAATTACCCCCCACCCCGATGCGTCTTCTCTAAGATAATAGAATCAGCACATAAGCGCTTACACACAACAGTTGTTTGTACAGCAAACAAGCAGAAATGGTATTGATGATACAGGCTGATCCTGTGGCGAAATGTATTCAAAATTACACAGTCAAATGAGAGCAGTTATCAGTTAGAACATAATCATGGAACACCTTCCTTTTAAACAAGTAGTGAAGGGCTTGAGTGGAAGAGATTGACATACAAGGTAGTTTGCTCATAATTACAGTAAAAATGGACATAATTCCACCAATCAGTGAGGTTCAGATGGGAGCCAATTTCCAGTATTTCGTAATGAAGGAGATAGGAAATAGCTATGCCCAGTAAATGGGCCTCCTGAAGAAACACTAACTCAGAATAATCATGATTAAGAGAGCTAAGGATTGTCCTTCTTTGGAATGGACTATTGATGCCTTTTACAGTCAGTAATGATAACTTACATAAAGCCATGCAAAATAGGTAAACAATCTGAAAAAGAAACATAATAGCGCACAGAGGTACACAATGTCGCTCATAGTACCAGTAAATGACTGCAGAAACAACATGATAGGAATTAAACTAAGGAAAACCATGAAGCGCCCCATATAACAAAATAATCACCGAAGTGCCTTAGAGAAGAAGCAAAACCCCAGAAATTACTGGCGGCCTGATGTCTGAGGGGAGAAACCCCAGAGAAGGCCTGAATTGAAACATAAATCCTACAGAGCTATACATTCTCCGAAACTAACCAAGGATCTCATCGTGGAAAGAAAGGAGACCAATAAGGTATATATAAAGAGAAAGAAAAGTCCAGGCAGTCTCCGTTTCAGGCAGCGATCACCGCATCGGGCCATTCAAAATGGCGAACAGTTTCCAGCGGATGTCCATCCAAGCTGTTGGATTAGCGCATCTGGTCTGCTTCTTTGGAAGCTAGAAATGTTGCTAGCAATCAGGATCTTCGAAGGTACGAGTTTGGTTATGGAGAGTCACTCTGAGCTTCGCTGGATATAGAATGCCGAAGCGAGCCTGTAACTGTTGAAGTCTAGGTCGAAAAGCAAGGATTCTGTTCCGACGGTCAACTGTGGGCTTAGCCAAGTCAGGGAAGAAGGAGACTTTATGATTTTCAAACTCCAAATGACGATTCGCCCGGGCAGCATTTAGAATTTGCTCAACTTGCTGATATCTCAGTAGACGAAAAATGATGGGCTGGGGGGTCGTCCGATTGAGCGCCATGCTGGTAGGAACCCGATGTGCTCGGGCAATTTCCAGATCTCTGTGAAAAGTAATCTTCAGCAAGGAGGGAAGAGTTTTTGACCAGGAATTCTCTCATATCTCCTGCTTCCGCTCCCTCCGGTACACCAATTAGCCTTACATTGTTGCGACGGGCTCGATTATTGCTTTCCTCTAACTCTTTTTGTAGATTATGTATCTGAATCTAAGCCTCATCCAGTTTCACAAAGCGCACCACGTGCTAGTCGAGGACCCCAGCCATAATGTCCTGCCGTAATGAAATACCTTAAAGTCGATCCAGAAGCACACCAAAATCTTCTCACATGGCTCGTAGCGCTTCTCCGTAGGACTGCACCAGTTCCTTCACACCACGTATTTCCTCCAAGATCTCCTGTTGCATTTCGTGGTTATCCCGAAATGGCACCATCTTTTGTGGGGAAGGCAGCTCTGTCTTGGAACGTTTTTCCGTGTGAAGAATAGGGAGATCCGAAGTCTAAGCGCGCTGGTTTATGGGCCGCCATCCCCCCCGAGGCACCCCGGTAAGTTCGGAGCAAAATATTAAGTTAATGTAGGTATTAAGTCAGGATTCTGAGTAGGCCCCTCGGGAGCTTCAGCGCAAAGCGTCTAACCCGCTGGACATCAGGCTCCGCCCCCCCACGAGTCCTCTTCTTATTTTTTCGGTTTTTCTGACTTAGTCAGTTTTTTCGTTTCGGTTTTTCCCTGGCAGCCCGTTCCTTTGACTCGCCTGGGCCCTTTTTTTTTTTTCCCCCGATGGCTGCCAGTGGTTTCAAGCGGTGTGGTCAGTGTGACCGAAATATGTCCACTAACTGACACACACGACAATTGCCTCCGCTGCCTGGGCCCGGATCATGAAGAAATGATCTGTGGTCCTTGTTGCAAACTATCCTCCACAGCGCTGAGAAGTCGGCGGCATCAGCGGGATAGAATCTTCGCTGACACCCAGCCGTACCCGTACCTCGTCGGAGGCCTCTGCGTCCAGGGGTTCCAGCTCGGACCGTCGCCGGAGTTCCTCCGACAGGGGTTCTCCCTCCGGGGACCATCGACGGAAGGTGAAACCCGCGAGGGCGGCGTCGGTGGACGCTCCTGGCTCCGCGAGGGCCAGGTCGCATAGCCCCGATAGCCGCCCCGGGTCCTTGTAGAAGGAGCACCTCATGAAGCGACCTCGCCTGGAGTCGTATCTGCCTGCTCGGGTAAGTCCTGTGGTCCTTCTGGACTCGCCTCCGCGACAGCCGACGTCGGGCCCGACGCCGTCGGGGCCGCGAGTCGGGGGCTGCTGGGTCACCTGAGCTCGGACTCAGGTTGACGGCCTTGGAGAGCAGACTGTCTGCCTTCATGGACCAGCAGCGGGCACTGCTCGCTGGCTTCGCTGGCGCCGCTGCCCCGACCTCCGGACGTCGACGTCTAAGTCGACCCCGGAGACCGAGCCGATCCTCGAGTCGATGCGAACTCGACTCGATCCTCGGTCGAGGTCGCCCTCGGCCTCCCGTTCGTGACCGAGAGTCGCCGACGCCGACTCCCTCGGCGTCGGGGCTGCAGGCGCCGCGCCCTGGCCCGGGCCGACCCCACCGAGTCCTCGTCGGAGTCTGTCTGGGAGTCTGAAGAGGAAGAGTCGCCTGATTCTTTTCGTACTCGGTGTGTCCCCTCGGACTCAACTGATTCCTAACCTCGGAATCAGTCCCCCCCGGAGGATGCCCGGTTTCTCGGACTTCGTCAGGGATTGGCCAAGGCTTTGGCCTTCCCTGCGGACCCCGAGGAGGAGCCTCGAGCCAAAGAGCTCGACGCCCTCCAGTATGACTCTCCCCGCCAGGGAACACTTTACTGTACCGGTTTCCTCCCATGCTGTTAACGGCTACTCTTCCGCATGTGGGAGAGTCCGGCCACCTCGCCGGTCCTGAGCAAGCGGGGTCGATTCTATCTATCGAGTCCGCAAGAGCCCTGGCTTTCCAAAAAGCACAGCTACCACACCATTCCATGTAGTGGAATCGGCCATGCATCGTCCTTAAGAGCCAGAAGATGCACTCCTCGGTGCCTCCTGGCAGGGAGGCCCGTAACCTGGATGGCCTTGGTAAGAAGTGTTTCCAGGGCTCCTATGCTCGCATGTCGTGTCCAGACCCTACCAGCTATACATGGGCATGTATCTCCGAGACCTGGCTAAAGAGCTAGCCGGCTTCTTCCGCTGGTTTTTCCGAGGAACCCTTGCGGAGGTTCCTGGCCTTGTCCACTGGCATTCGGGAATGCTCAAAATTCATGTCCCGAGCAGCCTATGATGGCTTTGAAGCATCGGCTCGAGTGCCGCAGCCGGCATCGGTGGCCCGCCGACAGGCTTTGCTTCAGTCGTCTGACCTTGAGCCCTGGGTGCAGGACAAGTTGGTCGATGTCCCCTTGCCGAGGCGAAAACCTCTTTGGCAAGCCCATGGCTGATAAGGCTGCACAAATTGAGACAGAGACCTCTCAACAGGACTAGGCTTTCTAGGAAGACCTCCGCCCCTTCCCAGAAAAAGAAGGGCTCGGGAAAGAAGTCCTTTTACCCGAGGAGGCGTCTGCCTACAAACACTACCCCCACTATCAGGCCCCTGCAGCTCCCCAACAGGGCCAGCAGGCCAAGGGACGGGGTAACGGGTCCCGTAGGCAGCAAGCCCCCAAGCCTGCACCGCCAACCCCTGCTCCGCAGGGTGGGGGTTTTTGACTCCTTAAGCATAGCCTCTCCCCCCCCGCTGGTTCCTCCCAGCACCGGAGGCCGGCTGGTTCACTTCGCCCACAGGTGGTCCAGCGTCACCTCAGATGCCTGGGTGCTTCAAGTCGTGCGAGAAGGCTATCTTCTCCACTTCCACCAGTCCCCTCCCTCCTATTTTCCGGAGAACCTCCACGACCCCCTCTGCACAGGGAATTACTCCTTCAGGAGTTAGCAGGTCTTCTACGGGATCAGGGTTGGAACCGGTGCCCCACCACCCTGAAAGGTCAAGGCTTTTATTTCCAGGTATTTTCTCAGACCAAAGAGAACAGGAGGCCTCAGACCCATCCTGGACTTGCGCAACCTCACCAAGGTCCTCGTGCGGGAGAAGTTCAAGATGCTTACCCTTGGAATCCTTCTGCCCTACCTCCAGCAGGGAGATTGGCTATGCTCCTTGGATCTAAAGGATGCCTACACGCACATCCTCATCCACCCAAGCCACCGCCAATACCTAAGGTTTGTGGTGGCAGGAAATCATTACCAGTACAGAGTACTACCCTTTGGCCTGTCCTCCGCACCGCGAGTCTTCACAAAATGTCTCGCGGTGGTGTCTGCCCATCTCCTGCATCACGGCCTCTATGTCTTTTCCGTACCTCGACGACTGCCTCATCAGAGCAGCGTCCGCTCTGGAGGTCACCAACGCCACGCGCCGCACCGGTGACTCTTCTGCAGTACTTTGGGCTTTGTTATAAACTTCGCAAAGTCCACTTTGCTCCCCTCACAGGATCTCGAGTTCATCGGCGCAAGGCTGCATACTCCTCAGGAACGAGCGTACCTACCGCTCGACAGGGCTCAACGGCTCATGGACCTAGCCGACCGTTTTCTCAGCCAGCCCCTGGTCTCTCGCCAGGCGCTTCCTGAGACTACTCGGCCATATGGCTTTCCACCGTTCCATGTGACCCCCAATGCCCGCCTGAATATGCGCCTGCCTCAATGGTGTCCTCCGCCGGCAGTTGCGACAAGCCACAGGCGGCCTAGCAGACCTAGTGCGCGTCTCCGAGCCGCTGATCTCGTCTCTCCGGTGGTGGCTTCAGCGGCCGAACCTGATATTCGGCATGCCTTTTCCATTCACCTCAGCCTGCCCGGGTGCTGCTGACAACAGATGCCATCCCTCCTGGGCCTGGGGACGCATTGCCACGGGGCACGTACTCAGGGCCTCTGGACCACGTGGGGAGTCCTTCTCAGCAGATCAACTTCCTGGAGCTCAGTGGCGATCCGCCTGGCTCTCAAGCCTTCTCCCACCTGACTTCTCACCAGTCCGTCCTTGTCCAGACGGACAATCAAGTTGCCATGTTCTACGTGAACAAGCAGGGGGCACGGGCTCCTTCCTCCTCTGCCGGGAGGCACAGAAGCTCTGCTCTTGGGCCCGTCAGTCACGGCGTTTCTCCTCAAGGCAGTTATCTCCCAGGCCAAGAGAATTGCCTGGCGGACAAACTCAGCAGGATCCTCCAGCCGCACGAGTGGCGTCTGGATCCCTTGGTAGTTCAGAAGCTCTTTCTAAAGTGGGGCCTCCCCACGGTGGGATCTCTTTGCCAGTCCTCACAACACAACCGGCAACTTCCTCGCTTCTGCTCCTCGTCAGCCACACCCCCTTCGGGTTGCGGCGGACTCCTTTCTACTTCCATGGTCGGGGACCCTTCTGTACGCTTTCCCTCCCATCCCGCTAGTTCTCTCGGACTCTTTTTCAAGGTTCTCCGAGACAAAGCCTTCATGATCCTGGTGGCCCCTCGCTGGCCCATCAGCCGTGGTTTTCCGCTCCTGCTGCAATTAGCGGTGGAAGGGATCCCCTCCCTCTGGGGTTACAACTACGTATCTCCTCACTCATGAATCATGGGTCTCTGCTACACCCCAACCTCAGATCTCTCAATCTAATGGCCTGGGCTTCTGAGAGGGTAGTCCTTGCTCCCCTTCTCCTGCCGGCAGCCGGTGGAAGGAGTTCGTCCTAGCTTCTCGGCGACCTTCTACCCGCAAATGCTACGCCCTTAAATGGCGTCGCTTTTCCGGTTTGGGTGGACCCAACAGTCTCAGGATCCTTGATTGTTTTCTTCTCCTGCCCGGTGTCGGTGATCCTGCAGTACGTGCTATACCTCTCTAATCTGGGACTTAAGTCCAACTCCGTCAAAGTTTCCCTCAGTGCTCTTTCAGCACATCAAAAAAATGTGGCCGGTGGACGGCAGACCTCTTTCCAGCGACCCTCTTGTAGCGGGTTTTCTCCGAGGTCTCCTTCTACTTAAACTCACCTCTGCCGCCCGCCATCCCGTCTCGGTGCTGACTGGGATCTGAAATGTGGGTTTTACAGCGGATCACCTGTCCGCTTTTTCGAACCTATGGCTACCTGTTCGTCGTCCTCGGATCCGTTTTTCTTTCTTGGAAAACATTGTTTCTTGATAGGCCCTCACTTCCGCTAGACGCGTAAGTGAATTGGCAGGCCCTCGTGTCTGATCCCGCCTTACACTTCTGATTTTCTACACAAAATAGGGTTAGTCCTACGGACTCACCCAAAATTTCTATCCAAAAGTGTCTCCCCCTTTCACCTCAATCAGGAGGTGGTACTTCCAAACCTTCTTTCCCAGACCACACTCCGAGCCGAGCTGGAACGGTCCTCCATTACCCTGGACCTGATAAGAAGGGCTTTTAAACCTTCTACCTTGAACCGTTACGCGGGAGCACCGTAAAGCGTGCTCAGCTTTGTGTGGTCCTTTTGACCCCAGAGTAAAGTGGGTACTACGCGGTACTCCAAGCGTACGCTGTCCCCAGCTGGGTTGCGGACTGTATCCCTCTTGGGCTTTATGGGGCAGGCCGGACTCTCACTTGGAAGGTCGCGTCACGGCTCACTGCGTTCGGGCAAAGGCTACGTCAGTGGCTTACCTCCGCTCTGTTCCGCTGGCATACATCTGCCGGGCCGCTACTTGGTCTTCGAGCCTATACCTTTTGCGGTCCTTTTCACTGTCTCGAGATGGAGTCCCGCATGGGACAGTGCGTTCGACAGGCATTCCTCCGTAATCTCTTCGAGGTCTGAGCAACTCCTACCCTCCATCCCGGATGGTGGGCTTACCGGTGGGTAATAATTCAGCGAAGATTCTTTCCTTTCTGTCTGCTGCTGTAGCTAGGGAGATCTCATTTTTGTGCTTAGGGTCCTCCGGTAGCCTTGATCTTGGGAGTCCCATAAGTGATGACTGACTTCCTGCTTGGTCCTGGAGAAAGCTATATTTTACTCACCTGTAACATGTGGTTCTCCCAGAGCAAGCAGAATTCATTCCTCACCCTCCTCCCTGCCTCCCCGTGGATTTGTTGCAAAATCATCCTGCTTTAGTTTTTTTGCAAATTTTTGATGCTGTCTTTTTTTAGCTATGTCATCTGACTGGGCTAAGGGATGGCACTTCCCTGGGCGGGAAGTGAGCCGGCGCATGGCGCAGCTGCAATTCCCAAAGTCTTTCTTTGAAAGCTGGTGAAAATTGTTTTTGCTCCGCGAGTGCTTTCCGTCGGCGCCGACCGTCACCATAAGTGAGGACTGATTTCCTGCTGCTCCTGGAGAACACCTGTTTACAGGTGAGTAACTTAAACGCTATGACCAGGGTATACCCAAAAATATGCTTTAATATCAGTTTATAAATGACACAACACACAGCTCCCCAACTAATTCTTATGCAGACGCACCAAGTTGGAATACATCACCCCAATACTAAAACAACTACACGGCTTCCCAATCCCAAGCAGAATTAAATACAAGATCCCTGCTAAATATCTTCACAGCATACACAGCCTATCTTCAAATTACTTAAAATTTACCCAAGC